>CM065052.1:20375030-20985030 GCA_032883995.1 Coronaproctus castanopsis | reverse complement strand
AGGGGCGTTCAAAAAAACTAAATTATAACAGTAAACCCAAGTTAAATTGATAACCAAAACTCAAGTCGGTTAAACCACAAACCCTAAACAGTCCAACTCACCAGAGTTATTCTTATACTTATTAGAAGTCGAATATGTAATTCTATTAGAAGCAACAGACGGCAGAAATATTTAACGTCACTGGAATACACTAATAGAGTATGTTATTGAGAACAGAGGGAGATGGTTACAATAAATTCCGCGAAAAAATAAACGATAAATAATGATTTTATATTTTTTGAAGGAATAATACATAGTAATAATTTAAATTTAAAATTTAAAATCCATTCATCGCGTTTTTCTACAAAATTCTTCTAGTACCTCCTATATTACAAAACTATTTATTTACTTCAAAAACGACGAAATTTAAATAAAATAAATGTAAATAAAAAAAAGCAAAATGGGTTTAACAAATGCAAAACTGCATTTAATAACGAGCATGTATTTTCTTGTTATCAGATTGATTCCAAGGGGAGGTTAGACGCCCAAAACCCACCCCTGGCTACGCTACTGAGCTTGTGTATCAGTATAAACACTATTAATATATGATTGTGACGAACTGTGTTACATGTCTATCGTAAAAAAAAAAGACTGAATTATCCATGGAGTTGTTTTTGCCGTAAGATCAGCCTCCTTTAGCTGTTTTTGTCAAAATAAATAAATTAATAGTATTATCGCACGCAGATTTTATGTTGAGATACAAGAGGAAGGAACAGATTGGAACATGTAACATCGAACACCGGATTCAACAAAAGCAGGGAAGTAGTAACTGCAGCGTGATTTAATGAAAAGACCAACCCTCTTGATGCGCAACCTCCTTCGAAAGAGATGCAACTTGATAATGATGATACAGTGTGAAATTGTATACCGATTTTAATGTAATATTTAGCTAATTAAAATAATTACGAACGATTTAAATTCTACAATAATTGTCTCGACGATGGAAACACTGTATCGATCTAAAGATTATCGCGGAGTAATCAATATTTACGCATTTTATTGAATCTATAGGTTTATGATCAGGTAGTCATTATTAGCCGTTTCGATCATTATACAAGGGAAAATCGATGGGAAGAAGAAGACTGGAAATGATAACATCTGGAATGGAGTCAAAACTTTTAAGAACATAATGGATGTCGTAAGGAGCAGACGTTTATAGGGACAAAAAATCGATTTAAGTGCATGTAGATGTTTATGCAAGGAAATCAAAGACGCAACGTGATGATGATGATGATATAAATACTTTGAAAATTATCGACAGTTCACCTAAGAAGCGATATTGTATAATAAACACCTGTATAATATTTATAATTTAGTGCCAAAATTTTATCACGTATAAGAAGATTAAACTCGAGACGTCGACTAAATCTTTTCTTATGAATATAGAAAACAATTTGGTTAGTATTAAAAAAAAAAAAAATCGTGCACCGGATACTCCACCGTAACCGTTAGGGCTGATCACTTATGATCGTCATAATTTTATTTTTTCGTATACAGCTGAATAATTTCCATAAATTTTAGGGTTTTTGCAAGGTATAGGACTATATACTTCTGTCGCGTTTATTAAGTTAAATCATACACAGGTCGAAAGTACACAGATCGAGATGTGTCTAACGCCTGAAAGATTTTTATAAATGCGACTAATTGTTCACGGGATATACAGCAAATTTGAATAAATGTCGAATTTGGAAAAACCAACCTCGTCTGTTCATCTTTACGACGAAGACGGATGTCGAACGTGTAGAGTAGATCCTTTTGATTTTTATTTTGTTTTCTAAATCACCGATCGTGTTATTTTGTTCTATTACACGTTCGCTAAGCAACTTTAAAGCATTCGCCAACTTAAAAACTATAAACTTAAACTAATTATTTAACTTTAAGCCAGTTGCGTCAGATGAATTATGGTAGAAAAAAATTGCAGATTCCGATACGGAGAAAAGTTTTATATCGTTCGAAAGCTGCAGAAGTTTAGTTTATGTAAAAAATCTCGTAAACATCGTAATCTGCGAATATAGACGAAAAAATGGATTGTACGAATTTTTTTCCAGCTACGAGAGAGAGAGCATCAAATTTCTTCATATATATATATATATATCATTCCCAGCGACGGCATTAATTAAACGGGAATTACATTTTTCGAATAAGAGTAAGAGAGATAAAAAAAAAATTTCCAAAGAAAACGAGAATTCTGCTTTACATTCTACCGAAATAGTCAAACGAAGAGGCGAACGATCGATTTGTTTTATTCTCACTTTCTATTCATCAACAGTAATGAAAATATTCCTCCTTGGCTTTATGAAGAAGAGTATTTACGCCTACAATAGCTTTTCCAATTTATGAAAAAGCAGCCCTTTCTCCGTGTAATATATATATATATATATATCGAAACGGTTGGTCTCATTTCAGATCTTAGGATGGTATTTCATTAAGCCGGTTTAGTTTAAGTAATTTGGGCAGCCATATTTTTTCTTTTCTATTTAGTTTCCCCAGTTTCTTTCGCGGTTACTACAGTGGTTTATCTATCTCTCTTATGTATATCTATTAATCTATCTATGCCTGTTTGTCCTTCCCGCTTACTTTAATATATGTAGATGTATTCTTCTTCTTCTTATTCAGTCACTTGATCCGACCGTCGTTGTGAATATTACAAACTAATCTGCAAGGCCAGTTTACTCCGTTCATCAATCTCTCTCCCAGCCAATCGTACCCATTGATGTAACCCGCTTTCCGTATAATCAGTTTTTCTAGGCCATCATTTTTCAAGATATGACCGACATATCTAACAAACCATCGTTAAACTACATGATTCAACCGCATCGTTATGTTTAATCCTTGAAGTATTGAGGTATTGCATTTCGTAACCGTCCGTAGTATTCTTAACATTCTTCTCCAGTAATACATTTTAAAATAGTTTATACTTTCAACGTCATTTTTCTTCAGCGTCCAACATTCGAATGCGTACAGAAATATTGACATTACTAATGTATTAACCAGACACACACTTTTGTACGAATACTTATGTCGTGGTTCTTACAGATTTTGTTAATCCACGACATAGCTGTCTTTACAATTGCAGTACGCTTTTTAATTTCTGTGCCCCTGTATTGGTAATAAGTGTTCCGAGATATATGCACACTCATTTACTACTTGTAATCCTCCGACATGTTTTCCTTGTTCATTTCTATCATGTCTATCAATAATCCATCTTTCTTGTTTTTTCTTTATTTATTTCTAAGTCGTCGAGATAGTGGCCTAGAGCACGGACTTCTATACGGAAGGTACACGATCGGCGACGTAAAAATTATCATCAGAAAATAAAAATATAAATAATTTTAATATTATTATCGCGTGCAAGGCAATGGCAAACCACCACGCGATAATATGAGCGCTAGTAATAAACACGCCAGGCTGCACTGTGTCGTGATAACAAAGCGATTACAATCAGTACTCCCGTGTGTGTGTGTGTGTGTATCCGTATCGTCCACATTTACTTATTACAATCAAATGTTCTTTTATAGTCGATATCGCAAAATATAATAACGCACTCTTCAGTTATCCTGTCTAATATTTAAAATATATTCACGAGTTATTATTAATAGGTTTTAATTCTTTGTAGTATATAATATAGATACTCGCATGAGATGTCAAAGATATTGTTCTATAGTTGTTACAAATTTCGTGCGCTCGTTTTTTTTTGTGAATATAGATACGTCGACTTGTTTAGTCTAATCTTCTGGATGCACGTATCCCAAATTTTTTCACATATTTTACGTAGAAGATCGAATGCTACCGCAGCTTTCAAATGTTTTAGCTTTCGGACTGCTGTCTCTACATCGCGTCTTAATATAATCGGTTCTGTTTAGTTTATCTTCCGTAAGTTTTTTACAGCAGTTTCTTCATGTAGTTCATTGTGGCTGAAACTCTCTCGTAATTTGCTTTATTTTCATGAACATATCACGCGTTCCATTTTTATTTTCATTTATTTTCATTTATTTAGGTTGTCGTTCAGAAACTTTTCCTTATGAGTTCTGCATGATCGTTTAATTTTCCTGTATTTGTTGATAACTTTCTCATTTTTCATACCTTTATTCTTCATTTCCTTCCTTAGGTTTATCATTTTCCACGTCTCCTCAGATATAAACGATTTCATTTTATTTTCTAATTCCTTGGTTTTATCGCTGATTCTTTCAAGAACCGATTTTATACATTTCCACGTAGTATCGGCACTTTCTTGTGTACTTATAGAAGTACAAACTGTGTGAAGCTCATTTATCGCTGTATTTATATATATATATATATATATATATATATATATATATATATATGTATGTTATTTCTTAAATCTCATTTATTAATGTTATTTCTTGGATGTTGCACATCTTTCAGAGTGAGTTTTAATTCTACCGATAGAAATTGGTAATCACTTCCACATTTTATCCCAGTAAACGTTTTAACATTTTTAATTGACGTTCTCCATCGTGTCTGCATTAGAATATAATCGATCTTTTTCCGATATTTCCATCAGGTGAACATTATGTGTACAACCGTCTATGAGGATGATTCACGATATCACGATATGTCTATATCAACCCACTGCTGGGTGTAGGCAGTTCCCAAAATTTTCCAACGACTCCTATCTAGGATGATGATTACCGAAATTAATTATAAATAAACTGTTACTTGCACAAACCTGTATGAGTTTGTCTCCACGTCCGTTTCTCTACCCTAGATCAAATTTTAATTATCATCGCACGCAGCATTCCCGATTTTGGTAGCGAAATCACCAGTTAAATTCAAGTATTAGTATTTTTTTCATTTATTCCTCCAGAGTTCTATAAGATTTTTTTCATATGTCCGGATCAGCATTTCTAGTCGGAGCATAAGCTTGTATTAAGTTTAGATTCACAAGATTTGTTTAATCATTATTATTTGATCATTAATTGGTTCTTATCCAATAACAGAATTCTAAACATTTTTGTTAACAATTATAGCGACGCCATTTATTGATTTGTCTTTGCTTCAAGAAAAGTAGAAGATATTACGCTAGTATTCATAACATTTCCCTTTAACTTTCCAATGGGTCTCAGATTTACCAACTATCGCATAATTCTTTATTTCTTTTTAAAAAACGGTAAGTTTTCCAGCATTATTTAAGGATATTCCGTATTCCAACCTTAGTTATTTTCCAAAAATTCATTCCAGTCATATAGTTTCCAGGAGAAATCTGGTTTCTCGCTTCACGTATATATATATTTTTCATTTATATAAGAAAATAATAAATATAGAGTAGCCTGCGAAACTAGCTTATAGTTACCGGTAGTGACTATTAATATCTGTGTTTAATCTTAAATAATTCCGAGATAAATATAGCAAAATTGTTCTAATAGAACAATTTCACTAGGATTAGGTCAGCAATCGATATTATACAATTTTCTCAGATGGTTTAAATTTACTACATTGCGTATACTATACGTTGAAGATCCTCTTTTTATTAGTTACACAATTACGACATTTTCCATCATTGATGATTTGTAATTTATTCAAATAATACCCGATAGAACCACGATCAGTAAGTATTTGTGTCATGTAAAAATTAGATAATATCCGTGCAATCGTTTGGATCGCAATATTTGAAGCAGTTTGAGAATGTTAAACCAAACAAAAATTTTCGTCTATTAGAATTTGCTTTAATAGTTAGCTGTTTGGTTAAACGGTTATAGTAGATGCCAGCTCAATATCAGTATGAGCTCTGTATCAAGCTTTTGTATAGTATTAACTTTGAATTATAATTTAGTCCCATAATTTGCCACCGACTGATTTTAAAAATATAATAATATTTATCGAACTTTATCATTTACATATTGAATATGCTTATTATATTTCAGTTGATTATCTGTTATTCAACCTAAATGTTTAATACGATCAGTGTATATAAAAACGTGATTATTAAGTTTAATATTATTATATAAAATTTGTACAAGATTTTGATCACGGCCAGTTACAGTCATAATTTAAGATCTTGATGTGTAAAAAAGTCTGTTATTGTTTTAAGTTTATTAATTACTTCATTACATCTATTTATGCGCGTCGAAAGAGTTAATTTAGAACATATATATAAATTGTACACTAAAAGTAAGTCCTAAGTGTAGCTATATAATCTTAGCCCTTCGTAGATATTTCTTAATTTAGTGAATATGTACACGATATCACCGCTTGATATGACCTCAGAGCTAGACGGTAGTAAATGCAATAGTTTGAGATTTAACAGTATAAACTGAATTTACGTTTCACAATTTTCCAATAAAGTCTAGAACTTATTAAATTCGCATTATTTCGAAGCTGTATATATATATATATATATATATATATATATATATATGTATTATATATATTATATAATATTTATATATTAAGCGCGATTTTATTTAGTTACAAAAATTCGATATTTGTTAAGTAGTTAAAATTTATTTTAAATTTTTAAAAGTCAATATCGTAATCGCTTGTTATTATTGCGTCGTTATTACTAGTTTTGTATCTGTATCTTCAATTCGCTTAGAATGAAAATTTCGTCTACTCTTCCGTTTATTTCTACACACACACACACACAAAAATATGTATATATATATATAATGTATACATTTTTTAAATAGTAATTGTCGTCCCATTGTCGCGTTCAACCTACCATATTATTATCGTGAATAACGAAATAAACAAACATTCGTGTATATTTCACTTATCACGATAATGACAAATGTTACGCATACCTGTGCATAGATGCAGAAATGCATCGGTAAACATGAAATCTATCGCACGCAAATCTTTATATACTAGGTGGGCGTATTCTTAAATTCCTCGCAATTTTATTAATCTCCCTTATTATGTTTCCAGTTGAATTTTAAATTTCTCCGAACGATTTTATTCTGATTCTAGTCGTGGACATTTATTCTCCTAAATAAAGTCCGGATCTAGTTCCAACAAATTTGCATATTTACTTTCCTTTTCTGCGGTTGTTCGATGATGACGTTATTTTATTAAAATTTCAGTCGCTGTCTTTTTTGCACTCGTTGCACTTTCTAAAACGGGAAATAATGTTTAAAAAGTTGGGAAGTATTTTCGACCAATTAGCGTTATTCGATAAATAAGAGGGATTTTTTGTTAATTATAAAAATTTCTAACGACTCCTATTTCACTAATTAACCGAGCGACAAACAGCGGAATGAAAGTACGTTTATTTATTCATTTATTATTTAAATCTTTTATATATATATATTTAAATTTTTTTAAAGTGTTTAATTTTACTATATAGACGAAACATTATTTAAACGATCATATATATAAATATATATATATATATTTCGCTTGAAGATTTGAAACAGCCGGATGATTTAGAAAGTGAATTGCTTAAATAGAAAATGATAGGTTAAAGAAAAAAAGATAAACATTTTCAAGATTTTATTTCTAGGACAAATTTTGGGATTTTTCTTTCGGTAGTAAATGTGGGATTTACTTTAGAGAACAAATTTTGAGATTTTCTTTCTAGGAAAAATTAAACAAATTAAGGACCTTTTCACGGGGACAAATTTGGTGGTTTTCTTCCGATAATAATTTTCAAATTACAATAAGGATATTTTTTTCGCCACCTACCTTACTATTATTATTATTATTGTCATTATTATTATTATTCACTAAAGGAAATCTGCCCCGCCGCTGTAGACATTGTGTCCTGTTAGTAATCAGTGTGCGAAGGTTTTTTTTTATATTTAATTATATTCGAGCGATCGTGTGTTCATTATAGATGTTATCGGTCTTTTGCCTGTTTACACTTCTTTTATTATATTTTTTTAATATAGTTATTACGTCTTATTACATGTCCTAACAGTTTTGTTTTCGGTTTTTCTATGCGACTTATCAAACTTCGTTTTTCTTTTATTACTTCTTGGATTCGTCCCTTTATTTTCCCGAGGTTTTTGTTATTCCCCGCCAGATCCACATAATCTGCGTTGAATGCTGTTAAACGGTGAAACTTTACAGCCGTAATTTACTCCGAACATGTATGATTTCTGCGATATATATTTTTTTTGCGGACTTCTAAACTGACGTTCTGTCATATTCGTCTTTTAATTGTCTGTTATATTTCTATTATATCATTCTCCGTTCTCACGCTTCCTACCTGCCTGGGAATTCTTTTCGAAACTCTATCTTTTTTGCACCGTTGTGATCGATTCACACCGAAAATAATGTTCTGCGAAAAACATATATTTTTTCTCGTTTTAGGATGTCACGATAACTGAAACTGGACAAAAACGAATCTCTCTCGTCTGTACAATAAACGCGGAGTTCGAGGTTTGCTTCGTATCAGTATTACCAACTGCGCTTTTCAAAAGAAAAAAACAAAACCTTCCGTCTTCTCCGGATCACTCTGTATATCGTATCGATATTTTACTAATAATTTCGAAACGTGTAAAAATGCGCAAGCTTCGTTAAATAGTTAAACGAACAGAAATAAAATTTTAAAACTTCAAATTCGATCGTAACCCGGCTAGTGTACACGTATACGTAATAAACACCATTATCGCCTACTATTACTATTAAATAGAATTTAATACTAAAATGTGTGTCGGATAAGAATAAATTTTTCGTGAATTTGCAAGTTTTATTAAACTCGGTAGACCGTCGGTAAATGTGTAATAACGACGATGATGATTACAAACGTAACTAAGGAACGTCCCGGTTTAAGTTAATAAAATGCTTTTTGGGGGCTCTGAAGCGGTTAAGTGCGAAACCGTGTTTCGAAAATATCATATTTTTTTGGCCGGTGAACTTAAGAACGAAAAATAGTAAACAGGAGGAGAGAGAGATAGATAGATGTATAGAGAGGTAAACAGGAAGGATGTTTAAAAGAAACAATAAGACGAGTAGAAAAGAATGATAATAAAGTACGGAATAAGATTTGAAAAGTGAACCAGCGAAATAAGTAAACAAGGAACAAAACATACAGTTTTAATATTGTACTTACATACACACACACATATATATATATATATATATACGATATCTACATAACGGGTTAACTGACGAATAAAATTCCTACAAACTACCAGAACTTACGAAAATCTTCCGAATAAGATGGACGACATAATTGAAATTTTCTATCAGGCTAAGCAAAATCTAAAATAAAAAAGTAAACACAATTTTCACTCATCTCCTTATAGATGTAATTCTGTTTCAAGTAGCGACGACTGAGCTAATTTCGTGCATGATTACAAATACGTTGTGTACGATACGTCTATACTAGGTGTGTCTGCGCAAATTTTAAGGCTTTCCATTCGTTCGCATCGTAAGTATAATACGTAAATATATTTATTATATCGTCGTTTCCTTTAAGGTGTGGTAATTCGTTTTTTATCTCGACAATTTTACCATCGGACGGAAACTTTGCCCGAAATTGTAAAACGGTAAAGAAAGCTTTCCTATATATCGCGCTATTCGAATAACGAACGTGTTAACGCGAGTAAATTCTGCTATTCCGGTCGGTAGAGATAAAAGAATTTCAATTCAGATCGTACGGACGATATTAGTAAGGATTCCTCTTCCGTGGATGTTTTCACTCTTACCCACTACTGCCTAGAAAGGAAGAATTTTGTCTTTTTGTCTATATATATATAGGTTAACGTAAAAATTGATTTTACTCCATCATTCTACGCTACTTTTTCGATTACATAGTTAGTTACGCTTTCTCAGCTCGTTCGTATAATCAGTTTTTAATTTGGACTATACTTTGTAATTTTGGATATCTTCAATGGATTCAACTACTACGTTCTGATATCTTCTTTCTCCTCAATACGGCCTTGTTATTTTTATATATATTTTACGGTTAATTTTATTTTACTGTATCGAACTTCTTTGTAGCACTTGTAATTTCTCGGTATATGTTTCGGTTTAAAGTTCTACGAATAATTCGCGGTCAAGGACAAGGACATCTTCCTTTGTTATCTTTTCGATTCAGTTCAAGTTTTATAATCTTTTTCGATCTAAACATGTGTTTTTATACTTTCGGATACGTTTTAATTTACGTCTCGCATATATGATAGCTTTTCTCAGGATTATATTGTCAAACAAACACACACACACGCACATATATATATATAAATATATAAAACGTGTATTGCCAATGGACTTATATATTAAAAAATGATTCCTCGTCTTCAAAAATAAAATAACTCAATATGGTAAACTGAATAGCAGTAATTTGAAATATATCAATAATTTAATTTTTACTGAGTTTAAATCTAACCCAGACTTTAGTCGAGACAGCACACTCGTGCTCTCCTTCACGTCTTCAATCAACACGACGCAAATGGTTGTCCTCAGAATGTGCAAACGCTATCCGAAACAGGAGAAGAGCGCTGCGAATCGTCAAAACAACTCATTCACAAGAAGATCTACTAAGTTATAAACGACTGAGGGCCAAAGCAAGGAGAACATTAAAACAAGCCAAAAGGGCTTCTTGGAATGCCTACGTCTCTTCAATCTCACCATTTACGCCATCAAGCCAAATATGGAGGAAAGTAAAATCCATAGAGGGATCGCCAACACTCGCAACACCGTCGGCTCTTATGATAAACAAAACTATAGAAACTGACCCAATTAAAATTCTTACAAAATTTGCAAATTTCATTGCATCCGCCTCCAGCGATGAAAACTTACACCCTCGGTGCACAAAAAATCGGGACCAAATTCAACTAAGAAATGTCTATTCAAATAACCAAGAACCATATAATGCGACATTCTCTATGGATGAATTAAAAAAAACTATAAATCATTCGAGACCATCAGCTCCTGGTCACGATGGAATACATATCTCAATGCTCCAAAACCTGCCGGAACACATTCAAAAACTAATGCTCGATATTGTAAACAAACTGTGGATTTCTTCACAACTTCCTGCAAGCTGGAAATTAGCAGAAACTATTCCAATCAAAAAAACGAACAAAGACCCACACCAAATATAGAGCTATCGACTATCATTAACGTCAGTCTTTGGAATGGTATTTGAGCGAATGGGCAATAACAGACTAATGTGGGAGCTAGAATCACAAAACTTATTAACTAAATATCAATGTGGATTTCACAAAAATCGAACAACGATAGACCAAGCTCTGTATTTACAGGAATCAATAATACAATCATTTAATAACAAGCACCACCTATTAGCGGTCTTTTTCGATCTCTCCAAAGCATTCGACACCACAACGAAGCGAAAAATACTGACTACTATGCACAACTGGGGCTTCAAGGGTCGACTTCCACTTTTCGTCGAAAATTTCTTAGTAGATCGTCTCTTTAAAGTGAAGATTAAAAATAGAGTGTCGGAAGCTAAACAACTGCAAAATGGAGTTCCGCAAGACTCAGTTCTTAGTCCGACTCTATTCAATATAGCGATCAACGATATCATCGAAGACGTTAAACTCCCAATTAAAACGGGACTTTCTGCCGGTGACTTAATAGTCTTCCTAACATGTGCAAACATAGAACACGGCGAACACATCATTCAGGAAGCAATCAATAAAATTACAGCAAGAGCGCAAAACAGTGGTTGGATGTTTTCTTCGGAAAAAACAAAAGCTGTTCACTTCTGTAGAATCAAATCCTGTAAAAGTAACATACGTATCCTACTAAACAACACACCTATTCAAACTACATCTCATATTCGCTACTTGGGCCTTTTCTTCGACAACAAATTAACATGGAGAGAGCACATAAATCAACTGACGAAGTCATGCACAACAAAATTAAATTTACTAAAAAAATTGGCACACACATCGATGGAGCTCACTGTTCTTCACTGTTAATGATATACCGCTATCAAATTCGCTCAAAATGCGACTATGGAATCCCCCTTCCAAGAGAGACTTCTCAAAACTAGATACTATCCACAATTCCTCACTTCGATTAATTACAGGCGCGCTCAGAATATCCCCAATATCAAGCCTCTACTGCGAAGTCTCAGAATGGCCTCCATCGCTTCGACGGGATCACCTTACGGTAAATCTTCTGTTACGTACGATTGCAAATCCAGAGCTCCCAGCAACTAACAGTATAAAACGATCTCTCCAGAGTACATTTGAAACCAGATTATTAAACGATCTCTCCAGAATACATCTGAAACCAGATTATTAGGTTCGAGAGTAAAAATAATTATATCCGATACTACGAAGTCAATTCATACCGATCTATCAGAAGCTGATGAGCTATACAACATAGAAAGCAACCCAACAAAAATCCTTCCCCCATGGACTTCGAAAGATGCCGCATTCGATTTTACACTGCTCCCAAAAAAGCACCCTCACTTTGCCATCGTCCACAATTTATTATATTCCCAAAGGAAAAAGATATACTACTCTGACGGTACCAAGTTCCGCAGAATCCGCTGGTTGCGCAGTGGTCTTCAATCGAAATGTGATCTTTTCAACTTCACTTAAGCCGTTATTCTCCGCTCTGTTCGCAGAACTGAACGGAATCCTACTAGCGTTGGAACACGCGGTAAAATCCTACCATCACATTATAACGATAGCTACGGACTCCATGGCAGCTTTACATCACATTCAACGGAAATCAAATCATCCGATCGCAAACTCCATAAATACAATCGTACAGAACTGTCAAACGGCGATAACCTTCGTATGGATTCCGGGCCACGCAAACATACCAGGAAGTCATATGGCCGATCTAGCAGCAAAAGAAGCTTCCAAAATGCGCCCAGCACTGCGTATTAAGATTCCACTCAGTGATATCAAGGAAGAAACCAAGGGCCTATTTTGTAGGTTGTGGCAAAAAAGATAGACGGAACAACAGAGTGCATCACACCTGCACACAATAAAACCGTCAGTTCGCGAATGGAAGTTTCAACCTGAAGACCGAAGGGATCAGGTAGTGCTGTGTCGACTCCGGATCGGTCATACGCAACTTACACATGGATACATATTCCAAAAATTATTCCCACCAACCTGTGACAGATGCGACGTTTCGATTACAATTCACCACCTCCTAACAGAATGTCCAAAAATCCCAAAACCTTCTTCCTTAAATATTTCATCAATTCTGGCCCAAGATTCCCCATCCGTTTCATCCTTTCTTGTTAAGCTTAGGTCGGTAAACCTGTTTAATAAAATTTAAATTTGCTGGCCGCGCTCCTAGCCTGGCTGCTGTACATAGCGCGGAAAATATAAAAAAAAATTCTAGATATGATACACAAGCTATGAATAAATTAATTAAAAGTTTTTTCCTGATATCTTAGCTCGTTTTAAAGATAAAAATTTTAATATTAATTTTTACATGTCTCAGATATTAACCGGACATGGTTCTATTACATACTATTTAAACAAATTAAAGATTATCATCATAAGTAGCTCGGAGGATAATATGTCAAAGTTTATACAGAATCTCGAAGATCGATGCAGAGAATATGTATTACTAATAAACAAGAACAAAACAAAGTCATGATAGTAGATAGAAATGGTAATGGCAAACGGAAGGAAGTATGTGGATTGGATGTTGCGGAAAAAAAATTTCATGTATCTTGGCTCAATACTGACAAATAACGGTGGCTGCTTACCGAATATAAAGAGATTAATATTAGCGCGTAGTGCGATAAAAAGATTATCTCCGATTTGGAAGGATACGACATTGTCTATAAACACAAAGCTTAAACTGTTGGACTGTCTGGTGTTTTCAATTGCTACATAGACTTGATCCTTCACTGTAGACTGCGCTACGCTCGATGATTTATCGTCGGCGAGTATGAATATAACCCTTGACGATCGGGATAGGGTAACGGTTCGCGGACCGAGAGCATATACAATTAGTAGCTTGGTGTGCGCGTCGATAATAAGTAAACGCATGCACGCTGAGTTTGCTACCGTTGGCGTCTTTACAAAGGGCCGCAAAATAAGCAGGTCCCTGCGTAATAAAGTATACGACGTCGCTCTCGCGAGATGGCAAAGGGCTTGGGTGGAAGATGACGGTGCCGCCAAGTCCCTACTGCCTAATGTGGTCGACCGGAAAACATGCGAATGGTTTGTGCCCTCACGGGCGCTACATGTTTCTGTACGCGGCACGGCCCGTTCGCGTGCTACGAGCAACGTTTCTCCTTGCAGGAAACGCCTCGGCAGTGCGTGTGCGGTGCCGGTGCGTGCACGGTCGCCCACTTGTTGAACGCACTTACAGATGTGCCTAGAGAAACTTGCCGCCGAGCAACTTCGGCCAGGGAAAATGCATTCGGTCGGTATCGTCAAATTATGGGCGTGCCGGCCGAGAGCTGGACAGATTTCTTCCGTCAGAAATCTACCTGGTTCACCGGCCAACAGCTTGTGCGCATTCTTTATAGAATAGCGCTAGAAAGCGGAAACGAAGTTTGCGCTGTACAGCCCTATGGGGCCGCAAACTCGATACCCGAGATGAACTCGTCTAGTACCTGACGAGTCGCGCTTGCGCTTCTCGTTGGGGGACAGTAGCTCGGTCTCTCGAGTTTCACTAAACGATTGTAATCGTTTTTACCGGCCCGGACTTCGGACCCGGGGAACATGCCGGTAGGTAGAGAGTTAGACGGTGACGGCTGCCGCGATACCTTCGGGCTGGAAGCCGTCTTGACGGTCTCTGGAAGGAACGTGTCGGTGGTATAAACTTAACGGGACTTGTCCCGGCGTTGAGGAACACCGGCTCGGGGAAGGTGGAGGGCCTTCCAGGTAAATATTAAAATTTACTGTAGACTGCGCTAATCGAATAGACGGGTTCGAAAGTTGGGCCTACAGGAGGTTACTAAGAATATCTTCCGAAAACTAAACATACATTTGCGGCTGTCATGTAGAATAAAGAAGAGATTCTTGAAGTTTTTCGGAGTCTGATAATTACCGAGAAAGTATGCGGGAAGAGGAAAAGCGGAAGATCGCGGATGCGTTGGGTTGGCCAGATAAAACCACTAACTGGATGAAGCATTGCTGGCTGCTCAAGACAGATCGGACTGGAGAAGAATAGCAATATCACTACACTCTTCCGAGGGTCCAAAGGAAGAAGAATAATAATCATATATGTTGTAACTGTTACAGTAATGATACGGAAGATGTTCATCATATAATATATGTATGTTCTAAAAATAATGAATTAAAATTAACGTATAATATAGACTGCTCATTGCTTTTCAATGAGATAGTTCTATTGGAATATTTCCCAACATTTATATAGTATGAAATATTTAAGGTCAAATATATATAACCGCTACAGGTAACCATAAGCTATCCAGTCGGTTACTTCATCTTTATAATTATGATATTTATATTTAACAATAATATATATATATATATACGCGATTACTAGCTACACACTTTTATTATAATCCTTTCAGTCACGATGTGCACCATATGGTAGATTAAATTTTAATGTTAACAAAATTGTTTATTTTCTGGTTGACGCGAAATATTTCAATTTTAAAAATATTTATATAAATACATTAAAATTTACCTACAGAAGAAGCAGTATTGTGTAATTGACACCTTTATTATAATCTTGTCGAAATTTTATAATGTAGGACTGAAGGGATTAAAATATATATATACACACATATAACATATGTATATATCCTTTTATCAGGTAAACACATTATTAAAGTATATATACACATACATACAGATATATTATATTGTTACGCGTACAGACGACGCTTCCGCAGATAAAATACATGTTGCAGCGATGCCCGTTAAAGTCTAAAATGGAAAACGGCTAAAATGTTGACGGCGCGATAATATTGTGAAAATTTCAGAGATTAACTAGATGCGAATTGACGCAAAAGTGGAATCATTGGAAATGTCTGAGACACGCCAACATGAAACATTTGGTGATACGTGTATATATATCATCATTGTCGATGTATCTCAGCCCGTAGGCTGGTTCGCACCATGTATCAATTGTTTCCACGAGGCCTGTCGCAAGTTTTCTTCATTCATTCCGGATAAGTCGGTATTCCACTTTCTTTTTAGCACTATACGAATGAATGTAGTTCGTGATCTTTCACGTAGTTTTCCCCCATTTTTAAAACATTCTTCAAGATATTTTGATTCTGGCGTAACGCATGACCTAGACTTAAGAGGATATTTTGTAATGTACTTGTTTTTTCACTTAATCTTTCTAGTACTAGTTTGTTGTTCATTTTCTCTATCCAACTTATTTTCTGTAGACGTCAAAATCTTCTAATTTGTACCGATCTCCTTTCTTCATTATCCGTATTTCCGCACCATATAGTGTCACTGACATTACCAAAATTTTAACCAATTTCCCCCCCATTGCTATACGATTGTTAATATCTTGAGTACAATACATATTATGCGTTTTAGTCTGTCCTAAATATTTGAATATTTTTACCTGTTCTATTATTTCGTTTTCCAATTTTATCCTAATTTGCGGATAGACTTTTATATATATATATATATATATAAAATACGTGTATGTATACGATCATTATTACTTCCTGAAACATATTAGGTTGGTGGCTATTCACTAACTTTCTGGGGAACGCAAATTTTTCGTTTCAGCATAGCTTCCTATCTTCAATATATTTTACATAAATGAGATTAAGTCATCCTTTTGGTCTATTTTCCTTTAATTTTCTTTCAATTAAATTCGTGATTTTAGGAAAATATTCGATGTCAATATTTTTTATAACGGGGAGGACATTTGTAAATGTGTATAACTTAGAAGATTATAACATTTTCTCTATATAACCAACAGAACGGACATTATGTTCAACTACTACATGGCACAATTTATCGAAAAAAATAATCGAACATTTATCGTAATCATTTTCAATTGATCGCGCGCGTCATTTATATATTATTATTTTTTAAATTTAGTAACAGGAAATTTTGGACGAAGTCATTAAGAAGAAATGAAGAATCAAATTTTGGGCGTATTAAATTATACGCATAAAGTTGTTCACGGCCGTTGAAATGCGGAATTTAAATATAAGAAATATCACGAAATTGGAAACGTTTCACATGTGGATTTCGAGCAAATAAAGCGGATACATAAGTCGGATAAAAAAAAGAAAAATATGAAGAGATTTCGTTGGGAAATCGAAAAGAAAAAATCTTTAATGAGTACTTCGCGATATATTTGAAGGTAAAATTCGACGAAACTTAACCCGCGACAAGTTCTGAAAATACGGTAGTAGTAACAACTTGAACTAAAAAGGAACAGAATACAGGGAATATTTGGAATTTATTACCATGACAAATGACAAGTCTTAATACTACAATAATAAAAATGATTATAATATATATATATATATGTGTGTGTATATGTATACATGTATGCGTGTGTGTGTGTGAATAGAATCGATATTATAAAAGGAAGGTTATTAATAAATTCATATTTTTTAATAAACAGAAATGAAAATTCACAAAAGAATATAGAATAGTTCTTATTAGTAGTTGTTAGACTCGATAATAAACCATAAATAATATGAATAATACCATCATTAAGTGAAGATACTATTAAAGTCCCAGTAATTTATGTCTATATTTGTATTTACTTAATAAAAACTGAAAAACGAACTATTTCAAAAAATTTTACGATATGTGTATGTCTTCTTAAAATCAATTACGTTTCGCAGATGATATAATCCTAATAGGCAATATTGTTCAGAAAATACCATTAATGATAAACGAACTGGACACGTATTCTATGAAAATAAGATTATACAAAAAACCAAAATATTGACGAATACCGCGGAAGGTACGGCGCTAACTTTAAACTGGGGAAAAATTGAATGCGTAAGTCGGCACGTATACCTGGAACAGGAAATTACAATGAATAAGAATAATATAATGCAGGTGGAAACTAAAATCAGAATATCGCTAGGTTTGGTGGCATTTGGAAAATTAGGAAACCCTTTTAGAAATAGGGAAATACCGAACAGTCTTAAAAGAAAGCTGTATAATCAATGTGCGATGCCAGTCTTGACATACGGAGCTGAAACATGGAGTGGAATCAAAGATCGCGAAACTGTTACATGCATTAGAGAACAGACGAAATTGGTAGACGCGGCGGAGCGGATCGACAGACTTAAACGGAAATAGCCCGATCATTTGGCAGGACAAGAGGATGAAAGATGGACGAAGCGGATATTACAGTGGTGGTCAATCGGCAGCCGGCGTCCGCGAAGAAGACAGGTAACGAGATGATTTATTGGTTCGGAGCCGTACAAGATACGGGGTCGTAGGAAATGTTCTGAGAATGTCTACGATCAGCAGTGGGTTGATATAAGCACATCGTCATATCGTGATATTTATATAGTATAAAATCCACGCTTCGTCACCTGCAACTACCTTTTATAATTAAAATCCAAGTTATCGAAAAACCTTCTTTAAAATTTTAAACAAATTTCGTGATATCCGATTGTCTTGATATTTTAATAACGAATTATTAATAAGGAAGGCACCGATGTAACAATATCGTAGTTACAGTTTCCAGCTCTTCTTTGTTGCATAATAATCGTATTATACTGCATATATATATATAATATATATATACTAACATTTTTATTCTAAAACGTACTTAAAAATCCTTCATCTTTTATAATTTTGTGTGCAACTTGTCCTGAAATCATATACGTACTCGGCCTAAATTCCTACGTATTTATCGTTAACGAAGATTATTCATCGCGTTATTAACGGATATTCTATAAGTAACTATAGGCGACGTATTTTGATGGAGCGGATAAAATATTACCTTATCAAGAGAACGGGCGTGCTAGCTAGTGTTGCCAAATTCAACTTAATTGATAGATATGGCCGATTAGTTAACACCGAACCGTAATTTTTTTTCTGATTCGCTATATTTATCGTGTTTTTTTTTTTTTTTTTTTTTAATCGTATAGGCTTGCCGTATACACTGTATACTTTAATAGGAACATGTTAGTGAAATACGTTTGGACACCAACGCGTGAGTTGAAAACTATCGTACTGGACCATAAATAAATATGGCGTTGGAAACTTCGCTATCGCGTGTATAATAAAACTCGATAAAAACTAATATTTTACGCTATAAACGAAATTAAAGGTATAAACAGCCGGTTTGAGATAAACACGCCTTCCGATGTAAATTACGCGGATAAACGGTGAAATTGATTATAAGGCCGAATTTTGAAATAGGAAAATTATAATTATTTCATTTTTCCTTATACTATAATATCGTCCTACCTTCTACGGAGGATGTTAATAATAGAATTGGAAGAATATCGCTGAAAGAAGAAGCAGCTGCAACAATTTGTTCTTCGCCTTAAAAAGAAAAAAAAAAGTATTCGACTAGAAGGGAAATCGTGACGCAGAATATCATCATTTATTAAGCAATTTACGCTATCCGTCTTTATTGTAGGCTTCATGATTCATGAGCACGTTCATTGAAGCTTTTTCCAGTAAATTCTCGAATCCATTCGACCACACACGACTATAGTCTCGTTTTCTACTCGATAACAGCGCCTACCGCATGACCGTAAAACCGCCCAATTCGAGTTATTACTTCAGTTATCTCAATTTATATAGAGTCGTTTTCATGCGACTCGCAGCATTCGTCTCCCGCACCATTTGAGAGATTCACAACGTACCTATGTTCAGTCCAATACATCGTCGAGGTCTCGGTGTCACATAAAAAAAATCTTAAATACTAGTGATTTTACTAGTTTAATTTTCACCTTCCTATCTGATGTTCGGTCACGTCAAATTTTTATTAATCGAGATCACCGAGTTTTTAGTTACTCGCATACCAACAGCAATTATTACGCTACTAGTGGCACTCATGCTACTAGCAACCCTAATAATTATCGTAATTGCAATTCCTTTTCTATACGCGATATGTATAAATCGCCCACACGTATGCTTAACTTTAGCAGCGACATTAGACAGTTGATGAGAATTAATTACAAAGTAATATTAGTTGGTGATTTCAATGCCAAAAGCAGACGTTGGAATTGTTTTAGTGATAATTCTGTCGGCACTATTCTTAAACAATTGTCATTAAATGGCTTTTTCCGTAGCTTTCACTGAGCCATCATAGTTTCTTATCCGTGCAGGATACAGAAACAGTATTTTACACTTAGCATTTGCAAAAAAAAAAAAAAAAAGACCTAACCAATGATCTCTCAATTCTATACTTATTGCCATTTTAACAATCAAACTTCTCTCAGAAAAAAAAATTTAAACTACAGAAACGTAAACTGGTATCACAATTTAAAGAATACATTAAGAACAACTTTGTTCATACTGAGTTAAGCAGGCCTTCTGATATTGACAAAATCTTAAATAAAATTGTTGAACTATTCCGTCATAAATTGAACGACACATCCCTTTACTCACCAACATTTCATTTACCCTCTTACACTCTCGTATTTATCACAACCAAAAATCACTTCAGACGATCGACTTAATTAATTTAATTAATAATTACATACCTTTTTATGTGTTTGTAGGTGTAGCGCCGTGTGGTCCACAGAACTTATTCTATAAATTCTGTCAGTGTAATGTAAAGCATTATAATTGGACCACTTCTGTTTACACTATTATATATTTACGATTTTCGAACCCATTGAACACGTAAGTTGGACTCTTTGCTGACGATGCCACAATACTCTGGAGCTTCCATAGACCTCGCATCTTGCCCTGCCTAGAGCTCAATATCCAAAGCCACCTTTAATAAATTACAAGTCATTCAAAGTAGATGCGTTAGATATATTTTCAATGAACCTTGCTGTGCTAGAATCGAAAGTATGCACGAAGCTACTGAAAAACAACGAGTTCGTCTCCTCGGTTGCCAGTTACGATTCCAGGCAACTTCGTTTCATGTACTCAAAATATAAATACCGAGAACTTAAACATAACATTTCTTCTTCTTTTTCGTTGATAACCGTGCCGTGTACTGCTACTAAGGCCAGAGGCACGGGAGGAATTTATATTAACGGGTAGATTCTGGATAAATGAAGGAAGGCAAGGAGTCTAGATTCGGATGTATGAGAATGCTGTAAAATATTTGGGAGAGAGTTTGGAAGGTTTGCGATTATACGTTCGGAGGAATATAACGGACAGGTAATAAGCAAGTGAGGAATAGTTAAATGAATATTGCATGCGGTACATTTCGGTTGGTCACTATTAGTAAATAAGTGCTTGTGAGTAAGCAGTGTGTGCCTGAGCGTACACGGCACAGGACTACTTCGTTTCTCCTGTTTGAGTTTTGACATGTAGTTGACTTTATCCAGTTGACGTTGTATTGCTGCAGGTTTGAAAATCCTTTGTTTGCTCTATCGGATAATTTAGATCGTATGGTGTGAAGGAAGTCCTTCGTTGGAATAGGTGATATTAGACACGCTTCTTTTGCGGCTGCATCTGCACTGTCGTTTGATCCCACGCCGTTATGCCCTTGAATCCAGAGGAGAATAATTTTTCCGGTAAACTCTGATGCGTTGGCTAAGATGGATTTAGCCAAAGGATGTTGGTGGTGTGATCAAACATAACATTTTGTAGTAATAAATTATAATTAATTTATTAGTATTAACCCTCTTTACTAAATAAGCACACCCGACATTCATGTTTTTCTTACAGTATTAATTCAATAACTAAAGACTCAAACTGTATATCTTAGCAGTTTAAACTTAAGCTCCTATATTAACATGTATCGACAATTAAAATAATTAATTTATGTAGTAGGAGCAGATTTATTTTTTTATATTTTCCTGTATTATTTAACGTTTTTACTGTTTATATTCTTACTTTGATATTGTGTACACAATGTTTGCGGCCCATGCTATTCATTTTTCCTTTATGCAAATATATTGTTGATGTTGTTGTTATGATAGGTTTAGTGAAACGGATTGGCATACTAAAAATGGAAATCGGCTGCACGAATATTTGGTAAGACAAAATTGTATAAACCAAACCAACAATTATAAAATAATATCGATCGAATTATCAAATATGGAAAGTTGAAAATTACATTCGGATAAAAAATTTATATATTCAAATTTTATAAAATTTATTCATTTTGTTCTTATCTTTTCCCGAAATTTAATTTTATTTAATTTTTACGTAAATGTATTCCAATTGTTGGAAGTTTATCTAGCGTCACTTTCACGGACACCCGGGGCTTTAATTATCATCAACTCGATGTACATTCATTTCAATCGTAATTGAAGGGTGTGAAAGACACATTCTTACCGCCTATTTCTCTCTCACGACAATCGCCGATGTATTCCAGCTATATAAAACACTTTATTAAAAAAAATTTTCATACGATAATTAATTATTAAACTTTTAATTTTATTATAAAGCGTTTGAGAAGGTATATGAACGGTGTGCATTATATAACGATATATGTGTATGTTTATATAGAAAATCGAATAGAAAGTATGTAAAACCTGAGTAGAATAGTGCTATATAGAGCATTTGAAAAATGGAGAGAATACGAATAAGCGCAAGGTTGCACGCGCATCTTTGAGGAAAGTTTAAAGTTGTTTGATCATGAAGGTAGTGCTAGTAACCGAAGATAAAAGAAGCTAATGGTTAGATCCAGAGAAAAATATTGAAAATTAATTAAAGCGGCAACTTTTGTGATTAAGTACAAAGATGTAATATATATATATATATATATATATATATATATATATATATATATATATAACTGTAGTCTCTGTCTGTGATTACCGAATATTTTTTATTATAATCACTACATTGGACTATTTGTATCACACATAAACAGAAAATCTATTTTTTAAACTTCGTCAGTCCGTTCCGATTTAACTCAAAAACTATTAAAGCAATAATGACGAAATTCACACAGCTTATAGCCTATATTATCGGAATCGTTCAAAAATAGGACGGAAATTACAATAATTTAAAGTTCTTAACGGATGGATATATATATATATATATATATATATATATATATATATATATATATATATATATATATATACGTATACCATACTAATTGCGTTAAGGGATATGGTATTAAAAAAAATATTACACAAACGAAGCCGTGGGTAACTTTTAATATATATGCATACATACATATATATATATATATATATAATTACGCAAAATTCAAGAAGATGCTGAAAAGACAACGCGAATTTGCGCATATTGTACTTTGTATTTGATCATTTAATTTTTATTCTAATTTTCTGATTAAAATTATTACATTTCTTTATGTATATAATGCGTACGCAAATATAACGACCATTAAATATAATAAGTTTTTGAATAATATATCATTTGACGTTTATTTAAATTAAATAATTTAGTATAAAGTATAATTATAATACGAATCATTTAATGTTGCCTCTTAAAAAGAAAAAACCACACACACACACACATAACACGAAGTCCGAATATATCTGCTAGACTTATCGGAAGTTATATCCCTCGTAATATATATCTGTCTCTGTTTTTAAAAGTGTCGTTTGGAAACGTACGTATATACATATATGTTATGTATAGGACAACGACGTCGTAATTTAAAGTTATCTGTTCTAATTGAAAGCGGTAGCAGATAGGTCGCACTTATGATTAGAGTAAAGTATCCGAAAACGGAACAACGCACTTTTGAAGTTTTAAAGTTCCACCGGGATCTAATTTAATAAATCGCATTAAGGACAGAGAATCTGCTTTGCACACTAGTGGACGTTTTATACGAGGACAAACAAAATTAACCGATTATGCAGGTATTTTCATTTTCCAAGCATCCGGAATAATTATAGAAAAGCAATCCGAATTCGGATTGTTAATACGACTGCGGAAGAGGAGGGTTATCCGCGGACGGTTCGCGCTTCGCATTACTTATTCAAAGTTCAAAACTACGCGTCCTTATAAGTATTTCAAAGTGTAGAAACGTATTCTCCCTTCGGTGTTAAATTACGATTCTCTTGAAGTTTCTCACGTGCACTTCACACACACACACACTTATATGTATATATATAATATACAGAGAGAGAATTTTGCTTTTCTCATTTATTAAGCCTGCATTGTCTAGTCTTATTTCCACGTCTGTTCTCATTTCCTGTTCATTAGTTACCTCTTCCGGAGCGAATATCCCGCCAAGATTTTACAAGCAAAAAGTGGCATCTCTATATATTTCGCCGGATTTGAATCTGTTAAATGTTTTGCAAATTTACCACTTTTAGTCGCTTATACCTACCGATGTTCAAATATCAAAATTTAATTTCGTAAACAAAGAACGGAAACTCTCTAATGTCGACTATAATGATAAAACAACGAAAAATGATCGCCTATTATTTTTTTACTATTTTTTTTTTATAAATAATAACTTAGTTTCGTAGGTGACGTATGCTTCGGAATATTATACCAGATTTTTCATATAATAGATATCGTAACATTTGCACCATAATAGATCTATGCATCGTTCTGCTATTGTGACTAAGAGTCTAAATCTGTTGTCTGTATTCCGTATGAATGTCTCTACCTTATTCTTATTATATAAAACTGAATTTTTTCTCGTACTCGAACGTATCATTTATCGACTTCTAGTCAAATTGCTAAATAACTGCAATGTAACATTAACAATAATAACAACAACAGCAACAACACCAATAATAACAATTGCAATATCAATAATAACAACAAGAACAATAATAATAATAATCAAATCAAATTAAATCAAATCAAATCAAATATATTGAAGGTATTCCCAACATTTTTACAATGTAAATGCTATAATGAAGAAATTAAACAAAATAATACATTCTGTAATCCAATAATAATAATAATAGTAATAATAGTAATATTTGTAAAATTTACATAACATTTATAGTCAAAGAACCCGTTGTACGCACAAGTGCGCCAATACCAGGATGATTATTAATAAATTAATCTATAAATTGTTGTAGAATGCACAGAAAACAAAATATGTATAAACTTTTTATTTAGACACCGTAAACATAAACGTGATGCTAATATAAAGAATAACGCAAAATAAAATGTTCGAAATTATAAACATTATAAACATATACACACATAAAAATATATGAACATACATAAACACGCGTTGATTTTATATAAAAATATGTTTCTAAAGAACGTTTATAAATTCTTAACGTATAAAAAAATATACAGGATTAATTATAATATCATACTTAGCGCAACATCAATGCTCAATTCATCTTATTCCGGATGTAAAGAGTTAAACGCTTCACATTCCCACGATAACTTACTAACGTAATACTTAAATATTTAATATCATTTACTCTTTCAATTACATTATTAGAATCGGTGTAAGTGTTAAATTTAACGTATTCCCGCAAATTTGCTTTTCGAAAACTATATACTATATACTTAGTTTTACTCGGGTTTACTACTAAACGATCGGCCAATAACCAACCAGAAATGTTGTCTAAATTGGGGCGGCATTTGCAATTTATCTTAACACCGTACCATCAGCGTAACTAAAAATACAACCCGAAATGTCTATATCGCATAAATCATTATATATACATATGAAAAATAAATATGGGCCTAGCACCGCACCCTTGTGCTACACCATATGATACCTCAACTGAATCACTGAAATTGTTATTAATTATGTAATATATAACCTGTTAGATAAATAAGATTTAAACCACTTGTGTATGTTACCTCTGAAACCATACGCATTTTAACAAAATATCATGATCTAAAACATCGAAGGCTTGACATAAATCAAAATATACTGCTAAGACTGAACGTTCATCTCCTATGTTTTCATGAGAAATATGATGAAATAGAGCATCATTTGCTTCCCTTTATTATGTAAAAATTCGTATTGGGTACAGATAAAAAAAAAAGTTGAACTTCTGTAGATAATTTAACATAACTATTTTTATATATTTCTCAAAAATTTTCGAATAGAATGCATATCGGTCGATAGTTTGAGATATCCTTTCATTTTTTCAAAACTGGTGTAATATTATCCTGTTTAAGTACATCTGGAATGTCACCTGCAAATATAGTCGCATTAAAAAGATACGTTAACGGAGGTCACGAAGAAATTTAAATTTTGCTTTATGAATAAAATTGATATGAACCAAATCTAGCGACCGAATTGCACAATTCAGAAAATGCAAAGGAATCAGCGTGATTACATTAAACGTGTCAGTAGTCTTTTGGTTTACGTCAAAATTCTGTAACAGACTCTTAACATTGCTAGCAAACTATTAACATTTTCAGCTATAATAATAATAATAATAAATAATTCTCAGATTATTCTCGGCACGGTATATTAACATTCAATGGACGCTCGAAAATACAGGAGAAATAATTGTTTAAGTATTCCTAGTTAAAATTCCGTCGGTGAACTAATTTAATATACGGCCATTAGTTTTTACGTACGACTCGATACATCCTTGCGGCGCTATCTATGGTGATTATTTGAAAACAACGACATAATTTATGGAACAATTAATGGATGATTTTTTTAAAAAAGTTTACTACGCAGTTATAATTTGAAAAGTATTTAAAATTTATTGATAACGTAACGATAATTAAAATAATAAAATAAATATATAATCTCGTTTAAAATTAAAAATAAACAGCTATTAAGTCGCGAACATTTCGGGAAAAGATAATCAATAGAATTGTGTTATAATCATCGAAACTTAATAATAGCCAACGAAATTAATTAAATTATGTAAATATTTACTGCGATTATAAATAAACTTTAACGTTTAACTTACGTTATATTCGTTCGTGTTTACAATTAGTGTGTAAGTAAGCTCAAATTGTTCAAAATTGAACTTTCCAAGCGCGATTAATTCGTTATTACGTAACGAAGAGTTATCGTAATAGTTACCGAAGTTTGTTACAACCCTTTCGTGTCCAATGTATCATACTTTCGGATATACTATTATTTTCTAGCTCGAATATCTGACGAATTATAATGTCTAGTAAAATTGTTTTTAAATTTCTTCATAATTTATTACTCGCATATGTATATACTTTTAAATATAACGTAACTATCCTTTTACCTATTAAGTCGATTTATGAACAAAAAACATCTGTGTCTCGGAGAAAGACGTTTTAACTAAATTCGTTACAGTTTTTTAAAAAATTTTACGCATATATATATATATATATATACAAACACATACACACAGTCGCGTAGCCAGAATTGGTTGAAGAGAGGGGTTCAAACAAAACTAAATTATAACAGTAAACCCAAGTTAAATTGAACTATAACCAAAACTCAAGTAGGTTAAACCCCAAGCCCTAAGCAATCCAACTCACCAGAGTTATTTTTATACTTATTAGACGTCGAATATGTAATTCTATTAGAAGCAATAGACGACAGAAATATTTAATAGTATGTTATTGAGGATAGAGGGAGATGGTTACAAAGTACAATAAATTCCGCGAAAAAATAAACGATAAATAATGATTTTATATTTTTTGAAGGAATAATACATAGTAATAATTTAAATTTAAAATTTAAAATCTATTCATCGCGTTTTTCTACAAAATTCTACTAGTACCTCCTATATTACAAAACTATTTATTTACTTCAAAAACAACGAAATTTAAATAAAATAAACAAAATAAGTTTAACAAATGCAAAACTGCATTTAACAACGAGCATATATTTTCTTATTATTAGATTGATTCCAAGGTGGGGTCAGACCCCCAAAACCACCCGTTGGATATGCCAATGCACACACACATATATATAAAAGGAGATACATGTGAACGAGTTATTCTGCTTCTTTGAATCATAGGTCCCTAGTAGAGACATCGTGACATTGTCATAATTCAGAATTCAGTAGTTTGCGCCATTCATTTCAATTGTATGCTCCATGCACACAATCACTGAAACTCTCCCCGGTAAATTTTTGAATCTTGTCTGACCATCTTAAAGTTCCCTTCGAATTCCCCTCGATGAAGAGTGCCTTCAATCCATTTGCCCGGACCATGTGGCCGAAAATCCGACCAGTATTTCCGTTAATAGGCGTTTAGGTTCGGCCATATTCTGCAATATTGATTCATTGGTCCTCATGGCCGTTCATAATACGTCTCCAACACCACAATAGAAGGGGTTCGATGTACTTGCGTTCTGTTTTGTGTATTGTCCAGGTTTCAGCTCCATTAAGAAGAATGAAAATTGTAATAAATTTACGAGTCGAATTTTAACTTTCCTATTTATTTTTTGGTGTACTAAGCGTCTCATCGCGTTTTTCGTTATCTGTATGCGGTGTCGCAGTTCTGCTTTACATCCTCCTGTGTTTTCAACAATCGACCAAAAACCATATAAACTTGTTGACCACTTCTATACCATCTATTTGCTTGATGTTAAGAAAGTTATTCTTAGATCTGTTACCTATCATCATTATAGTTTTTTTCTTGTTTATTATCAGACCATATTATACACTGATTTCTTTTCAACTTCGATCATCACAGTAAACATGTTATATTTGCGGTACTTGTGGCTATCAGGGTGGTATCGTCAGCATATCCGAGAATTGATACTTTATTTCTGATCATTATAATATTATATATATATATATATATATATATATATATATTCGTCTGCGTTATATCATTGGCACACATAACTCAACAAAACATTGTTTGATAGGCGGGCGTTGGTAATGAAGGTGCTATATTATATATATATATATATATATATATATATATATATATATATATATATATATATACGTTCGCTCATTTCGCTGGTTAACTCCCCATATATAACGCGCCAATAAAAGTTTCACACAAAAAAAAAATGTAAATGTATTTGAGTCGGAACACTTTTGAACATTTAGAGACCGAAATTTTTTATCATTGTGAGGTCTACGCGTAGGTATGAAAGGGTTAAAGTACGAAATTTCTTTCCAGTCATTTATATTACTAAAGTTGGAGTAATTTATTGTAAATAGCAATAAAGATAGAATAATCTTCAAACCGGATTCGAGTAACGAAAGAGCTTATTTATCATATTTATATGTTCTAATAAAAACATTCGACTTTCGGATAAAATAATGTCGAATATAGTTCGAGGCTAGTCGAATTCGAGCAGAATTTAAGTAAAGGTTAAAATGTTGTGATTACTCAATTCACAGGATCTACTTCGATTTGCTAACTTTTTTTTTATTTTTTCTATCGGCTATCTAATTTCGGTCATTCATAGATTTGCGCTGTTTATTAAAGTATAGTAAACCGCGGTTTATCGTTATTTAAAACTTGTGACGTTCTTGATGTTGTTGTTAAGTATTAACAGTACGCCGCCAGATTTCCGAATATTTTAGCCGTTTATACAAGCATTGCCATTGGGATGGACAATTTGAACGCGTGTTCGGATTAAAACTTCCATTCGGCAATTGACTGGATTATCATTCTCAGCATCTACACTTAGAACATTAGATATCGTATACTCACTGGCAGAGAATATGGCGCTCCGATATAGTTACACAGCCGCTAGACAAAGGTCGTTTCAGCGAGCTGCTCACGCGACGGAAAATAAAAAAATGCCGGATTACCCACATCAAGCTATCGAGTACATTTTTCCTGTTTGTTCAGGTAGAGCCTTTATATATACGCGAAATAGCGCAATATATTGATTAGACACATCAGACTTGGTCCCGCCCCAAATACAAAACTAGAGATAGCATTCTGTCTGAACTTCTATCGACAAGTAATACGTTGCCAATAAAACTTGAAGAGCTTATCGTGGATGCGCGTAGATTATATAATTTTATTAAGGCTAATAATACAAGTTTATAGTCTGAATAGTTCGCTTAATGGACAAAGGTGAAAGTTAGGTCTAATTAATATATATATATATATATATATATATATATATATATATATATATATATATATATATATATATATTAGACCTAAATTGGCGGTGGAATATATATTGTACTTTATTAAATATAATAGATAAATATGTTTTACAATAATTTCTATTAGATGAAAATTATCATTATTAATACTTCGTACGTACGCGAATATTATAAATAAACCAAGGCGAATAAAATAATTCTGCTGCTCCGATGAAACATAGAGATAAACGCGATATACTTTGCAAGGACGAAATACAATATAATTTACGGGGGAATACAATATTTAAAGTCCCTTCATTTCGAATTTTCCGGATAATTTGTACGTATCAAATACTAGTATTACATAAGACAATTTACTGCAGGCGCGACGTATTACTAAAATTAATACTTGGCATTATCGATTTTTGAGCGAGAAATTATAGATTACCATATACGAAGTACTTATCTTAAGTAAAGAATACGTACTAGCCATATTTCCACGAATTTTATGGAACATATAAATCGTCTTCTTTTTAATTGTCCTCAATTTAATTATAACAGACAAATATTTTTTAATAAACTGATATCTTTCACAGTTTTCCCTCTATATTCCCTACATTATCTATTAAGCTGAGGCTATAAAGTATTATTTGTTATTTTTCTTTTTATTTTAAGGTGCGATATTATTATTTAAAATTGTAATTTAGTATATAATACTTAAATTGGAATGTACTGGTCACAAAGGTTTAACTTGATCGGTTTAACTTGATCTAGGCATAAAAAAAAAAAAAAAAATATGTAAAGAATACAGTTAACCCAATTTTGATATGTATTTTCGACGTGTAGGGTGTTTTCGTATATGCGGTACAAAATGATTGTGAAAGGGATGAAAAATGTAAAGTAATATTGTTTTTATTTCACCAATCTATTGTCGGTATATCGCATGGTGCTAAAACCAATATGGTTGTATGCAGCCGAGCTATGAAGGATGCACGTTTAAAAGTAATATTAATGGAATAGAACGCTATCATAACAAGATCCTGAGGGCGTTGGTGAGAGCACCATGGTATGTATCAAAATAAAAGTAGGTTGCCTAACGCTCTTGCACTGAACAACCAGTAGGTCGCAAGAGGTTGAAAAGGAGAAACGTTCTAGCGTGAAAGTTCAATAAATAAAATCGAGATCTTCCTACACTTTTTAGATGGCTCTAGATAATTTTTCACCCTTTCATCAATTACAAACACAAAACTATAAATTTTGTTGTATAAATTAATGATTTCTAGGTAACGTACAAATAAATTTTCAAAGGCACATTTATTTTTGAACTACAGGATGTTCTGTGTATACGTTATAAAATCACTGGCAAAATAAAACGTATATATATATATATATATATATATATATATATATAAAATCAAGTTACTAGTAGAAATAATAATTGTTAAATGTACAAATAAAGAAGATTTCCGTCAGTTACATCATTTTTTTAAGTTATAAATAACTAATAATAAATAAGGTCATAAAATAAGGACACGATGAGCGAGCAGCGAGCTTATAAAAGCTTAAAACGAGGATTCTTTAACACGCATTTTTTTGTTTTTTAAATAACAGTATTGGTACTATTACAATCTTAATTTTACAATTAATTTAGTAACTAAGTTGATACACGATACTTAGTATGTACATACATACTAAATACAATTATTGCGGCACACTAACTAGGTCAATGGTTAGGTCTTTAACCAAACGTTTCTTATAATTACATATTAATTATAAGAATTATAAGACTTGTTCAGGTGGATGTTGACGCTTAAAACGTCGATTGTCCTGTTCCGTATTGAGCAGCTGTACAGCTTCCTCATTAGTGCGCTGTCGTAGTCTACCTTCACGTTTAGTTGCCATATAGTTTATGACATCTCTTATGGATGATACGCATTTACTATTATAGGCAGAATGATATTTTGCCTAGTTTGAATTTTTTTAAATTCTAATTGCCCGTAAATCCCATAAAGCAGCGCTGTATTTCCAAATCGGTGTGATAATTTACTTGTAAAGTAGCAGCTTATGGTTCATATTTAATGGCGAGTCTGGACCAATGAACCAGTATAGATCTTTAGTTTTATTCTTTATTTGTTTTTGTTTCATCCTGACATGACTTCCCAAGTGAGTCTTTCGTTTAAGTACATTCCAAGGTACTTTACAAAAGATGCCGGTGGGACCGTCAGGTTTCCTAAATATACTCTATAATTTGGATCAACGATTCGGTTAGTAAACGTAATATGCACCGACTTTAATTCATGAACCTTGATCCTCCAATTCGTTGCTCAATAGCTAAATCGAAGTTTTGTTATGACATCAACAAATTAACAAATTAACTTCCGATATGCAAGTTTAAAAAAAAAAAAAAAAAATTAACAATGATACCGACAAGGAATGGCACAACTAAATGTGAAGAATACCGACTAAGCTTATACTCGCATTGCTATAAAATTTTTATAAAAATAGTATTCGGCAGAATAAAGCACAAAATATAAAACAAAAGATCAATATGTGGTTTTAGATCAGAAAGTGGAACAAGACAAGCTACATTATAGGACTTCGGATGATGTTGAACAGAAAAAAAAAAAGAAAAAAGAAAGAAAAAAAAAGAAAAGTCGAAGTAAATTAACCAATGTATACATTGCAATGATGGATTTAGAGAAAGCATTTAATAAATGCGATTGGAATTATTTTTTATTATTTTTCTACATCTTCAAAATAGGATTTTGTCAAATTTTTATTTATTTTATAATGTTCTTTTCCTCGTTTAGTTTATCTATGATTTCGTTTTAGCTCTATCAATATAACAAGTTGATTATTTTTAGGACAAGCATTACAGTTTGATTATCCTCCTATAAAGAATTCGTTATAAGTGTCAAGAATTCGTATATTTTTTTAACGATATCATTATTATTAATCGTTTATTTTATTATTATATTCTCGCTATTATTATTATTATTTTTTTTATGAGGATGCCTTTGCAGCCTAACCAACGCGATACTGTACGTACTAACATTTCTATAAAAGAGGACAACTTCTCTAGAAATATCGCTATGTCTAGAAATACATCGTTACATGCTAAGAAGATGTACGTAATGTTATTAAAGAAGAACATTCGAAGAACACGTAATCATAATTGCAAATTGTACGTTCAGTATGGAGGGGGCAGTAAGGAGTTTCACTAAGTAGCATAAGGAACACTCGATCCGACAAAAAGTAATGCCCGAATCGCAATCTACTGATAAGTTCAATTCCTTTACGCTTAATATTTCGAAAAAAGTATAACTGTGGAAATTTAGGAAGAGACGGTTGTAATTGATAGCACCTAGTAAGGTGTGACCGCTGTATACAGTCCACATATGTCTGTTCCCAAAGTTTCTTATTTTCCGACTGTGCATAAAATTTATGATATCAAGTGCAGAAATTAAGGAAAATACCTCACCACTAGAAAACCTCTTTTTAGCTAATGAATCAACAATTCCATTGTCGGGGATTCCTCGGTGTCCCATTATTAAATTATCTAACGGAAGGGATAATAGATGAATTATCGCGTGAACTCGATCGATTAAACGCGATGATATTACCCGTTAATTACCGATTTACCTACTTTTCAGTTTGTACGCATTATTATAGGATGGTCTGTTCGAGAATTAATTTCGTCTTGGTTACTACGAGGAATTTAACTCTTGTCCAGATAAAATTATTTTTCACCTTCACGACTAAAGTTTTTAAGTTATGTACGCGTTTATACGTACGTGTGTTTGTATAAATGCTTAGTTGGTTCACACAATTTTTTTTAACCCCCGGCGTATAAAACAAAATAAATTAAATTATTATTATTGCTAATAATTGTTACTGTTGTCGTCGTTGTAATTACTACTATTACTATCATCAACATCACGAAATTCGTTTCAGACGTTAAATAAAGAATAGAAATTGATTTTTGATCGATGGAATAAACAGAATTACATCATTACTTACTACTATTATTGCGGCCAACGGGGGATTATATGTATGTGTTTCATCTTATCCAGCGAGTTATTTCCATTTTTACAAACGGTTCGGCTTGGCTTACGCTCAATAAGATATATAGGTTCCACTCCATTTGCTTACGAAAAAAGACTTCCTAATTTTTGATAGACAGCCTATCCGTTACACTCTAGCAAGTTTAAAATGTTTTGAAAAAGGAACAACATATATCATGCATTGTACGTTCTTCTTAAATCGAAAGAATTTGTTCAACCGGAGGTTAAAAATTGGTGACAGCGAATTAAATATGTACTCGCGCACAATGTACATACACACGCACAGATATAAACATACTTGAAAGCTGTATTATGGGAATATATATATATATATATATATATATATATATATATATATATATATATATATATATAAATTTCGTGTACTATAGACATAATAAAAGACTTTCAGCGGTAGTTGTATTTTTTAATCTAAATGTGTATAGCTATTTCGAAAAAGTTACACATTCCTTCCACATCATTTTAAACTAACACGATTTTGGGTATGTAGAACGATATATCAATTTCTAACGGATGTATTACGTAATGTACAAAATGTTTGTAAATAGTTTGTAAAGTGTTATATATATATATATATATATATATATATATATATTAAAAAAGTCAATATAATTTTCTATTCAGAAAGAAGTCAGACAGGGCTATTAGAACAATGGAACGACGGAATAATGATACGGGCGTGAAAGATAATGTTAGATTTTCAGAAGATACAACGTTAATAGTTGGGAATAAGGAAGGGACGGAAAAACTTCTGCGTAAGCTGGGCAGTGTTGCGCAATAATAAAAATGAACAAAATTTTGAAAAAAAAACTCCGTTAGGAAAAATATGAAAATTAAGTTCGTTCAAACGTTTGTTTTTGCTGTCGCATTATATGAAGCGGAGATGTGGACATTAAGAAAATCGACAGAGAACGATCGATAATTTTGAAATATGGTGTTAGAGAGCACTACTCAGAATTCTGTGGACAACGAGACGTACAAATGAATCTGTGTTACAATAAATCGGTGTCACGCAAAGATTGCCAGCGATTATCACAATGAGAATGCTGAAATTCTTCGGACACATAATAAGAAAACAGGAGATATTGGAATGTACTTTGGTCACGGGACGGAACAATTTAACCTTCACACAACAAAAAAGTAGTCCATGTGGTAAAGTGTGAAATGTACGAATGAATCGTTTATAGGACTATCATAATAGGCTCGGAGAAATTAATAATCCACGCTGAGAATTCAGCGCACAGTTAATATGATCAACCTACGAGAAGTGTGTTGTGTAGGTGCAAAGTCGACGGATTGTGCAATTAATGGCCGATATAAAACCAAGGAGAAAAATTAAATATATCGCTCGTAAAATTCGGGAAGAATGGCTTTAGCAGTACAAAGGGTAAAATTTCAGGAAACACACTTAGAAGAAGAAAACAAAATGGAATCAGCTGTAATGAATACAGGAATTAAAGATTTCGTTTGAATCAGCTAGATGCTGATGTCTATAGTTCGTAATATGTAACTTCCCGAATGGGGGAGATACTACTTTTATGATGATGATGATGATGAGGATTATAAAATCAAAGTATGTTTACCTGTCAATTATGTTTATTCTCTATATAGACTACTTAACCCTTTCAGTCATCATGTCCACTATATGTTATATGGGAATTTTAAAACTAACAAATTTTTATATTTTCTGGTTGACCATGAAATGTCTCAATTCTAATTATATTTATGTAAAAACATAACAGCCTGTATAAAATTTATCATTTTCTATCGAAATTTCATGTGTGACTGAAAGGGTTAAATATATTCGATCTAAGATCAAATTGACGAGCGCGGCAATAGGATCTGTTTTAAATAATCTCCTACAAAAGGATAGAATAAATTGTATATATATATATATATACACACTCATTATCAAAATATAAACATATGTTGTGTATGTACGTAGCATATATTTTTTTGCTTTTAATTTTTAAATAGTTTGGAAAGTTCCTGAAGGTTTTTCATGTTTGTATTTTGTGAAAGTTCACGAAAGTATTCTATAGTGCTATCCAACTAACCGTAATGCACGTTCTCAGAATATATCGTATTTGCCTGTGTGTGTGTGCGAACGTTTAATTAGACAACATCTTTATCTGACATTGCTTTAGTTACTTATACGGCTTTAGGGTTTTCCCTTTTTACCGTGGCGTTTCATTTTTTTCAGGACAAAAAAAAAAAGTTTGCCTATTCTGTTTTTTCTTTTTTTACGTTTTTTTTTTTAATTTTTTAACACCAGAATGAGAAACTCGGGTCTTTCGTCTTAATCTAACACGTAATTATTTCTCTTTTAAATTTCCTTTCTCGGGACTTAATTAGTACACGTTTTCTTTTTTAAAACTAATTTTCATTTTAATATCGTATTAGTTTTCGGGCTTCACGTTTCTTGCAGCATTAACGTACGCCGACTATTATCGATATATTCATTAATTTGTTAATAATTTTTCGAGCGTATAATTACTTTTTTTGTTTTTAAATCACGTTTTTATTTTTTATTTTTATTTTTTTACTTTTAAACAGAAGGTGAAAAAAAATAATAAATTCAAAAGGTTAATGTCAAAATCTAATCGTCGCCCAACGCTTTAAAATTAAACTGTGATTAAATTTCTCGAAACGTCTATCGTCTGCATTATTATTTTCGTTAATTTTAAAAGTTTTCATTATATTAAAGAAATTTAACCCTTTCATCCAGTCACGTTGTCCTCTACACAGTACATAAACTGTTAACATATATATATAAAAATCAACTTTGACTTTGAATGTTTTAATTTTAGACAAAATATAATGCATTGAAAATTATCTAGTCGTCGAAAAATTCGATATTATACGCGAAATATTATATTTTCACCTTTTCAGTTCGTTTTCTAAAAATCGGAATGCAGAATTTCGTATAAAATCCGATAATGCGTGACTGAATAGGTTAATTTGTCCCATTTCTGAGAAATTTTAATTTATCATAAAAATTTATAGAACAACTCCAAGAACTGTAATCATAGTAATTAATCCCTCTTCACCCCATCATAAAATGAAAATACGAAAATATAGAAATACGGAAATATGAAAATATAAAAATATGTACTAATTTTTATTCACCCGTATAGAGAGAATGGAAAAAACTGTTATACACGAACGTAAATAGATTAGAAAAGAAACAGTACCAACCATCTAGCTATCCGATTTTTTGTTTTTAATTATACTGTTCTTGTTTCCTCGACTATAAACGAGGTTCCGATTTACTTTGTTTTCTTTAGTCTACTGAAATGGGGGTTTTCACTAATTGGGGGTGGTTCTTTGATTTAGCTATATCATGAAATGTACTATGTATATGTTATGTTTTTTTCAGCGTTCAATTTACTTAGGAGTCGTTAGGCTTTAGTGTACCTTTTCAAATCGATTTCTTTAACTAGTTCAGCCTTTTATTTATTCCGCGAGTATTTCACGAGTTCATCACCCCGGTAAATTTATATTATTCTTCATCTTCTTGTTACGCCATCTTCAGTCGAAGGTCGGCCATCATTATAGCTACTAAATCCTTATCTCTGGACTCCTCTTGCAGTTGTCGCTGATATTTGATAACATCTTCTCATATCTGCTTCCGAGAATGTTTTCGCTTTTCTATGGCCAATAATTTCACCATAATGTACACGGTTTTCCTGGATGTCTTCGCATGTGTCTATGGTATTTTAACTTTCTGGATCGGACGGTATAAAGCATCTCAGCTTGATTTGACACTCTATTCAGCACTTATCTATCGGCCACGTGATATAGATATGACATTTTTAACATTCCGCGATAAACGTACATGTCATGAGCTTCGATTTTCTTTGCAAAGTTCGTTTGGGAATCCAGCTTATACCGTATAGTAGTATTGACCGAATGTAACATCGGAGTAATTCGCAGTTGTAATTTTAAATCCTTCCGAGTCATCAAGTTTTTCATGTTAAGAAAAGCTTTGCTTTCTCCATTCGCGCTCTTATCTCTACATGGAACCAAGATATCGAAATGTTGACACATGTTCAATCTCTGTACCTTCGATCATTAATTAAATTTTTTATACTCTCCGCCGCCTCGCGATTAGGATGTTTATCTGAAGGCTAAGGGAGTAAACCCCGATAGAAAATCCTCTAGAAGGCAACGGAAAACCACTGGAGTATTTTTCACATTTATTCATCATGGCTAGAAATCTAATTTACATTATTTATTTAATTACCCGCTTTTAGCTGTCACGAAGTGGTTAGATGTATTTACAACAATTTCACAGAAGAAAAGACGCTATAAGTATTGGGAGAGTTTTTTTTTCGCATCATCACTGTTTAATTTATATACAGCGGACCTTCCAACCGTGGGAAATGTCAAAGCGCCTACATTTGCCTATGATACGATGCTCATTGCTCAAGACAAGAAGCCTGAAGTGGCAGTTGCAGTACTACAGGAAAGTTCGAATGCTTTTCTACAGCGGGCTCAATCCTGGAAACTAGAAGTGAATCTTGATAAATCCAACCATATCTCATTTACTACAGAACCGGTAAAAATATTATACCAAGAAGCAACATCGTCAGATATCTAGGAGTACACTTAGACCGCGCACTAAGCTGAAAAATACATATACAAAAAAACCCATTAAATATCAAATTAAGATCTCCCTATTAGCTAATAGGTCTAACATCCGAAAACCTTTGTGATTTTTCATACAGAAAAATTTTAGTGATTTTAACTTTTTTGTTGTTATTTATTTTAAAATTAAAATGGTTTAATCGTTAATTTCTCGTACGAATTTTCAACGCATCGAAACTAAGACCTTTCAAAAACCTCTAATGTCATCTTTTAAATTTACATACTTTTCACCGGAGATATGGTTAATCAGAGACGACTGAAAAGAACTAAAATTCGCGACCTAGTTTAGGAGATGGGCTGAATACATCGACGGATGTATTTCTCCCGTACAAAGGAAAACGATGATGCATTTCGCAAAGAGTCAACTTGGTTAGGAATGAATTGGCGGAAGTAGAAAAAAAACTTTATTGTTCATTTAAGAACAGATAAAAAAAAACACAAATAAATAATTACTAACAATAAGGAGATGAGAGGCTAAATTACATACTAAAACTAGTAGTAGTAATAATAGTAAATCTGAAATTAAGAAGTAGCTCTGAGTAAAATAGTTTGGATAGCAATTTTTGGTTTGCGAAAATTTTCAATTGCAAACTGGTATTACTATTATAATTATCATCATCATCATCATTATTTTGTCCTTCTGAAATATCGCGAAAAATTATTTATTTACGCAATGCCTTAGCAACCGAATTACGTCTAAACAACCAGAAGTTAAATGGCCGTCTTAATTTTATATTATGGCGTAACATTCGCGTTTACTAGACCGGGTGATAATCGAATACACCACCGAGTACACTCGCGTTCGATATTTTTTATTAACGATAATTGGATTTAAAAGAAATCATATATCCCCCATTTTCTGTTAATATTATCATTACTATTATACGTAATATTAATATTTTATGATTATCATCATCGTCGTCGTCCCAAAAGTTAACTTTTATTACAATAGACAGAACTCCACTTTTGTCTTTGGCGTTTTTTCCTACTATGCCAACAAATATAACGACAGTTCGAGGTAATTCATGCGGAACGCTGTATTCTATGTGTTTGCGAAAGTTCGTCGAAATGTTAACAAAAGAAGCGGAAAATAATGAACAAAACTCACTTCGTGCTTTGGATGGATTAGGTAATTTATCCGTATACATAAATACACACACACACACATATATATATATATATATATTCAAATACACACAAATATATATATATATAATTATATGTATATATGTATTATCATATATATACAGCTGTTCAAATACAACACACACACTTATATATATATATATAAAATGCAATACGCACAACTTTTTGTAAAACGGAAATTAGTGATTTTTTCGACTGTTTTATTTATCCCCAGTTTAAGAAGTATATATATATATATAAAATGCACACGAGCATACTTATATATAAATGTGCCAGGAATATATTTCTGGCACCTTTTTAAATCCCGCTAAATACAAAAGAATTTTTTTCATTTTAAAATATAACCACATAGTCCAAAAAAAAATATTATATATATATGGACGTGTGTACGTTTGTATTTATCTTTGTACGTATGTAAGTAAAGTAAATAGAATCATTGTAAGAAAAATAAATGGTAGGAACCAGTGAATCTGAAAAAGCGACTAAGGATTCTGTGCTGTTATTTCTCTCCTCTGTCATCGTTTGTTTCATCTTTAAAAGGATTCTGTTTCTTTCTTTCCTTTTTAGTGTTAACAAAGGGATCTGTATCCTTATGGCGCGATTTCTTTAATAATCCTTACGTTTTTTCTGTTTTCTTTTTATTATTATTTTCCGTTATATTTTTTTTTACCAACCGGTGAGAACTAAGTATAAATATAACCTTTAGCCCTCTCTACGCATTTGTCGTTTTGTTCATTGGGTTAGTTTCTTTTCTTGATAATAAGCACATGACCGCCGATGGATGTTATTAAATTTGGCGATACACGAGACATGAATATAGAGTATATGTCCAATAAATCTGCGATAGGTTGACTAGGCAGATAAATTACGCTCAATCCTTTCATGTTCTATGTTTACTTTTGGATTGGTTCTATTTTCTAGCTCGAATATTTTACACAAACTATTTATAAATAATTCTGTCTGTTAATTTACTAATCATCTTTACCCATTGTACACATTTTTAAATATATCGTAATTATCTTTTTTACGTAGTAAGTCGATTTAAATGGAAAAAAGTAACTTGGAAAATATTTTAACTGAGATCATCTAAAGCCTCTAACAAAAAATTACTTTATGAAAGGGTAAATATAGGAAGAAATTATCGAAAATAACGGATCAGCGGTTATAAACGTGAAAAATTCTAAGTCGAAGCGCAGATACCGGTTCAACTACCGTGACCGCGGTTTTACAACTACTCATCGTGTTTGCTCGTCATTGACATATTCGCCGCAAACATCGATGATTATGTATAAACGTGTTTGAAATGTATTGTGGGAGAAGAATGTTCAGAATATACATCAAGCCTTAAACATAACGATACGGTAGAATGATGTATTTCAGTGGTGATATCTCGGGAAATGATGTAGCCTACAGAGACTGATTATACAAGGTAAAATGGAAGACGCGATAAGAAGTGGAAGAACTCCAAGGAGATATATTGACCTAAATCAACCGAATGATCTGAAAGCTGTTGTATCAATGGGTACGATTCGCAGCGAATAGAGATGAATGACGTAAAATCGTCTTGCAGATCGGTTCATAATATTTACAACGCTCGGATTGAATGATTGAATAAAAAATAAGAATATATATATATATATATATATATATATATATATATATATATATATATATATACATGTATATATACCACACGCTCATATATATATATATATATATATATATATATATATATATATATATATATATATACGAGCTATCGTATGTGTTCACGTTATTCTTTATGCAATACAAAGATATAAGAATTATTTCTCAGGCGTAAATTAGCGATTTAGACCATCGATAATATATATTTGTTTAATCTATAATTAGCCTGGATATCTATGTAGAACAATAGTATAATGACAAGAAGTAAAGATATCTAAAAAGAATTTAATTAATTAGATCTAAAGGTTTCCGTTTACAGGGATACCGCGCAGTCTAATTCGGAAAATTGGATAATCCAGCTACATGTTTATTATCATCTTGTTTAATTATCTTTGTTACGTAGGATACACTTGTAGATCTCACGGTAACATTTACATCTGTTTCCGGACATGGCGATATTTCTAGAGAAGTTGTCCGAGTTTATAGAAATATGAGCCAGGAATTACACTATCACGTTGGGTAGGCTGTAATGACATACCCCATTAAAAAAAAATTTACTTCGATCAATGTTTTTAATATTATATTTTGGGAACGTCGTATTAAACTCAGATTTACGTAACTACTACAATTGACGTCCACATCTCAATACGGTGGGGGCTAATACTTGTCTGCAAAGCAAAACTTTACATTTTTTTTCTTATAAATTCGTATATATTTGCTCGATTTTGTATTCAGATTATTTCCTGTTTCGATTGTTTTATTATTAATTACGAATAGTTTCTATACAGTGATCAGTTGATACAATCTTTATTTCGAAACTAACGCTTATGTCGTACCGGTTTCGTGTATACGATCCGAATGACGAAATAATCTAAAATAAATGTATAAATAAAATGTCGACACGACGAAAAATATCTTTCACGACTTACGAAATTTACGACTTCGTATAGAAAGTTTTTAACCTTTTCGAGAATGACAATGTTCTCTGTACGGTACGTGAACTTTCAGCTTTAATAAAATCGTTCATATAATAATGTGGGTCGACGTAGAATGTTGTAAAAATAAAACGTATTTTACTTAACTACTTCATAGATTTACAGTTTCATGTCGAAAACTGACAATGCGCGTATTTAACGTTCGACTTTGGTTTCGTACGTCGGTAAATATTTTTTTTCAAAATCACAACTTCACGCTCTGGGCTAGTTTTCGAATTTAACGCTAGCTTCTACGTTTCTATATTTATTTCTCAGTCTCAACCTTCTCGTCAAATTCTTAACCGCGTGAAAGACGTACTTAGCTTTTTTTTCTCTTTTTATAGTTCGGGGTCGAAATTTTTGACGTTGACAGTTCTTTAAATATCGACAACTGTAAATTTGTTACTTCCTTGTGCGAATTCTCGAAGTTAAAATTATTAAGTCATCCGATGCGAAAAATATGAAGATAAAACACCATCGTCTATTTATTGAAAATTCCAAACGTTATCACGAATAGAAAACTGGTCGAATTTCGAGATATCGTTCCTCATCGAACCGAAACTTAATGCATACCTTCTTGAACCTGGTTAAGAGTTGCAAAATAATGTTGTTTTACCAAATAATCAAGTTCAAATTCACGCGGAATAATCATTACGTTTAAAGTATGTTCTAAAAAGAAAATAGTTATAAAAGTGATCGAAATAATGTAATATACGATGAAATGTTTAGGATCACGACGTGTATTTGAAATAATATATAAAATAAGAATAAAAATTAATTTTTACACGCGCCAAAAACCTATAAAACTTATACTTTCGAATATAACATTTTCGTTTTTAAGAAAGACTTTTTTGTCGGTCATGTATTTACCTGTATTGAATAATTTTCGGAACTGATTTACTAAATATATATTTTCCCTTTATACCGAATTATATCGAGAACGTTTTTTTAATCTCTATAAAATATTTTCCATTATTAATTAATTTACGCTAAATAAATTACAGATCATATAGGGTGACCCGCAGAAGACGGCCGGTTTTGTTATTTTTTGAATAACTCAAAAATTACTCGACCAAAATTTTTCAACGAAATTTTATTTATGAAAACGAGAGATAATTTGTGAAACATAATATCGTTCAGATGACCGCCATTTGAAACAATACATTCATTCAGTCTATTCGAACACTTTTCCGCGCATAAGTCGCTGACTTTTTGAAATTTCTTCAGAAATTCTAGTTTTTAACAGGTCTTGTAGACGTGTTTCCTAAACGCGGCTCTCTTAAGGTATCCACACAAAAAAGAATCGCGTAACTTCGAATTATTTTTGTAACTTTCCCTTTGTTTACATCGAAAATAACGTTCCCCTCAAAACGCGCGTTTCTTCTCGTTATAGGACGCCATGATAACTGAAACTGAACAAGTCTCGTGCGCACACTAAACATGGAGCAATCGGATCGTCCGTCTTCTCTGTGTCCCCCCCATATATATATATATATATATATATATATATATATATATATATATATATATATGCCATGTTGGCATGTTAAGAAGGGGTAGTTAAGTAATTAATATAAGTTACATAAAAAGAAAAGAAAATTTAAAAAAATAAAATATTACTATAGTGTAGAATATTAAAGCTACATTATGTCGAAAATCGATATATTTAACAACGTACTACAGATTGTAATATTTACGAAAATTACCCCAGAATGTGAATATAATAATGATCAGTACAAATACAAGAATATCCGAAAACATATAGCTGTTTTCGTAGATAAATATCGTCAGTGTACTAGGGAATTTCCGAAAATTAGATACGTGTAAAGCCGTCACATAATATGTGTATGAATTTCCTTTGTAACATTTTGTGTGTGTATCATTTATGTTAAATTTTATGTGTTCATCATTTACGTTAAATTTTATGTGTTTATATGAAATGAATTTCTCGTTTTCTATATATTTATTCAAAGTTAAATGTCGATAAAGGCACAATTAAAATAGACATAAATTGATTTGAATATCTCGTGTAATTGGCAGCTTTACATGTTTTTTCTAGATAATAAAATTATAAAACTCGATAGGACTTTCATATATCTCATAGTAAATTTTGTCAATTTTATAATTAGTAACCCTTTTACAATATAAACACAAAGCGACCACGAAATTAATACAATATCACGCGATTCAGTTTGTTTACACAACGTTCCAACTTAGGGATCACGACGAAGGGTTAAAGTACCATAAAAAAATCTTCCTTTATCCCTAAGTCAGGAACGTCATAATATATATATATATATATATATATATATATATATAATTTTTCCCTTGTGCATACGATCTATCCAAAAGGGGATAATAAGTAGCAATGATGACAATTGAACTCGGTATTAATGTGGTATCTCCCAACGGAGATTACCGACTATCTGCGAGTCCTGTATATATATTTGTGTAACTTCGTATTAATGTGGTATCTCCCAACGGAGATTGCCCACTATCTGAGAGTCGTATATATATATATATATATATATATATATATTTGTGTACAATGCAACGAGCTAAATTCGGTTCTTAAATTTGAGCTGACTAGGTCGTGCCAGATGTTCGAATCGTGCGCCATAAACTGATTTAAGTACCCTTTTATTATGCCGTACCGGAAAGATATTTCCGTATACATAAATAACCGGATATTTTGCTTTATAGATATGAAATTCGAATTTAATTATATTATTTTTTATCGCGCGAACAACTACTATATTTCGTATTTAAATAATTTTCATTTTATTCCGTTTAATCGAAATAATTTTACAGCCAGCACGATCGTCGAACATATTATGATAATAAGTTACGAAACTTCAGCATCGTGGAAAATTTTGAATAGGCGGTTTTTGACGAGCGGCGTTTCGTCCGCGATAATCGAATGGAACACGAGCAACCTGCAACTGGTCAACCGGCATATTCCGGTAAAATGGTTAAAAATTCGCACTCGATTAATAAGCGTTTAATTAATTTCTAATTTTAAAATTAGGTATTCGCGATTAGAAGAAAATATCATTTTCGAACGAATAATTGATTAATTAATTTCCGAATAACGCCGAATTACGTATAAATACATGCCCATTTTCAGTCTAATTTTTCTTCATACTTTCAACGTTGTACACTATGCAGTTCGTATAGGCTATTGTTAATAATTTCGTTTCCTCGAAGAATCTATCGATATCGTTAATGCCACTCCATTCCTCGATGTTTTTTTTTTCGTGAGAATTTATTTTTCTACTAACTTATCCGTTACCAGGAATTCTTCCATTTAAAATTTCATACCCACTTACTACATATATATGCTATTTTTCTTCATACGTAATATACATATATATTTAAAACGAGTAATATTTCTTTTCGATACATTATTATTAGAAACTTTTTCGGTGATTCATGAAATTATTAATAATCTTCTTACAGGGCACATTTCTTTAGACTCTAAAGAACTAACTGTAAGATCCACGTTTCCACTGCGTACAAAAGTACTATGGAATTATGTAATTACAACTTTTGGTTTTAGCCGAAGTGTCAAATTATTAGCTAAGCGTAAGGTTTTTTCTTTTTCGGCCGATTTCCTCCTTCGCTATTCCTTGTTCTTATTTCTTCATCATCGTCACTAATTTATCGTTTATGATTTATCCGAGATATTTATATCTGATAACTGTTTCGATTAAATTGGCTCATAACGTTTTCATCACCTCTTTTAACCGCCGTCAATTTAGTCTTCTATGTATTAAATCGAATATCCTCGCCTTAACTCCTGAAGATTTCTCGCTATAATTGCTAAATCGTTTACGTATCTAATAAGTTACCGATTCATTTTCCTTTTATTTCCAAATTTGTTATTACGTAGTACTAGCTGGAAAATTTTCTAAATGTACACGTTAAACAATAGAGGTTAGACAACCCTATGTTATACCAGTCATAATCAAAGGAGGGTTTCAGTCTTCTTTTTTATCGCGTAAATACATTAAATATAAATGTACTCACTCGTGCACAGACACGTATATATTATATATACATACAGTTAAAACGTATAAATGTTATACTAAACTAACGTATAAAAATAAAAAAATTATTTTATAAATTAGATGTTATTTTATTGTTTACTTTTCTATGTTCACAAAATTTGGTTACATTAAAAAGCGTGTACGAACATTTTGAATACCTACGGATCGACCTAATTTATTATATTATTTTTTACATTAAATCTTGCACATACACATATATAATATTATTTTCAATAATAATTGGGTTTAAGTATGAATACAAGTTACTTTAAAAAAAAAACCAACATATGTATTTGTTCTGGACAAAATGATATTTAAATACGAATAGTTATTTTTGCTTCGAATAATTATCAACAATTCAATAAAATCGTAATTTAAGCTATGTGTGTGTACAGTAAATGCACACATTCAAAAAGTAACTCCATAAAACAATTACTGGCAGTAACACAGCTTCGCTTGATAGGTTATGTTATACGAGTGGAGGGTAATCCAAGGAAAACTAAAACAAGCAAGAGCACGCAGGAGATACAAAGATCAAATATTAGAACGAGTAAAGTTAATGGAAATTAGAAATAATTGGGAGCAGCTGGCAACAGAGTACAATGGAGAACAAGCTGCGTCAGAAACTGTGAGGCCATAGTAGAAAAGCGAAAGAAACAGACGAAACTAAAAAATTCAATAATGTCCAGACCTTGCAGCTGTACTATTTTTGGTCATATCTATCAAGCGCGTATTGGTCTGATCTCATACCTTCGTGCTCGTAATTAATTCCCATCTCCCATATTCCTTTTTCTATTTATTTTTTTTGCATCCCCCTTATGTAGACGACTTAGTTTATATATATATATATATATATATATATATATATATATGTGTGTATGTTTGTGTATATACATGGATTACGACGATAGTTGCATATACACCACCTATATATGAATTTATAAAAAAATAGATTGATTTAAAATTTTTATATGGTAATTTATCATTAAAGCTTTAATTTTATTTATGAAACGTTAATTGAGAATGTGTTATAAACTGTATTGTATGTATTTTATATATATATATGTGTGTGTGTGTGTGTGTGTGAATACGTTGAAAATAGTGTAAAACCATGTCGTAGTTGCGGTAACAGTGGATCAGAATAGTGCCTACATACTATACAGTACGGCAAAATAGATAATACGACTAAGTGCGAGATTGCGCATGCGTCTGTGAAAAAGGCTAAACAGTTGTTTAACCGTGAATATAGATTTAGTCCTAGTTATTGTCATGGGCTTGGTGATTCAAAAAAAAAAAAAAAAAAAAAAATTAAGCTAACGGTTAGCTCAAAAAAAAAAATAAAGCGGTAACGGCCGTAGTAAAATATTAATGATTTTACTCTAATTCCCTTACCGTGATTATCATATTTTTATGTATATATATAAATAAATACGTAGATAACGCATACGCTAATATACTGATGCAAGAAATAAAATATGTTTTAAATAATATATTATTTGGAATTTATTTAATTACGTAAAATTGTTAAAAAAAATCAAACAAAAAAGTTACAAATTGCACAGCGGGCGATTAAAAGAAAAATGTTAGGGTTACAAAATTTAATCAAACAAACAACAAGGCTAATAAGGCACAGTCAAGAACAGATTAATAGAGATAACAAGAAAACTAAAATGGACATGGGGTAGTCATGTCATGCGGAAACAAGCAGACAGCTGGGCCAGAAAATGTATAGAATGGACTCCGTTGGATAGGAAAAGGAAAATCAAAAGACCAAAAAGGCGATGGGAAGATGATATCGTCAAATACGTGGGGATCAGTTGGATGCGGAAAGCGAGAGATAGAACAATCAAATGGGTGCTAGATATATATCTTTAAAGTAAAAAAAAAATAAAGAGGACTTCGCTCAAGTTGGGCTTTCATTATTATTTAATTTTGATTATTTTTTGCATGTAGTTTTGATGTATTCAATTGAAATAAAAGCTTTATATATATTACTAGCTGACCCGGCGAACTTCGTATCGACACACAATCAATAAATGTATTAATTTATTAGCTAAATTAAATAAAGCACAAATACCGATGGAGAATTAGGAACTATACAAAAAATAAAAAAAAAAATTTATAACGAAATTTAAATGATATGTTGATACTTTTTAATTTTCGTAGCTTTATTGAACTTAATAAAAAATTATATTTAATTCAGCTAATAAGCTAATATATTTATTGATTCTCGGGCGATACGAAGTTCGCCGGGTAAAGGAAGGATAAATCCTATAATATACATATATATATATATATATATATATATATATATATATATATATATATATATATATATATATATATATAACCTAATGCCTAGTGTATATTCAAGATAAATCACATCACCGTGCTAAAATCATTGTAGAATCGGCCGACCAAAAATCGTTCGAAAATTTTCAAAAACCGAAAACCGAATTTTAAACCCGCCATTTCTCGTGACCGGTAAATTTTGTTAAACATTATGTTATTGCAATAAATCATAGATCTCCACGTTTACTTTCGTTTAACGTAAACCCAAAACCCCTACCTATCATAAGGTCCTTAAAAACGCGCCAAACCGCCTAAACCCTTTAACCCTAATTTTGTAAAAATACGATTATACAATCATTAGACGCGTATTTCTCATTTAAACTATTTTATCGACTTTGAATTGTTCGCGAATTATCGCGAAAAAAGTAAATTTGAAAAAATCGCAAAGGGTTTCGAAATTTGAAATTTTTTCACGATTTTTTCACTTTATACGATAGATTTTATATAAAAACTCCTAATTCAATAGGCGGAATCGTTTAAGAATATTTACTTCGTGTACTATGCCCTGCCTGCCAAAGGTACCTAGTCGGCAATTTTTAAAAAATCGTATCTCGAAACCTATCGATCGTACTTAAAGTGTTTTTTTTTTTTTTTTTTTTGTTTGGAATATCTATTAAATCGGTTTTAACGAAATTTACAAAAGAATAAAATACCCGTATGCGCACGAAACACATATACATATATGCTTACCGTTTGTGTAAATGCGTTTGACAGTTTAATTCAAATAAAGCCTGTAAACGATATGAAACACCGACGGTTCGCTAAAAAACTGAGAAAAGTACACAAACACATACATAGTACATTTGAACAATTCAAGAATCACCGTTTATTATATGAATGCACTCAACAATATGTTTAAAAATATAGACACAAAAATTTACTTTAATCGAAGCACGTCCAAAATGAAATGACCGCATGAATGACATAACAACATGCTTGTACTGTCAATACTGAAAAAGTTTCAATTTGACAAAATTAATTCATTCCTTTCGAACTAACAACAGGAAATAATAGTACGTACTCGCCATTTATGATGTAATTTTCTCAGTAAAATACTAAGGTGCATTAACCGTATACTACACCATTTATTGAATTCATTTGTTACAAAAAATGTGATAAATGAAAAACCGCTCGACCGATTTTGTGCAAACTTCACACAAACCATCTACTAAATAGTCCGAATAAAACCTAAACATTTGGTTTGGATAGATGAGCCCGTTCTTGAGTTATAAAATTACAACGGAAAATGGCATTGATTTTTATATATATAGATATATTTATTTATTTATTTATTTATTTATTTAATGAAGCCACACAACAGCTAACAGCCAATTATAGTGTAGGCTTATAAATAAAATAATACAATGAATAATTTTTTCTGAATTATAAAATTAAAAGTAATAAAAATAAAATACAAAAAGAATACATTGAACACATTCACCAGCCTTACACCCATTAAACACACCAGAAAAACTACACGCATTCACAAGTCTCACACTCATGAAAACATATATATATATAAGAAAGAAGAAAACATTTTCCCAATAAGTTAATACATTGAAGTTAATAAATAAATTAAAGTCATAATATAATAATGTAATACATGCCGCAGGTTAGCACACTGCATAGTAAAACCATAGTAATTTAATATTTTCTGTTGTCAACGGGTGAGCAGACTGCACAAAAATCTTCTAGAATTCATACGTTTGTTCTCTTTGCAACAAAATGAATAATATATATTTTAGTTTATTATCTTTCTATGACATCCAAAATTCTCAAAATCCGCAAACATCTATAAAACTACTTACACCAATACCTTGAATTCCCACTTTTTTTTGTTTAGTAGAATTATTGACAATTATTCCATCAAAAATACTTTATGTATTTCAATTATAGATCGAAAATTTCGTGCTACGATATTTTTAAATTTTTCTTTTATTTTGTTTTACAGAAAATTACGCAAATTTTAATTACGAACGCGAGCTCCGTGAAAGCGTTCGATTTTAGTTTACAAGATGGTCTCGGTTTATTGTCGAACGGTTCTTGTTTATCGATGGATTTCGAAGGGGACTTATTTTGGAGAGGTAAAATTTCAGACGTAATCGGTAATGCCCTAGGAGATGAATGGAAAACAACGTCCTGTTATAAGGACGACGATGCACAAGATAAGTATCTTACACCATACGATGACGTAAGCACTGGCTGGTTATCAGCGACTCAAACCTTGTTAAGGTAAAGTAGCTGTCAATTCCGCACGACAGACGGAGATTGGCTTTTAGTTTAATAAACGTTTTATCTCAGATTATATTCCATCTTAGCAAAATTCATTTTATCTCTACGTTTATTTGCTGCCAGGAATTTTTGTATCATTTAGAGCGTGAACTTTTTTATGAACTGGAAATTCACGTATACGCTCCGGAAATGTTGGTTAGGTTAGCCTACGTCTAGAAAATCTTATTGACTAGTGTTAATTTATTAATAGTTTTAATCGCGGCACATCATACATATATATTTATGCTTGCCCTCCTTCACCGTTATATCAATTGATCGTGGAAAGTTTATATACTATACATTATGGATCAATTTTTTAACAAATTGCCAATTTACATAGTTTTCGCCATCGATTATTTAACAGATTGTTCCGGATTAAGTGTTGATATTTCTTTATGAACCATCACAAAAAGCTTTTCGACTGTAAAGCCATTATCAAGTGAGTATAAAAATAATAAATTATAAAAATATAGAAACTTATAAAAATATAAAATGTAAAAAATATTAAACTATTTACAAAAATTATCAAAGCGATAAAACAGTATTTTTAAATAATATGATAGTGAATGTAGTATACAACACAATTAACAATCAGCGATATAAAATTAATATACAAACAATAACATAAAGCGAGTAAAATGAAGATAGATAAAAACAATACAACAATTTTATAGTGTTATTATTTAAAAAATTTATATTGTTGTATTGTTTCTACTTATTTTTATTTTACTGGCTTTGTGTTATTGTAGTGTATAAATTTTGTATTGTTGAGTGTTGATTGTGTTGTTTACCACATTCACTATCAGATTATTCAAAAATACTGTTTTATTGTTTGGATGATTTTTGTAAATTGTTTATCTAAGTAATATTTTTTACATTTTATATTTTTATAATCACCAAATAATGGCTTAACTATCGAAAAGTTTTATGATTGTTCGTAAAGAAATTTTTTTTAGTGATTTTAACTGCTTTTTTGTTGTTTATTTTTTAAAAATCACTAAATTCTAAACTTTCAAATGTTTATATGTATATATTATATATGCCAAGAAGATCAACGAGGAGATACTCACTACTATGAAGACCGATCGTGAATTGATTAAGTTGATAAAAATTTGGAAATAAAAGTATCTCTGATTCGTGGGACAAAATATTTAGAAGAATAGAAGATGAAAGGAAAGTTTGACGGAGAACACGTATCTGGTTTCGTGATATTGCATGAACAGTGCAAAATAAAGAACGTTTGATCCACTATGCATACGATAGAGTATAATATTAATATATGGTTGCTGGATTGCCACCCATAACCGAGATCGGTTGGGACTATGAAGAAGAAAAATATGTATATATATATATGTGAATGTTGTGTGCTACGTATGCGTTATATATATATATATATTTGATTCACACGTTTTAAACTATCATATTTTCTAGGAGGACGAAATTAAAACACAGTCGAACTCCCAGATATTTACGTAGTAGTAAGATCGTTTCGTCGATGTTAGAATTACATTTGGGCGCAGTATCGGTTACGGTAGAAGATATTAAATCGATATTAAAGTCGATGCCGACTTTAAGGATATTGCGACATTATAAGTTGACGGAAAGTTTATACGCGATTCACGGTGCCGATTGGAAAGTCGGAAATTCTCTGCCGACGTATTCGTTGCGGAATTTAGACGCGGATTTTTCATACGTGGTATACGTTACGTTAGGCGAAATATTTCAATTCGCCATACTACTACTTTATTCGCGTAATAATAATAATAATAATTTATTTCCTGTTTCTTTTTTTCTGTTCAATGTACTGCGAGGAAGGCTAAAAGAACGGAGTTTGTTATTCCGTTATTGTAAATAAACGTGGAGATCGTTTGACGAAGGAAAGTTATGAGTGTCTTTTCATTTTTAGGTAAAATTATGTCATTAAGTATGCTAAAAAAAGTGTAACAAATAGCGTTATGTAAATAACAATAGCGGAATAGCTCGAGTGATCTGAACATTGCAGGTTGAGGTACGTGATAGATCTGTTTTGGATATGATATTCAGACCCGTTCGGATGCGGGACAACGTCATTTCATGCTGTTTTGTACGATGAATACGTTGAATAGGTCAGATGTCACATTGTTTAAATCGGAAAAATCTGACCGTCGTTTGTTTCTCAAATTTATAGAACGTGCGCAGCGACGCATGTCCGAACACGACATTGCTGGTTGTAATTCTTCTGTAGGAGACACGAAGGATCGTTCGAATAAACCTTTTTTCTGATTATTAATTGTTTTTAGAATTCGTTTTACTATTAGTCCGCCGTAATTAAGAAGGACAACTTCGTTGCAGGGTCGATGTACTTTATCGGTAGGTCCGACTTTACGTATGGACGCTCTACGATTGGCTGTTACGATATGTCCGAAAGTCGACTCGGTAAACGTACGATTCGACTGTTCGACTCATCACGATATTTTGCAACCGATAACGGATCTGTCGGAGTTGAAACATTTCAGTTTAGTCTGCGTTTCGAACGGTGAAAGAAGTTTACTAAATTTCGACGACGTCCGTCCAATACTGAAGTATCACGGAAACAAAAAATTAAAATCTTTAGAGCTGAAGGTTCCTTTTCGAATAATTATTTTTCCCATTTTATAATTATGTTTAATTTATTAATTTTTAATCGTGCGACGACGGCTACCAATATGGAAAGGGACGAACTTCGTTTGTGTCCGATACATTCTAAGTATCTAATGAAGGTTTAAACATTCTAGATAGTAAACGTTTGGCCGAGATGTTTAAAGTAGATTTGAAAGTTCACCCGTAGGGAAAAAGGAAAATTCGAATAAATATTTTGGATAAGTGAGCGACGTAAAGATCTGACTTTTTGGACTTTTTCGCTTGACTTACTAGCCGTATTATGGACCAACCCCCATTTTTAAACATTTTGCACAAAATCGTTGTTAATATTATTACATTTTTAAGAGAGCTCTCAATTTAACTCCTATACTCTCTTATTCATTAGTCGGACACCATTTCTGTATACGAAAAATTCATCAAAATATTTCGCATTGTTGGGATTTTGCTATATTATCGTTCGTGCGATCTTGCAAATACAGTTTCCATTTTTATCACTAGTAATCTATAAAATAGCGCATAGTTTTTATCTGATTATAGCCCGACCGAATTGTACCATTAGCAACTATCAATATAACGAAATATAATTTTAGAATTGAAATTATATAAATTAATTAAATATTACACATAATTCGGGAAAATCAAGATATACTCTTCCATAAGTTAACCTTTAAAGATTCCAATGAAATCTGTTTTGTCTCCCAAAATAAATACAATCTTAACTCCATTAATACACTTTTTTATGTATATATCCTAATATACGCTTTCGTGTATACATATATATATTATGTGTGCATTTATGCCAAATTTAAGTACGCTTCATATAATTACAACTACCTGGGAGAAAACTTTTATATTTTCAACATATATATATATACACACACACACACACATATATATATATATATATACTTTCTCAGTTTTTTCATATTGATCCTAAACCAAACTGCTTTCTTGTAAATCTGTACATACTATTCAATATTATTACTCGACAAATACGACCCGATCATTTGCAAATTTTATCGCTTGAATTCTTTCGCCATTTATATTAATTTAATATTTAGTTTCTGCTACGAATTTAAACAAGAGTTCAACGTAAACATTAAAAAGGAATATGACCTCCATATACTCTAACAAAAATCTTTCGACGTACACATAAATTATATGTCAGCTTTAAGATGTGTTTTGAACAAATCACTTGTTCGAAAAGAGAAAAAGCCACTTCAAAGGCTTTAAGTATAATCAACAAATATATATATATATATTTCCCGATATATATCTTCAAAAATTCCTTAACACACCAATTGCATATCTGGTTCATAAATTTCTGCTGAAAATATTTTTGATCTTATCCACGAATTATTCTATAGAGTGATAAACGAACGTTTTTTTTTTTTTTTTTTAATAACTCAAAAACTACTTGACCAAAATTATTTTATTTAAAAATAAGAAAACTGGAGATTAGCTTACGGATGACAGCCACTTGAAACAATAAATTTATTCGGTCTTTTTATAAAATTTCCGAACACTTTTTCGAGCGTAGGTCGCGAATTTTTAAAAAGATTTCTATAGCGATGGAGTGTGGGGCGGTGTAGTAAAATATGGCGAATAAGCGAGGAGTTTTGGAGTAGACAAAAGAGGCAAAACGCGGGGGATGGATGCGTGGCATGAGAGAATGTTTCAGATTAAATCCGATTAACACGTTAAATACACAAAGAAGTATACAAATTTTCCGCCAATTTATCGAAACTTCTGGTTTCGAATATTCTGTTTAGGATTATTTACTTACGCGAGACGATTTTTATCATTTTACGTCGAAGTCGCATTTTCACATACTTCCTATTAACCGTTTCACTAGCAATGCGCCTTATATGAAGTTTTAATTCCTACTATACACTAGGAACGCTTGCTTTTCTAGAATACATTTATATAATAACGCGTTAAAAGTTATCTAGTCGTCTAAAAAACACGAAATATTATATTTTCATTTAGTCATTTTCTTGAATTATTTCAACAAACTACATTGTATAATTTGGCATGATGCTTGACTGAAGGAAAAGGTTAAGCATTGAGTTGTACTTTTAGTATTTAGCGGTTTTTGATACTTTTCCTTTAATCACGCAGGTGATCGAACTGGTCGACGTTCACGACTTGGTAAATAATTGTTCGAAATTGCGGAGCCTAACGTTAAGCGGTTGTACATTTTCGACCGGTAATAGATGTTATTCGGGATGCGAACGAAACTTATCCGAATTAAGTTTTCTACTATACGTGGAATCAGAAGATGAATCCGTTAACAATTACGTGCCGCAATGTTTCTGGTTATCTACTATTACCGGTAAGCTCTATTTATATATATATATATTTAAAAATAAATGTGTATTTCAATGTTAAATTAACGTGTAAATAATTAATATATATGGCTAATTGGTAATTAGACGCGTATAATTAGTTCGTTAAATAAGTTCTATTATTTATATACATAAATATTAGTTAAATAACTTTCATAAATATTAAAACTACAAAAAAACTTTCGGTAGATACTACTTTGAAAAAAAAAAAAAGACAATGTTCGAACATGCTTACACAGTCCATTATCGAGGCAGAACATCAACTGACTGAACTATCGAAGGAACTTCTGTACAGAGCCACCATGTTGTTTCTCAGGCGATAATATCAAATTGGTCCCTAACAACCAATCAAATCCATTGATATTGGTAGCGGTAGTAATAATAGTTCCACTGGTTGGTCCGTATTTTTTGCATTGCTTTTTTCTTTTTTTGGGGCGTTTTTTTCCTAATTTGACCTAAGATAGCATTCCAAATATCACTCAAACGAAAACCATCCTCTCTATTGAAATTACTTTGATATTTACTAATTTCAACAGCTTCTCGTGTTAACCTTGCGTGATATTTATCCACTCTAGCCAAAATGAAATCATTGAATTTAACGACATTGCTTGAGTTACACATATCATCAGCCGCAGCAGATTTTTAAGCTCTAAGGTATTTCGCATCTACTATATGCTCCTTAATACAAACATCAGCTGGCATGCCTGTTTGACCGATATAACACTTCCCACATAAATATGGAATATAATACACTCCTCGAATTTGGAACTTCTAATAATATTTTCAATTTTTCGGTAGATGTTAAAGACGGGTCTAATACTTTTTTTTTTTTTTGCGTAACACTCTTCCAATTTTATCTATAATGCTTTTTATACAAGGCAGGACTACATTAGCATCGGATATTTCATTCGCATTAATGATCACTGTCCTATTTTTTAGTGTATTAAATTTGTTGATGAAAAATTCAGCTTCTCTGACATTATATCCATTATTTATCGTTGAAAGCTTTAAATTATTTAGCTCTTCTGATTGAATACACCTAATCGTTGTTCAGAAGCATAATGAAAATCTTTCCTTATGTACACAATAGTTCAGCAGTTGATGTTCTGCCTCGATAATGAATTGTGCAACGTGTCCGAAACGTCGACTTTTTTTTAAAAAAATAGTGACGTGGTATTTACCGACAGTTTTTTAAATTTTAATATTAATAATCATACTACAAAAAGCACAAACCCGATTCGATCATATATAACTCTCATAAAGTTTGTTGGTGGTATTGGTCGGATTGGAACAGCTGCTAGGATGGCGAATTTTTTAGAGCTACCCTATCGATGAAAGCGGTTAGTCCTACTGCTTTGTAATTATTTTGGAGACATCGAATAGAGTTAAGCAGATGAGAATCTTACATTTGAATTCCGTAGCGGTAATTAAAAACTGCATGCAGCACCTCTGGTATAGAATTACAGTAGAGGATTGTCCGTCCGCATGATAGTCCGATTTTAACTTTGATTTTTTTTTTTTTAATAATCTTTCCCTATTATAATCTAGCCATATATACCATCAAACAATCGGTTTAATAACAGACGAACGTGAAAGAAGTAGTATAGATTTCCGTGGTTTTGGATCCTTTCTACAGTAAATATATTCATATGGTGGAAAAAGTTCAAATTAAGTTTTAAAGGTATACTTATTACCGTCAAATTGACGTCTATTCTACACTTTTGAGATATAATATTTTACGCGATGTCCTAAACATTAAGTCTTCGAGTGCAGGAAGAAAGATAAGTAAGCTGAGGTTCTTGCATGATCTTTGTAACGCTCGCAAAGATGACAATTATTTATCTACATTCCTATTTATGGTCCTCAGTGTTAGTAATAGGTCATATCGTATTTTTTATGAACCACATGCTAGTACAAATATATATGTTATAATTCACTATCCACCTTTTCGTCTATATAATAACATACAAAACAATCATCCGCAGTTAGATATTCCTTTTTGATAGTAAATTTTATATATATAATAATTTTTTTAAAACTCTATATTTCAGTTCTTCATAAAACACATTTTGGTCATAAAAAGTCCTGTTTATTGCCATTGTGAATTCGTATGTCATTATGAGTGACTCGATTAACAACTTCCGTGCATGGCAATATGCGCATATGTCAGTCCTGTTTTTTGCATTTGTGAATTAGTATAGGAATATGTGTGATTGGTATTTCTGTTTTTTAGAAACATTATTACCTTTTTTTTTGGCACTACTAATTTATTTATCCATTTTTAATATGATTTACGTTAATTAGCATGTTGTGTGAGTGTGGTCTAGTTTTATTTCTGTTCATACTTTTATTTTATAATTATTCTGTCAATGCGTACACTGTAATTGACGCTTTGTTGTTGTGTACGCCGTAATGTTAGTAAATAAATAAATATAAATATATTAGTCTTAGAGAGTTAAAATTTAAATATTAGACTACTATGCTAACAATGAAAACCATCCGCACTCCATTTAATTTGATACCTTGTCAACATAGATGGAAAATAGAAAGTTTTATTAAAACTACGAACAGTAATATAATACTATTCATATATATATATATTCGCGTAAAAATTATTATTATTATTATTACTAACGAAGAAAGTTTAAACTTCGAAATATAAGAACAGTAAGGGGAGAGCGTTAGCTTGAACCATCAAAAAAATAAATGCCTGTCAAATTCAGGATAGTCGATCCAACTCTTTTAATTAGTTTGAAATGTTCTGAATGAACGACAGGTTTCAAGTATAAAATGGTTTCTCAACTTTTCAACCTTATCTTAATAGAACGGACAGATAAGTGAAATGATAAATAAAGAGGAAAATTTTTTTGCTTCAAATTAAAATTTTCAATTTCTAATATATATAAATTTTGGATCTGCTTTTTTTTTATTCCCGTCCGATATGTGGTAATAGAAATGCTAATGTTTTGACTATGTGAAATTAATTATATTGTTTGGTAATCTATTAGTGTTTTTATACTTAATTATTCGTAATTCGATTTAACGATTTTCTATTTCTGGTTTTATACGCTGTATGTAATATTTATAACCCTTTCTTCGACCAATATACCAGAAATGTTGAAATTTCTTTATCCATATCGGAGTATAATTTATCTGCATCAAAGATGCCAAATAGGTCGCGCTTGAACAAATTTTTTCGTTATTCTGCACCAAGCCACATTTGCATCGATTTTCTTCCACCATTTTTCATCAAGTTGTACTTCTTATTCTGTTTAATGTGCACCGTATAAAGTAAAATTTAGATCCGTTTCCTGTTGGAAGAAATTGCGTTGTTATATTACTATTGATTTCTTCGAGATTTTAGTCTTTCAGATTTTGCCGAGTTTTTCACCTCTTCGACTATTAGGCTACTACGTATCGATTTTAATATTCCGTTAGCAAGTCTCCTGTATAGTTATGTAGCGGATGGCATTCGTCGTTTGTCATTTTTTAGCGTTTATTTCTTGTCGCTATACGTCGCGTCTAATGTCATGTGGTACAATGCCAGTGTATTTCTACAACTTGTGTAGAATGCTTAAGCAGCCTGTAATACTCTCTTGCTGAGTAGTAAAGTGTTGATGTCCGCGGCACGTGTGGTTTTGTTCTCGATTTAGTGTTTATTCATTTCCGAATGATTTTACTTCTTTTAATTATTTTCATTATTAACGCTTCACGATGTCTTCTAAATGTTAACGCTTTAATTTAATTTCTAAATACTTAGGGTTGTCGATGTGGCCGAGCTTCTCGCTATTCGTTCCATGTGATTTGCAGTTGACGTTTAACTTCTCATCAATACAGAGGTGAAAGATACATGTGTGAATTCTTGTTAAATGCCATGAACAAAAATAGAGAGATTAAAAACTGTCGAATTATAGGATAGATTACATTTTCGAAATGTAATTTTGATAGATTTCATCCTTTTTTTTTTTTTTTTTCTTGTTCAATAGTAGATATGTTCTGGCACCTCTTCGCGGTGTCAGGTTGATGCGACTCCGCACCGCGGTACTTTTAACTACACAATACGATATTTCGCGTAGTATCAAAACCTTTTTATGAATTTTTACATAAAGTTATACATTTCGGTTTCCGAAATAATTAAAGAAAATGATTGGAAAAAGTGAACAACATTTCGTATATAATATCGCTAGAATAGTAGATATTTCTAGAATTAAAACGCGTAATTATTTTAGAAGACGTTTAAGTACCGTATAGAGGACAATGTGAGACTGAAAGGGTTCGCACAATATAATTATTTTTTAGTATCGGTTTTTACATCGAAGACGAAGATAAAAATCAATCTCGCACGATGATAAAGAAAAAACATTGATGATTTACTACATAGCAGAAACCTAATCTAAGGCCTTTAATAGGAAACTGAGGCATGCAGAGAACGGTAAAAGTCGAGCTTCCGTAAGTAATAATAATAATAATGATAATAATAAGTCCATAATGAACGTAATTTAAAGCTTCCAGGCAACCAGCCCCGAACTTTAATATCTAGTCGATTAATAAATAAAACGACGCTATTTTATAAATGAACTTAAAACGCCGTAAAGTCATTATTACGTTTGCGGTAGTGAACCGCCGGTGAGAAAGAGCGTGTAGGTAGGACGAGTTGTTATTCGCTGCATTGTAAAACCAAAGTTTACGATTTTTATCTGCTTTCGCAAAACTGCTTCGAGGATTATCGTTGTTTAAACAACCCGTAAGAACGGATTACGTTTATTTTAAGCCGCGTATCAAATATTAAAGAACATCGCTGCTCTATACGTACTCCGGTCTTCGTCAGTAATAAACAGTTATAAAATAAGTGACGACGATGATGATAGTGTGTTGGTAGGATAGCGGTAGAGCATAATGACGATACAAGCGAAAGCGGAGTTTATTCTTACGAGATATAACTTATCGCGCGAGGAATTAAAACTTTAGTAGAGGAGCTTATCAACAAGAGATTCGTGTATAGCTGAAAACTTTCGTACGATTCACTTGTTCCATATATTATGTCGGGTATATGTAGAGGTTATTTCTTTCAAGACTAGCCCTGCATCTACACATCCGTTAAGATCAATGACAAAAGATAGTACGTTGCTAGCTGCATATATTGCATCATTCGGAAATAGTTTAATCTTCAGTCCTCAAACGATGTTAGAAATTTCATTTAAATCGTATGCGAATAATTTACTATTTCACTTCCTTATTTTACAAAGCGCCACACGCATACATTTACATATATTCTCTTTATTTCAGTACAGATATTTATATAAATAAAAATAACCTTAATAAATAAATAGAGACAGAAGACAAAGTTTAAACATGTTGTAGATGAAGATCATTTAACCGATGGTTTTTATCCGTATCTCCTCTAGTGACAACATATCCAAAAGATGAAAATATCATATTACTTTCATTTCCTTTAATATTGCGGTTAAACGTTTTAATGTATTAATTGCGCATTTTATTCTTGAACCAATTGTAGTTTTCTCTGATGTTATAAATATATGAATTACTTATGGATGGAAGGAGCGAAAAGGAAGTTAGAAGAAGAATAGCTCAAGCCAAAAACGCGTTCAATAAAAAGAGAGAACCTCGTTCTCTTCCAAACATATTTCATTGAATACAAGAAAATTATTTATCAAATACATTTGGAGCCTGGCATTATATGGGTGCGAATCCTGGACTATTTTGAAAAGAGATATATCCAAACTACAGGCGTTTGAATTGTGGTGCTACAGAAGGATGATGAAGGTATCTTGGACCGAAAAAAATCACAAATAAAGAAGTACTCCGAAGAATTGGAGAAGAATGAAGAACAATGGCAACAATAAAAAATCGAAGAAACAGTATAATCGGTCACTTAATTTCCTTGGATCACAAATTTAATTGAAGGCAGATTAAACTGCAATAGACCAAAAGGAAGACCGCGAATCAAGTTTATGGACAGCATATTACAGAAAAGAAGCTACGCTGAAGTGAAAAACCTTGGCCCGTGATAGAAAATTAATGAACAACCATGTTGTCCACCAACCAAATGGTTGAGGAGAAAATGATGATGATATATATATATTTATATGAATTAATTAATTTATTAAATATTTATTAAGGGTTAATTATTTATTTTAAGGATACCCGTCGTATATTAATAATTTACTATATGCCTATAAGAGGCAAGTTAGTAGAATTCATTCGGTATTTTATTATTCCGTCGTACGTTGGCCAATTTATAATGGATTTGTTATTATTATTTAATTTTATTTTGATTTTTAATTTTATATTGAATTTGTTACATATATTCGTGGTCGCCTTCTAGTTTTGTGAAATCATTATGTATGAATTATTTCATTTTAACTAAAACGTATATATTTATTACTACTCCACCGGCAACTTGTACTAAAACGACGTCGTGGTTTTCGCCAATTATATATAAAGTTTCGTGCCAATTTATTACGAATTTTGTTTATTTGATAGTTTAGGCGATAGGTTCATAACTGGCAGTGACTGGAATGCGAAGAGTGCGAAATAGCGGTCAAAGTTTACAAATGCAAGAGGTAGCTTACTGCACAAAATAATTCAGGATAAATTTTTAGGATGTGCTTCTACAACCAACATATTGACAAACCGATAGAAACAAAAAACCAGATGCATCGATTTTTTCATTACTAAAAATGCTCAATATCAAGGATGAAACAGCTTTTGATCTGATATTAGATCAGAGCTCTATAATTCTTACGGTAAGTACAGGTGTAATAAGAAAGGAAAGCCTTCCTGATCTGCATAATAAATACGCCAACTGGAATGAATTTCGGGAAGCTGTAAATAGCGATCTAAAATTAAAACTATCATTGAAAAATGAAAGAGATAATAGAGATAGATTATTTTACTGAAACTATTCAACAGCGTGGAAATCTTCACCGTAAATTAAGGATATCGAAAAAGTAAATAACTTACCACGTTGTGACTCTAGTTAAAGAATCATGGGCTGTTATATAAACGTAAAAGAATTCTTCCTCATCCGTACTTCCTTCTCCGTATATCCTACCTTGAGGATCGTACATGTTAAGTAAAATTCGAAAAACTCTACTATCTATACTGTTTTCGTTGGCGTCCCTCAAGGGAGTGTCTTGGGTCTGGTGCTTTATCTGTTGTTCACTGCTGATTACAACTGCTACGTTTGCGGACGATACAGCCATTTTAGCTGTAGCCAAAGAGCAAAACCTAGTCCACCAAACTTTGCAGCGGTCTTTAATAAAAATCGAAACCTGGCTGAGACGTTGGCGTGTCGCAGTTAACGAAAGTAAGTGCACGGAAGTCAAATTTACTTCGCGAAACTTAACCTGTCCACCCTCTACATTAAATGGGGAATTAATCTCTCAACAGAGTTACACGTTAAGTATATGGGGATGCATCTTGACAGTAAATTAACATGAGGCAGACATTTCGAACAGAAAAGAAAACATATTGACATAAAATTGAAACAGCTGTACTGGCTTCTTGGCAGATACTCCAGTCTTTCTCTTGAAAATTAGCTTTTAATTTATAATAATGTTAAAGCCTATGTGGACATACGTCCTGGTGCTGTGGAGCTACGCAAAAAATAGCCATATAAATAAGATACAACGGTTCCAAAATATGGTCATAAGGCTACTCATTACTCCTCCTTGGTATGTTTCGAATTATACATTACATCGTGACCTTCTCATTCGTTATGTTAAAGAAGTCAAATGCGCCGTTGAACAGTATAAAAGACGCTTGGACTCTCAAACAAATACACTGCCCATCAATTTATTAGATAACAGTATTCAGATACGCCGATTGAAACAAACCAGGACTTTTGATTTATCCTAATTTCTACTGGAATTCTTTGGTGAGCACTAATGGGTGTTGACCGCTCTCATGGTACTTCGCATTTCATAACAATTAGTAGATGGCCTCTCGGTCAGTTGTAATTAATAATAATAATTAAAAAAGTATTTTATATATATATACACTTTAATAATAATTTTTATTTTATTTCATCGTCGTTAATTTATTAATTTTTTAAAAATTCGATTAATTATTATAAATAGACAAGACTACGCGTGTACCGATCTCGTTATCGTCGTGGGCAATCTACAGAATATTATTATGTATATATTTTATTCTATTTTTATTGTTTACATTCGAAAATATGTGAGAACAAATGCAATTTGAATATGTTTTAGTAAATATATATCTACCCACTGCAGGGTGTAGCCATTTCTCAAATATATAGATGTATATCTACAGTAGTCAAGTCTTTATATATCGATCGTTGTCGAAAGATACGACGAATCACACTAACACACAACGAGCTTGTTTATATATTTTACGTATTTTATTTAACTGACGTATATTTCTATTCTATTATTATACGTTTTACTTTTACTTTTTATTTAATTTATTTAAATTTCTGACGTACCTCTTTGTCCATAGTGTATACATGTATATCAACATAAATATATATATATATATATATATATATATATATATATATATATATACATATGATATACATTCCCCCTTATTTATTTATTACGTAAAGCGTTTTCAACCTCTTTTACGTCACTTACTCACAAACTGTATATAGTCAAACATGTTCGATATACGGTCAATTAATATTAATATAATTCAGTTGGCATCCAGCTGATCTTCATGAAAAAGTAAAATGTGAACTGGATGTTTCGTTGTAAATGTCAATTCCTATAAAATCATATTCCCCGCCTGAATTAAAAATTGTATTAAATAATTTAACAATATACAACGTACCTCGACATGATTTGATAACCCGATGATTTGTACTCTACTACTTACATCTATTCAATTATTCGCACGAGTCCCTACTCTCCGCAGTGGAAAATGGCACAGATGGAAATAATCCTTAAACCAGGAAAAACCACTAATGAAATACCCATTTGCTTATTAGCAACGTTACAGAAATCTTCTGAAAAACTACTTACTTCAAGACTTGACCTAATTTCGAAAAACACTCAATAATTATTTCCGACTATAGACTGAAACTCGTTACGATAGGACAAGTTCATCGTATACAAAAACATATCGTCGCTGGTTCCCAAAAAAGAAGTACTGTTCGGGAGTTTTTTTTTTTTTTATCGGTTAGCCATTGAATACGACTATTCTATGAATTAAACGTTTACTTCCATACCCGTTTTATATATTATTCCGTCTATAAAAATATTTAACTGACATATATTTTGAGATAAAGTATGACGATTAAAAACCTGAATTTCATATCGCTAACGCTGTGGTGCGTGGGGATCAGTCTAGCGGTTCCTTCTGTATATAATTTACTTTTACGATATCCCTGTACAAAGAGATGCGAAAGTAGCTGCACATGCAGACGATATAGGATTCTTTTCTAACGATGTAGATTCAGTTGCAGCGTCAGCAAGTTACAATTTGGTTTGGATTTATTTTGCCGTCACAACCGGACGGGGTACTTATCTGTCAGTTAGACTTGATGGTATTTTACCGGTATGCGTAATGTTTTACGGAAAATGGATTAAACCGCCCGGTGTTTTCAATATTAATATTCTTTGTGCGCGAACTTAATATGAGCTACAAGATCAAGAGAAGGAGCATAAGTAATGAATGCGGCTAGTACAGACAGTGAACTATCTAAATGATCAGCTAGCGCATTACCATAAATAACATAGTGTACTGAAATTCATACAAGTTTAATGAATATCCCATGCTCTAGGTTAACTGGAATATGTAAATTACGTGGATATTTATCAAATATGAAAATCGTATTTATATTCGGGAATAATACATAAAATATCGTGTAATTCTTTCTTTTTCTAATTTATATTTTCAATCGCGTGAAATATATTATTAAAAAGTAAATAAATAAAGTATGCAAAAATTTGAACGTTTTAATTTGTACGTAAGTTGCTTTTAAGCGATGTACTAAAATTACGATACCGTGTAGAGATTCCTACGATATAATGTGGAAACTACTACAAGCGCTAATAACCTTTTCTTAATTACTACTTCTAACTATTCGCCGGTTAAGTGTCGTAACCGATTTAGCGTTAAGCTTCTTAGGACGGATGAAGTTAAACAATCGCGTGAGTAATCCTCGATGCAAACTGATACTCTAAATTCCGTAATATCTCCTAGTGTTCTAAATAGGATTTAATGTAAGTGTTAATGGTTTTGTAAATTAGGGAATAAGAAATCTGAAGAGGATGGATGAGTATATTAATGGAGTTTATACGTGTAGTAAGCGAATAAGAGATTAAAATCACCGTTCTCACTCGGGGGAGACGAATTAGCTATATTTTCGAGAGTTTACTAATGGCCGACTAAATAAAGTAATCGCTCGTAACGACCATTTCGAACTTTGAACTTGTTCCATTTAAAATTCAAGTTTGATTTATATATAGTTAGACAAGAATATTTACTGAGCTATTTCATTTTTCTTCAGAACATTACGTAATAATTTAATGTAGTACCATCATCGTCAATATATAAAAAAAGTAAAGTTCCATCAACTCGAAAGTTGGTAGGTGACTCGCCTAAGCGATTTCATCAATTTGAAGATTTATAGAGAATCAAACCCACACGGTGTGTTTTTTAACTGGCTTCCTCGAAGCGTCGATACTTGAATTAGTCGCCTTAAAAGTTATATTGATACTATTATCGAACGGTTTCAAAGACATATCAATTTGTGACTATGTAGTTTTATTTTTATTTAAAGAGCGACGATCTTCTCGTATATTAATTCGCGTATCCTCAAAGAGTAGGGACTGAAAACTCAGCATTATTTCAAATATATACGGTCCTATTCATAACTACTCGCGTTGATTTCGGTCTTACAAAATATTTAGTAACCCATGAAATACTAATGTTGGATATTGTTAAATGGGAATGCTAATATACGGATAAGGTAGCAGACCAAACTTCCCGATGTTTCCATGTAGTCGAACGTGTAACACAGCGCAAATGGAGCTGAACAGGTCGTGTGACGAGATAGTATTTCTGATAGTATTTCTTTATTTGACGTGGTTTTCATTAGTTCCTTCAGATGATCGTAAGAATCTTTAAGTTCGGCTTCCGCTGAGGCGGATGTAGAGTTATATAAACACCTGTATAATAGCGATTTTGCGTTTACTTTGACGAGTATTATTCTATCATTAACGGTTTTATATCTATCAATCAGTTATTAATAATGAGAGTTACTCCGTTAACAAATAATTTTATGGCCTCGCGCCAATTTCGTGATTATTGAAAAAATCTAACAAACGTAGAAAATAACGATAATAAACAACTTTATTATTATTATATAAGACTTTATCAGATACCTAGCAAATACAGATTTACAATAACTAAATCTAAAAGCCCGTATTCTGAGTCTCCCTCAACCTTTCCTATTTTCTACAGTCCCTGGCCAATTCTCTCGTATTGTTTATTATACATAAATTTAGTTATTCGTCTTTCCAACTCAAACATTGGCTACCTCTTCTTCTTTTATTCCTGAAATATACCAACGTTTTATCCTATACGTTGTATGTGTCCATCCCAATCCCACTTTTTCTCATGAACATAGTTTACCGCATTTTTAAATTTTCCTCTGATAAAAGTGTTTCTGATCCTACTCTATCGTCGAACTTTTAACATAATACATCCTAGCAACGTTATGCTTTACTGACGGTGCCAAATCCCTATCCCGTTCTATTAATAGTCGTACAGCATGCGCATTCTCCATTAACGATTTATATTATCCAATACGACTGCATGGTTCTTGCTCTACGTATGATGCAGAATTATACGTGATATTTTTTTCCTTCAACATTTACTACTGAACCATAGTAACGCCAAAACACTAATTGTAGCGAACGTGCCTCAAGAATAATTCGAAAAATCCTCTTGTTAATCGCATATAATCTCTTCTTTACCAATTATCGCAAGATACAGATCCAGTATCTCTGTTAGGTCATAAGGTAATTGAGGGAAACGAAGCGGTGGATAGAGCAGCCTATTCTATACTATGTTCCCCAACAACCTATAAAGCCTGGCTATCTCCAGCAACTAAACACAGCTCTCAAATATGTCATTCACCACGACAGGCAACAGAAGTGGAACTCATAGCACCATAAGTTCCTCCTTGCTATCAAACCCAATATCGGCCCTTCTAGAAACCACCTGCCAATTTATCCCTTCCAACTATATATCGCTCAGCAGGCTACGCCTTGGTATCACTCTCTCATGGCCAACTAGTCTAAAGTTCTAGCGCTTTTTGTCTCTCAAACTAGTACCTCATTTATTTTATTATACTGCCCTACACGACCCCATATTCATCCGCGTACCTATTTGGTTTCTTCTCCAAACTATTTCTTTAATTATACAATTTATTTTCTCTTCTAACCTCATCTACTACATCTAACTATGAAATCGGCACGATAAAAATAAGAATAAAATAAAATAAATAACATAATTCATCCCATTCTGACTACTATCATTTTAGTCGTGTTAATCACGTTTAGGTGTCATATGTCAGCGTTTTGAACCACATTATTACGTTTTTATTAAATGATAAAACGTTTTAATTTTCTTTTATACGTTATTTCTATTCCGATTAGGCGACGAAGAGGGAATAAGCGGTAGTAACAAATTGAAATGTTTATGTTTGAAATCGCCTAGAATTCAAAAATCGGTCGCCGATAGGATATTTCGTCGTGTTCAATTTCGGGCGTTAGAAATTTTCACCATCTGCGACGATTACGAATTTACTTTGGACGATTTCGTATCGCTAACGAATAATAGCGATAAAGCGTTGCGATACGTTCGAATATCCGAATGTCGTCATTTAAAATTCGAGTATTTGCAACGATGGAGACAACGAACCGGACGATACGATATAACCGTCGAAATCGATTAATTTTTTTTTTCATATCGATTTTTAATTAATCGTGAATTTAATTAATTAAAATTATTAAAATCGAATTTTTCGCGTTATTATTACGAGCGATTATTATTATTATTATTACACCGGCGGATGGTGCACGTAATTTTTCTCTGCTCATTTGAACTTTTATAACGATTAGAACCGAATTTTCAGTGTTTTAAATATTTACGAGTTTACGGTAAAAAAATATTTTTTTCTTCGATTAAATTTTTAATATTTATCATCGTTCTCTAGACCAAATCTATGAAAGTATTCGGCGAGTTTGCCATGTCCTGTTAATAACTGCGATGTGTAAAAGTTTGGCGTCCCGCCAAATCTTGCTCTCATCTGTTTTGCCACGTTTCTAGAATATATTTTCTTATATTATTTTTGAGTTGACGCGCACAAATTTTTGTGTGACTAAGTGGGGTTATACGGCTTGTTGGTATTAAGAGATTAATTTGATCAAGCAGCGCTCTGTTTATGTACGGGAATGTGTGATGGTTTTTGATGGCGAACATAATTCCTCTGCTTAAGATGAGTAGGTCTAATGGACATCTGCTATTGTAACTATGGCACTATGTGAAGCTGTTCTATAGGTTCTGCACGCATTAATTAGGAATTTTCTTTGTTACCGAGATAATTTTTTTCCTAACACATTTAACTTTCAGCGGTTCAGTAAATACTAAGCTACAATATTACATTGTGTTCTCAACCAATGATTTATATAAGACTATCCTATAATTGAAATCAAATTCCCATTTATTCCGACAATAAACTACTAGGCTTATGTATAGGAAGAGGGATGACAACAACGCTAATTAATAACATAAGAACTACCGAGCCAAGTATAGATCAGAAATATATAACGAATAAATTTTTATTAAAAATTAAAGAACGGGGAAAATATGAAATAAATTCATAAATAAAGCGATTAAATAGACTGAAAAACAACCGATGGATACGTCATTATTAGTCAGCGCGGAAAAACTAAAACACATACATCCGATACGAAATTATAAGATGCCAATGTACAAAATGTTTACAGACAATCCCATTTTATGACACAGTTTAACACTTTGAGTACCAAGCCAGATTTTGAACCTCGGTGATAACAAACACGTGTAAGTTAATTATGACTGACCAGTATGGTTGTGATAAAAGATTCAATGTCGGTAATTTCTGACTGACATTTATTTTTAACTTTGTAACACTTTTTGATTAAAAATTACATTTTATTTTGAAAGTAATAACAAGAATGTTTTGTTTGTGATGTAAAAAATAGTGTTGGTCATGTATGAATGACACACTTTATATAAGATTTTTTTCTTTTTGTTTCTAATTATTTACATTTGCGAAGCTGGCGTTTAGGAAGAAACAGATATATTAAGGCAAAAAATCAATGCCAGTGGACTTGAGAAAACTCCTGCTGAAAGCGTATGTATGGTCTGTAGCACTGTGCCGAAACGTGGACTATGAATGAACGAAATGTGAAAAAGTTACAATCTTTTGAAATGTGGTGCTGGAGGAGGATGGAGAAGATAATATGTTCGGACAAGATAAGAAATCAAGAAATTACGGATAAAATAAACGAAAAACGGAGATTAATTGATCGAATACGGAAACGCGGTTAACCTTTGACCATATTATAAGGTAGTGATTTTATGAATTAACAAAACAAAATAAAATCGAAGTTAATCACTAAAAAATTTTTTATTTAAGATTTTGTAACGTTTTTGGTAGTAGCTTGATAATGACTTTTCGAAATGCTTCGTTGATATAATAAAACAAGATTTTGTAACGTTTTTGGTAGTAGCCTGATAATGACTTTATAGCCGTAAAGCTTTGCTGATATAATAAAAAATTTTTGAGTGATTAACTTCGATTTTATTTTGTTTTGTTAATTCATAAGACATGGAGGAATGTTGTTTTCGATGACAAAATTCAAGGGAAAAGAGGACGTAGAAAACCCAGACATTCATTCATAATAACCTTACTACGAGACACAGGACTCGGTAGCTATAAGGAGTTAAAAAGAGCTGTGGAAAATCAGGAACATTGGAAAAATATCATCATGGAAAAAGACCAGTCTTAGGACTGAACTAAAAGAAGAATAATTATTGTAAACTAATTTTGAGTGCACTGAATGGTTAATATAATGGTACTGAGTAATGAAAGTTTCAGATGAAAACATTATACTTTTAAATATAAACATACACGTGATAACAATATGCCAATCATAAATAATTGACGTTTTTTTTTTTAAGGTTTTATTCCGTATCGAAAATAAATAGAAGAATTTTATGTTAACCCCAGTAGTTCGAAAGTGATGCTAATATAGAGTAAAAATAAAAAATTAGCGTGTTATCACATTTATACGAAAAAATCACACGGGCTGGCGGTATATTAAATATTTATAACCGGAGAACTGGAACGACTAAATAATAGGTTATTAACTGAAAATTCCCGCAGTACGAAAAAATATATACCGATAACGACTAAATAATAGGTTATTAACTGAAAATTCCCGCAGTACGAAAAAATATATACCGATGTACCTCTGTTGACGACAGCAAAAGACTTATCTATCGAATGGGCGATTTATCGTGAAAAGACTAATATGCGGAAACTATCGCATACAGTCTAAGGTGCAAATAGACGTAATCTGCTAATGGTATACTGTACACTTGTACGATCTAAAATTGACTACTTTCACCAGCTTATGCTTCCGCTAACAAATCGTTGTGGAAAAGTTTAAAAGCGATCGATGACACAGCTTTAAGATTATCAACTGGTGCTTTTAGAACTTTTCCAGTACCGAGTTTTTATGCGATGCGGCGGAGTGGCCATTAGATTTACAGAGAAAATACTTAGCCATCTTTTGCCAACCTAAAATGTATAAATAAGATGTTCGGGGAGGATGACGAATCACATAATGTCAATTTTGCAACAATTAAATATCGAAATGTCAACATTGGTCAAGATCTTGATGTCTGTTGTAGCGCTATGGTTTTACATAACGCAGTGTGACGTACAGGGCTCCGAAAACAATACAGCGACTAAAGAATCGATTCCGTCTAAGTCAGCGATGTGGTTTATTGATTTTAATCATCGGCTCAATCGCCATTTCAATAACGCATTTAACAACGATTGGCAGAATCTGACTAGAGAAAACAAATTACGCCGTATAAAACCGTCAACGAAGCCGCGGCGTTCGTCACATTAAGAAAACAGAAATCGAAAAATAACGTTATGCAAACTGCGACTTGGGCATACCCGTACTAAACAACACCCACTGATTAAATATCCAATTTATAACCGTTATCGGGGACAGCATGGAACACCATCGAATTTAAGCGATCTGCTGTGCGATGATCAGACAAAAGTTAATAGATAATTTTATTTTTTGGAGCATTACGATTTATTTAAACTATTTTAATGTATATACTTTTTGTTCCCCTTTTACAACTGTGTAATGTGTCTCTCGCCTTAGTTGCTGTGCATGACACGTAAATAAATAAATAATAATAATAATAAAAGAAGAATCTATAAAATACCATAAGATCCGATCATCCGTTAATATGGGTTAAAAGTAATGGAATAGCGCGTGAACTTACGAGAAAAGATATTAACACTGGACAGGATAACGTTTACAGTTATTATACGGAGTACTACTCAGAAGTAAAAGTTCTTAGAAACAAATAGATAACTGAACAATACATTAAATGAAAAAGACGTAGGAAAATTCTACCATCGAGTAGAGGAAAACCTTCCGAAAAAGTTCAGCTATTCGTCGGATTATTATTATATTAAAACTTTAGTAGGACACAGAACAGGAGACACAACTTGACACCATATCCTCTTGCAAGGATAGAATTTGGTATATTTGAAGAAGAAGCGTGTATGAATCGTAGGGTTTTCCAATGAGAAAAATTTAAAAACATAATTGGCAAAGATAATAAAATTTAGCATCAAACGTTACTTCGATAGTATCTCGTCCAACGTAGCAGGTAATTAAATATATAGATCAAGATCAACAGTATAAAAATATAGGGTGAAAAAACTGAGAACAGTGGTCATCAAATATCTGTCCAGATCAATTTCAGTGAATAATCACCGAAAAATTTTAATAATCTAACATTTATTACAAAAATGAATTTTTCTCCTTGATTTGATATTTGAATTGCACATCAAATATAAATATTAGATTACTACTTACAACTTAAATTTAGGATAAGAATTAAATATCCGATCAGTTTCAGTGAAATGTAAATCACCAGCAAATATAATTAATGCAGCTGTTTGAAATTATATATACACACACATATATATATATACAAAACACACACGCGCACAGATATATGTAATATTAATGGAGTCTTGCAAAAAATTAAGATTGACGAAAATAATATCGAAAAAGGGATGTAAGACAATTGTTATTTAAGTGGCGGATATTAAGAAAAATATAGTAGGAGTTTTAATAACTGATTTGACGGTTATTAGAGAATATATACAGAATATATTATGCAACAATTGTTGGATGTGTGGAACGATAGTATATTGTAAAAGAATTAATTTAGTATGTGGTTAAAAAATTAATTTAGTACGTGGTAAAAGAATTAATAATCTACGATATTCTGACGATATTGTTATCACAAGCAGTTCTGAAGAAAATAAATTCACGGAGAGACTAGAAAAAATATGTAATAGGTAAGGATTGCTAATTAACCAAACTAAAACAAAAATCACGATATTTGATAAATTGATAGATAGATAAAAAGTGTATTTACAAAACAAATATTTTTTAAAAAATAACGAAATTAATAATATAACGCATTCCGAACACAGTTCTTACTACGCATACTAGTTTAAAAAGTATTCCCGGTTGCTAACTAAAATAAAAATACAGGAAAAACCATCAACAAAATCTCCGTACTGATCATCATAAATCCATCGATATATAAATTTATGGAATAAATAATATTTTTTATGTATATTATATGCAAAAATTAATTTGGACAAAAGATAATGCCAGGTGTACGATAAAAATGTTACGGTCAGGCAAAGCAGTATATGCGGAATTGACATTGGCTATAATTTTGTATATCTCGGATGAATGTTTACCAATAGTGGAGGGCTGCTTACCGGACATAAAACGCAGATTAACATAGTTAGGCTAAAAAAGATCTGGAAAGATACAGCACTGACGTCGAGTATAAAGTTGAATTTACTAAACTGTTTAGTCTTTCTAAGTAGATAAACAATGAAAGTATTGAAAGGGTCAGTAAATTAAGATGGAAGGGAAGAGAAGTCCTTGAAGAAGGAGAACAGATTGGCTGCAAAATATTATAAGCTTGACAAACAAGTTTTCTCAACAGCATTACTGACAGAAGCAAGACAGCGCAAAGTCTGATCGATCGATTAGTGATAGCCTATGCTCTGTGAAGAGTATGGCACGATGATGATGATGATTAATAGCTACTTATGCGTGCGGAACATGGTTCCTTACTGCTGAGTGTATCAACAGAATAGACGGGTTTGAAAGTAGGATATATAGGTGGCTATTAAGAATATCGTGGATGGATTGAAAAAAGGAATGAATGTTTTCTGGAAGCTGAAAATAGTATATACGTGTTTATCAAACCTAATAAAAAAAACATTTAATAGTTTCTTTGGATATGTTGCGAGAAATTTAAATACTTTACAACGTCTAATTGTCAACGGGATAGTAAACGGGCGAAGAAAAAAAGGAAGATCAAGAACTAAAATCGTTAATTGGCTTAAACATGCATTATTGGCTGCTCAGAACAGCCCAACATGGAGATCGATACCATGTGCGGCTATTTCTTAACATCACTACACCCTCTCGAGAGATAAGGAAGAAGAAGAAGATATATATAAACACATATAGGTGTTCTCAATGAAATCAAGTATATCTAATGTATATAACATGATACATACATGTCTTTATCTTTTTGTGACACCCGTGCCGTCATATATTTATCTTCTAGAATTACTTTAAGAAACTTTTGATGAGTTTTCCTCAGTATGCGACCAAGTGTATTAATTGTTTGTGTTTAGTACCAAATAATAACTCCACGATTCATACGCTATATATATATTACATTTTTTATGTGTGTACACATACATACCAGAGATCTGAATTCTCTCAGGTTTATTTTAGTTGTTATATTTGTTAACAGTTTTATAATTAAACTATTCGTTAAGTTGGAAATTTGTTTTCTTACAAAATATCAACGCTTCAAATAAATTATTAATAAATAAATAACAAAAAAGAGTTAAAATCACTAAATTTTATTTCTTTACGAAATATCGGCTATTAGGCCATTATCGCGCGAATATAAAAAAATGTAAATTATAAAAATGTGAACAAATTTATATAGATATAAAATGTAAAAAACTATTACTTATATACACAGTTCATAAAAATTATCAAAGTGATAAAACAGTATTTTTAAACAATGTAATAGTTAATGTGGTAAACAACACAATTAACAATCAGCAATATAAAATTTATATATAAACAATAATATAATCGCAGTAAAAATAAAATAAAACATTCAACAATATAAAATTTGTGCGTAAAAAAATATTTGTCGTTTTTTACTTGCTAATTGTTTATGTATAAATTTTATATTGTCGGATGTTTTAATTTATTTTTATTTTACTTGCTATTGTGTTATTGTTTATATATAAATCGTTAATTGCGTTATTTACCACGTTAACTATCAGATTATTTAAAAATGCTGTTTTATCAATTTTATAATTTTTGTAAATTGTGTATTTAAGTAATATTTTTTACATTTTATACTTTTATAAATTTGCGTACATTTTTATAACTTATATTTTTTTATATTCATTCGATAATGGCTTAACAGGCGAAAGGCATTGTAATTTTTTTTGTCGTTTATTTTTTAAATCGCTACATCCAATACTTTTCAAATTATTAATAACTGTTTATCTATTAATTTCGGCGGTAATTTATAGAAATCGAATTATATTACGTCGGGTATCATTTTATTTTCTACTAATTTATTTTTGGCATTTTTCTTTGATTCCCTTACATCATTAAACGGTGAATTTTTTTTCAATTTTATTATACAGATCGATCTGGTGGTAGCGTCGCTCTATGTACTACTCGGAAGCGTGGCCAAAATTGACGACCATCAACACCGCGGTAATATCGAGATTCCATATAATCGTCGTCGTCGAAAATGTACACAAAAGGTGGCGTAAAATGAAAAAGATGCGAGACATCCGAATTGAATGGGGAAACTTCGTGTCGTAAGGTCGTATCTTTCTAAATGGGCCATAAATCATAGTTGATACTTTCTTCGTGATTTTAAATTCTTGTCGCGCTTACGTTATGGGAGCTAGGTGGCTATAATATCTTCTAGAGCTGCGCAGATAGTCTTCGGGAGGGAAAAAAAGGGAAAGATACGTCCGCAAATTCAGCTAGTCGACAACACAGATACTCTAGACGAAACGGTGTGTAGCTTTCAACAATTTCAAATATGCGCGGTTAAAAGTCGAAAGCCGCGACAGAAAGCTATCGCGAGATTGCCCCCTAAGACATTAACGTCGAGAGGTCCGGCGGTAAGATAAATCGCCTATTTTTGTCGGTTTTCCATTGTTCTGCTTAAGCACGTCATTCTCGTATTTTAAAAAAAAAACTTCAAAGCGTCTCGCTATTCCCAATTGCTTTGCGGACAATAATATATACTAATGGAAGAAAATATTCCGATATTTGGGCCAGTTTTATTTCTTTAATCCGTACTATGTATGTTTACTCAATACATATATACATGCATATATATATATCATCATCATCATCATCGCCATCGTATTGCTCGGTTTCGAGCGTCGTGGTCCATCATGTAATTCCTCGTATAATTCGTCGCCAGTTGTTCCGATTTTCGATCATCCGCATCAGTTCTTCAAGTGACAACTTTGTGACTTGATCTATATTAAGGTTGGAGGACTGACCTCTTCCTCGTTTACCATTCATCTTTCCTCGAATTATCCATTTTTCTATCGAGTCTCTTCTAATCATGTGCCTGAGGAAACTTAGTACTTGTTTATGAATTGGTGTTTGTGAACGGTCTTTTTCTTTGATTCCAAGCTCATTTAGTACAGATATGTTCGTCCTATTTGCTGTCTATGGTATGTGTAGGGCGCGAGACGGTAGCATGTCATCTCAAATCATTCGATTCGTCTTTGGGTAGTTTTATTCATAGTCCATGATTCTGAGAAGACTAGCGTCCGAACAAGGTGGAGTTTCGTTTGCTTGCTTATCTGGTGAACTCTTCATATTTTCTCCAGATTGGCCAAAGCATTCTTTTCCATTCCGATTTTTCTTTTTATTTCTTTTTCATATTGTCCTTTTTGTGATAATTGGACCCCAAGGTAAATTATTTCATCTTTTATTGCGATATCCTTTATATGGTGAAATGGTTTGTGGATTATATTTTGTCTGTCTACATTCAGCACGTTGCATTTGAATCGGTTTAGTCTTAATCCAGCTTCGTTGCTGCTTTTTTCAACCCGAGTGAGAAGTTCGGTCATTTCTTCTTCTGATGACGACAGGAGTGTAGTATCATCTGCATATCTAAGGTTCGATATTATTCTTCCTCCTATTATAATACCCTCTTTGTAGTTGTCTATAACCTTCCTGATTATCCATTCGCTTGAAAAGTAGTGACGATAAAATGCAACCTTCTCTTGTCTTTTTTTACTTGAAAAACCTCTGAGACTCCCCTATCCGTTCTTATATATGCTTTATTATTTATGTATAGTGAAGCCATTATTTGTATCATCTGGTTCGAAACTCCTACTTCCTTTAGTATTTTCCACATTTGGCTCCATTTTACATTATCAAAGGCCTTGATGTAATCAAAGAAACATATAACCGTGGGTGTGCTAAATTCATAACATTTTTCTACTATTTGTTTTATATTCAGTATGTAGTCCCGCGTTCCTCGGTCTGGCATAAAACCTGCCTGTTCTTTAGATATGAATGGTTGAATATAAGGTTTTAAACGTTCCGGTATAATATATAGCATGACCTTGCTGGCATGATTTATTAGTTAAATTGTTCTGTAATTTGTGCATTTGTGTTTTTTATATAATAGAAAGAGACTCTTCCCATTCAGTCGGCCATATGCGGGTATTCCAATTTTTTTTTTTACATATTTTATATAATATATCAATACTTTCTTTGACTGTCAGTTTAATCCTTTCCGCCACTATTCCATCAGTTCCTCCTGACTTGTTGTTAGAGAGTTTGCATGATATAACCTCACTTTTTAAAACTGGTGGCTCATTTGGTTGACCATGAGGTCTTGCAAGTTACTGTCTTCTTTGCTGTACATAAGATTGTAAGTATTTCCTCTATTTATTTAGTATTTCGTTTGATTCTGTGAGAAGATTTCCTTTCTCAACTTCGATTGGGGAGTATCGGGGGTTTGAATTTTCTAGCGGGAATTTTCACATTGCGAAATAGATCTTTTGGTTCATTTTGATTTTTATGTTTTTTCTATCTCTCTACAGATTGATGTGATATAGCTGTTTTTATTTTTCTTCAGTGCCTTTTTTATTTCCTTCATTATTACCTTCCGTTTTTCCATTAACTGAGTATTATTATGTTCTTTTATTTTTATTTGTTGTCGTTCTTTTATTAAAGACAATTTTTCTTGCGATATCCATGTTTTTTTTTTTTAGTTTACAGTCTTGTGCAGCTTCCTTTATTTTCGATTTCATAATATTCCAAAGTTCTGCTGCTGATAATTACCGTATTTCTTTTTTTGGAATTGATTTCAAAGACATTGATACGTTGCTATTGTATTGAGGGTTATCACCAAGTTCCCACTTTTTTTTTGGGGTTGACTTTTTCTCGGGTTTTTTCAATTTAAGTTTAATATTAGCTATTAAGGTATTATGGTCGCTTCCGCAGTCTAGTTCTGGCCTGGTTTTTGTGTTTTTATAAATGTCTTCTATCTATACTTAATTAGGATGTAGTCTATCTGGTTTCTTGTATAGCCGTCAGGCGATTACCATGTGTATAAACGTAGGGAGTCTTGCTGGAAATGGATGTTTGTGATGTACAATTTGTTTTTCGTATAAAATTCTAGTAGGATTTCTCCTCTCTCATTTCTGGCCCTAGACCATATTTGCCCACTGTATGTGTCAGGTGGTTATTTCAGATTTTCTCACTAAAATCACCTATTAGAATTAGAATTTCTTAGGAATCTTTCTTATAGTGTCAATTAACTTCTTGTAGAAGTTTTGAATTCTCCCTGTGTGGATGCTGTAGTTGGGACATCCGCCTCATACCCAGCCACTGCATGTTTTATTCGCTTGTTAATTACTATTGCCACTCTATTGCAAGATTCACATTCACTTCCCGAACTGATTATTAAGTTGTTAATTGAAGTGAAGTGTCCGGTGGTCAACCAGTGGGTTTCAAAAATTCCTATTTTTTCCATATTTTGTGTTATTGTTTCAATTATTTGTAGTTTACCGAGTGAATATTCCATGTACATATTTTCATGATATCTAGTTTGATATTAGTTCCAGTTATATATTTTCCGTGGCGAACCTGGTTCACTATTCTTCCATAGCCAGTAGCCAATTTGTCACTCACAGTCCTGGTTCGTTGCGCCGATTGCGCGTCGGGTCGCATGAGGTATCGACATCTTTTACGAAATTTTCCATGATAAATATTCTTAGGAAGAAGTAGGTTTCCATTACTTTCCGCAATGCAGTACTTCAGTCGGTTGAATTATTATGTAACTGTCAGCCAAGATATCTGGATTCAAGCCTTTAGACGAAATATTATCCAACTGCCTGGGTCCAGTAATGACACAGCCGCTGCTTAGATTCACTTAGTCTGACCCCCCTGCGTAGACATATCCGGCTTGGGAGGCCCTTCTGGTAGGGGATACTACCGCCTGCAGAGCTCTACTCTTCACTGGGGTACGCAAGCCTCTCCAAAACGACAAGATGGAATCCCGCGGAGAGGATATATATATATATATATAAAACATGAGGTAAATTAGAAATATAAAATAAATTAGTTAAAATGTAAATAAATTAAAATATAATAATAAAGAATAGGTAAACTAAAAGTTGTACACCCTAAGTGTTAATTATTCGTTGTATTTTGTGATACAGTGGCTTGTCAGAACAAAGAACATACCTACTATCTGTTATGGATTTTGGGAAATTTTGTTGCCTTTATACAGAAAGGTCGGGGTAGCCAGTATATAGTAGAGTAAACGAGTATCGAATATTGGTTTAAGACGGGAGACACGTTTTAGAAATACCCGTGTAAGGTTTGTTGTTTATTATAAATAATAATAATCATTATCATCATCATCATAAAAGAAAAGAAACAAGTTTTAAATCGACAAATCTAGTCGGAACAATTTTTTTTTATAGTCTAGTCAGGTAAAAACGAATAATAGTTTAATCATACGTAAAATAGTATAAATTTTGATGCGTAAATTTTTTTATTATTGGGCTTTCATATAGTTTACCCATATCAATATAATATGAAATGAATAAAAAGGGACTATTTATTAATGTAGGCAGACTGAGAAGGAACGTAGAACTGAGTAAAATTAAATAATGATACCAGAATCTAAAATATAGGAATATAGGACCAAGGTAGGCATTTTGAAGAGCTAAGAGAAATACAATATTTATAGGAAACGGAACTTTAAGGCCATACTAAAGGGATTGATAAAAAGAAACACGATAATTACTATAATAGGAACATTCGAGGATAACATGGTCTGCAACGGCCGCTAAATGGGTATCCATAAGATGTGAACAATTAGAAGAACTAACAAGTTTCAACTTATGTAGCCAAGCAGGAAGACGACTACTGCCGAGTCTCAGTCGACAAATGGTAGTAATAAAACCCCGCAATTTGATCGTTTCAACTTTAATATTGTAGAACCATGGACCAGCAGGTATGTCGGGTTGAATGGATTCATAATGACTCGCAGTAAATGGATCAGACCATAGATTTTTTCGAGTATTCCTTATGCGCAAAGTTAATGTACGCTAAGAAATCTATAGGAGGAGTATAAAACAAGAATGTTCCTAATGTAACTATATAATCAGCTAGATTATTACAATGGATACCGCTATGCCCGTGGATCCAAACAATTCCGAGGAGCTTAATTGGCATATGTAATTAGAGATTTTGTAAATAATTGACGGTAAACGAGAATTGAGCTGGGAATGCTGTAATGCTAGCAAACAACTTTTAGAATCGCAGAGGATCAGAATATTAGTAGAAGGGCGATAGATAGAGACGTATCGAAGTGATTGCAGAATAGCAATCTGCAAAAAAAAAATGGAACATATTCTATTAAGTGTAATTTTTTTTTGAGATGTTGAGGGTGGGTGTTATGAATGCTGCTCCGACTGAAAAAACTCATTTCGAGCAATCCGTGGAAATTAGCAGAGAGTTAGGATAGTTTGTATTAACTAAGGAGTGAAAATTATAATTGGCGGTTAGTGGGAGAACGTTATTCTTAAATAAGGAAAACAGTTATATGTTGATGTTGAGATTAACAGTACTATACTCGAAAGGAATGTTGTAGAAGGGAGAAGGGTATGTAAAATTAAATACACTTGTTAAATAAAGTACTCCCTAGAAGAACCGAAAATCGATATAATAATAATTAAATAATAGTAGTAATAAAAAAAATCGAATGCAAAAAAATTTAACGAAAGACGTGCAGCCTTCAATGATATGAAACGATTACTATATGTTCGACCACTTAGTTTTAAGATAAGACAAGTTCGATGTTACATTCAGCCGATTTTATTATAGGACATTGAAGCTATGTCTCTAAATAAAAAAAACATTTGAACCGATATGAAGCAATGGAAATGTGGTTCCATCGAAGAATGCTGAAGATACCTTGAACGGCAAAGATATCCGGCAAAGATGCCTTAAATACAGACCTACCAGTGATCTAAAGGATATTGTATTTCATAAATGACTGTAAGCTAATCTCTCGTTTTCCAATTTTTAAATAAAATTTCATCCAAAAATTTTAGTCGATTAGTTTTTAGGTTATTAAAAAAGAAAAAAACCACGTAAGTCTTCTCTGGGTCACCCTATAGAAATATAATACAGAGTTTTCGAAATAAAACGCTACCACTTGGTATGTGTTACTAACGACAATGTCCTTCACAACCTAGTCCGACAAGAAGGCTGAAAAAAAAGACCGATTATAGTAGATGGACTGAATACATCAAACAATGTATTCCACATCCAACAACAGAAAAAAATTGATACCATTTGTTAGATAAGTAACTGGGTTATGAACGTATCGGCAGGATTAAACAAAAATAATAAAGTTTTCAAGAATTACACGGCGTTCTTATTTTCTCCTTTTATAATAATATATTACATTAAACATAATGTGTTGGTTCCCGAGTTGAAAGGTTGATTATGACGCGTTCGTCCACGTGGTATCCTTAACAACTAGTTAGTAGTAAATTATTATATTATTCGTAAATCATTATTACAACGTAATTCTCGAGATTTTGTTTAAGAGATGATATGGTTATTTTTTACTAATTTATATTACTTATTTCGATAGCAAACTAATTAAGCATTTGAAATGTGGATACGGCGACGAATGTTCCGCGTGTCTTACACTGAAAGAAGAACAAATATCTCGCCATTGACAGAAGTAGACGAATCGATAGAATCTCGCAAGTTTTTTGGAGATATTGTAACAGGAGAACATTTATAAAACATATTAGGGTAGCTCGATAAACTACCCGGTGCAAGAGGAAAAAGCAAAGTGTCTAGCTACTGATGGTTTGAGGGAATAATTTGGTACGGTAGCAACAGCAGTCAGACAGCTCAGAACCGGAATCTACGGTCATAATGACCAGAATTAACTGAATACAAATAATTTCTTCTTTTTCATCTTTGTCCATATTACAACACCGATTTGATGTTTTTTTCATCTTTTTCCTAGCAACTGTTTTCTCTCTGTTTTAATAATGTTCTCCGGTCAACTTCGATTTAAGCGTACTCGGTTCCTTTATCGTATGTTCTCCATATCACCAGTTGTTTTGTTTGTCTATCGTTAGATTGTCTTCCAATATGTTCGGCTCATGCCCACTTGTTCATCGCCATCCTGTTGTCAGTATCTTCAGATATCGCTTTATTTCTTCTAATCGTTTCGGATTTTATTTTGTCTTAACGCGTAATAATGCGGTCTCCGGTATCCTTTCGGTTTTCCGCAATTTTTCCATCATGTCTTTTGTCAGTGGACGTCATTAGTGGCACTAAACATTGTTTAAATATGTCTAATTTTTGAGTATGCGCTTTATTTCATGGTACGCGATCTATTCATTTGTTATTCTCCCGGCAAGTTCGAGACTTGTTCTTTAAAACTCTGCCTAAATTTACGTATTTTTATCTACACATCGCCGATGTGTAATTTTATGTTATCTCAATCGACCTACACATGGTAACGACGTGTTTGCGAATAATTTTGCTTCGGGAGAGATAAATTTTTTGTTCGACGACTTTTACGTCTTACAAACGCGCAACGACCGAACGGATAAAATCGATTCGAATGTTTTCTTTTGTAAGAAAATGTCAGTCGTTAAAGTACTTCCTCCGCGTCATACAAAAAGCTATAAATGGTACACATAAAAGAAAACAGACAGAATTACAATGAGGGCAGTGAAGTAAGGGAGTGAAAAGCTTAAATGCTGTTAAAAGGAAAATCAAAGAGAGAATAATAATAATAAAACGTACAGAGATGAAAAATACTTTGTACGTCAGTCAGATACGTTTTAAAGAAAATTGAACACATAAATATACGAATGGAAAAAAAAATTACGTAAAATATTATTATTATCATTAATAGTATTGACCCATTCAATAATAAAAGAGTCTACTTTACATGTATCGATATGATCGACTTGTACTTATATGTATCAGTACTATTATTATTATTGTGATTTTTTATCGGTACCCGTCTATGATGTATTAAATTGCTGCTACATTCAGTTTTTTGCTGTTTTTTTTTTTTTTTAAATACTTTGTCGAACTTCTACAAACAGAGAAAACGTCAGGCATTATATCGCTTCAATTTATTATTGCTGTCCTCTACTCTCTGAAACGAAAGTAGATTTTATATTGTTAAACGAACGATTTCTGTATATTTGAAAAGTGTGAAATATAGTGATTTTTAAACAATAAACAACGATTTTCAACTGTTAAACCATTATCGAGTGAACGTAAAAATAAAATATACAATTTATAAAAGTATAACGTGTAAAAAACATTAATTTAGATACACAATACTTAATGATATTTCCCTATTTTATAATTTTATAATAAAGATGACGGTTAAATAATTATCATATTTATTATTAAGATTTAAAATGTACATAACCACATAACGTTTTTTTCTTCTTTACATAAAATCAAATAAGTTGTTTTTTTTTTTATGTGGATGCCTTTATAACTTGCCCAACGTGATAGTACGAACTACTCGTACTTCTCTATAAATGTGGACAACTTCTCTAGAAATATCGTTAAATTTGGAAACAGTTGTAAATTCTCAAGATGGAGAAGGGATAATATGTTACATGATGAGCACAGTAATTTAAGGTATAGTTCAGAACGTAATGCTATTAAAAAAGGACATTCGAAGAACACATGATCTGGATTGCAAGTAAGTTGCACGTCCAGTATGGAGAGAGCAGCGAGCTTCTCTAAGTTGCATACGAAGTAGGCGATCAGGTATCGAGCAATGTCCGATCCTCTAAGTAAAAGTCCTTTGAGGTTAAACAAGTAGAACCGTGTAAATTTAGGAAGAGACGGTTGTAATTGATAGTACCGAATGAGGGGTGACTGACATATATTCACCGCATATATCTCTGTTCCCAAAGTTTTCTATACGGTATATAAAAAATATGATATCATGTGCAGAAACTAAAGAGAATACTTGAGTAATATTCTGTATTTTATGCGTAGCGTTGTTATCGAATTTTCTTTCGCTAAACTAATTCTAGTTGATATTTCTTTGTCAATCCTACCTAGGTGTCAGTATAACCATAACTCAAACCATTGAACGTTAGTCTACGTTGTATCTAAAAATAATGCACAATGAATTAGTTACTATGGACTTTACGTATAATTACAGTCTCGAATGTTAGTCTGTTTTGAGCGCAAAAAATAACGTACGATGGGGGTAATGAACAATACAACGACAATAATATATATATATATATATATATATATATATATATATATATATATATATATATATATATATATATATATATATGGCTACGTAGCCCGAAGAGATGACAATAGATGGTCAAAGCGAGTCATACAATGTGGCCGATAAATAAAAAAATGCAAACAGGGTAGATCAACGACATATCAAAGATAGTCGGAAGCAATGGTTACGAAAGGCTCAAGTCAGAATTGGATGGAAAAAATTGAAAAAAGCCTTGATCCAGGAGTGAATAGATGAAGGTGTATCGTGAGATATATATATATAATATTTGTATACAGAAGAAAAATCTTCGCTTTTCTAATTGAAATTATATTTTAAACCGGAATTTCCTTAAATTAATTACGATAACATCGAACGATTACGATAAGTTATTTAAATTTGAACAAACTGATCAACGGTGTATCGTACGTCAGTACGTACATATTAATTTTGTAGGATTGGGTGAGCAGGTGAATTGATAGTGGGATTGTTGGAGGTGACATTTTTGCTAAAGTATCTTTACGCGCATTGCGTAGGATTATAAAGAAATGAAGAGATGTAGTTTTGCACACAGCTGTGGTACTAAAAGTTTTTGCGTCCTCATATTAAAAATTCATTTTCAAGCTCTTTTCGAAGAAAACTTTGTTTAAAGATATATATGACATACATAAATAACGGACGCAATTTTACCTAAAAAAATTATAGAAATTACAACTTTTTTCCTTGAAGCAAAAATGTGTTATTTGACGCGGAAATATCCTTATAAGATAATAATAATAATGATAATAATAAAATGTTGAATTTAAGAATGAGAAATGACCTAGGAACCGACGAATGATTCCGGTGATAATTATTCGGAATTGTTAATGCACACGTATCACAAAGCACATTTGTTGTAAACTAAGATTAGTTCTTTTTTATTATTCGCTAAAGACAGTGTGCTTTGTCGATGCAGCCATTTTTCCTGTTGGTAGCCGTTGTGTCCGAAGTTCTTGATCTTTACCTGTATTCGAACGATTATACCCACTATTCATTATAAATGTTCTCGGTCTTCTCCTTGGCCTTTTGTCTGGAACTTCACCCTCTATAATATTTTTAATAAAGTTATTACGTCTTATTACATGTCCTAATAGTTTTATTTACTGATTTTCTGCATAATTTATTGAACTTATTTTTTCGTGTATTCTTTTTAGGATTTCTTCGCTTGTTCTCATTCTTTTATAAGACGTTTTCGTTATTATGCGCCAAATCCACACGTTCATTGCATTCAGTTTGTTTATTTAACGCGCTGTTTGTTAAAATGTTTTTCCTTTTTTTTTTTTGTTATTAAATGCAATTTTTCTTGCTCTATTCTTTTTTTGAAGATTCTGGACTACCCTATACTACGTATGTATAATTTAAATAAAAAGTACCTATAAGTAAGCGATATAAATTCAATGTGTGGAAAAAGAAGCCTATAAATAAGGTTTAATTTTCTAATCTATGAAAAAATAAAATCATGAATAAAGTGTTGCGAAAGTCGAATTTGTTGACCGTCTGTTTTTTTTTTTTAAATTTTAAAATATAAAAATTTCTAGTCAAATTCAAGAATACAAAAAATCTAGTTCTAGCTCCCGTATCGGGTCAGAAACATGGGGACGATCAACCGCCAAATGAATAAAAGAATGGAAGCTTTCGAAATTGGTGTTGGCGCAGACTACAGAAAATTAGTTAGACAGAGAAAATAAAGAATGAAAACGTTTTCAAAAACATACACGAATCCAGAAGTCTAATTCAACAGTTAAAAAGAAGAAGGGTTAAATGGATAGGTCACACTTATATCGACATAATTGAAGGAAAAATGGAAGGAAAACGATATAGAGGAAGGCAAGGCCACGGAATAAATATATTGATCAATTAATAAATGACACGGGAGCAACAAGTTATGCAAACCTACAAAGAAGGGCAGAACGAAGACAATTTTAGTTCAAAGTTCAGCTTAGTCACTAGGATCGTGAGTCATAAAGATTATCCACCAATCTACGGATTGAGGAAATTAAGAAGAAGAAGGGTCGTATTTAAAGTTTTTTTTTTAGAACTACATTTATAATGGCATACAACCGTAATAAGAATATTTTAATGAACAAATCACTTCGGAGTGTACTCACACAATGGAGCCAGATGTAGACTCTATATCGCGCGCATCAACGGTCATCGGCATCGGTTTCTTCAACTGAGGTATAGCGTATCAGGTTTACGTTTATTGTCTTATATCGTAATAATTATTTATATTTGCATGTCGTAAAATTTTTTTGCACGTATATATATATATATATATATAGAAATTTTTTTATTTCGTTATTTTTATTTACGCGAAAAACAATAATTAATAAATTTAAAAAGATTATTTTCTTATGAAATAAATATTAAATAAGAACGTATAAGTTGGCTACTGCGATAGTGACCCGGGTAATGTCGTGCTGTCTTCTTTTTATTATAATAGGGTTTTGACAATCACGACCGGGTCGACCTATATGAGAATAATTAACGAGATGATCGCGACCGTTCAAATAGTTAAAAAAAATAATTTAACTTAATAAACAATTCCTTACAAATAATAATAAACGTTTAAAAATTGCATTAAAACATTTAAAAATTCGTCGCAAATTAGCACACCACGACGTGGAATATTATAATTGTTATTTATAAATAATAAGCCGCTTGAAGTATTTTTAATTTAACATTTTGAGCCACAAGCTACAATTTGAACGTTGTTGGTAACAGATACATGTCAGTACTGACCAGTAAGCTTGCGATAAAACATTCAATGCCAGTCATTTCTGAATGACACTTACTTTTAACTTTGTAAATATTTTGATTAAAAGTTAAGTTTTTGTTTTGAAACTAATAACAAGGATTCGTTAATGATGTAAAAAAAGTGTTCGTCGTATATGACTGACATTTTTACATTTTTTGGTTTCTAATTAACGTAGGGCTTAAAGTGTAAATCAGTTGGTATTATATTGGTTTGATGTCAAACACATTCGCGCCATAAACATTCATGATGAAAAATTATATAATAACGCTGCATAATCTCTTTAGATACTGGGGTAATTAGGGTTAGTCGAGTGTTATTAATTTTTAAATTGAAAATAATTATATACAGGGGAATAAGTATATAAAATTTAACCTTTGACTAATTAAGTACGTGTATATATAGAACAAACGTTTTACTCGTCCTAATTTCTACCGACACACATACATATACATATATATTTCGAAATATCCATACACACAGAAAGAATTAGGCGAAAATTCTCTTTTCATATCACTTCTCTGTTCTATCCTTAATTATAGTTATGTATACGTACGACTTGTTTGTGTCTGCATATAAAAGATTATATCGGTGAAGTGTTATTTTAAAAGGCGAGGTTATCATTAAAGGAGGAAAACACGTCTGGAGAATAAGATTCTATATGCACATAACCGTTGATAGAAAATCCTATGTTCATATCGTTAGGGAAAGCTAGTAAAAGGATACTTAAACATTGAGAGTACACATTCGTGTCTTATTTCAACTTGTAGAGGACCGTTCAGCTGGAATATCTTTATTTATATATAATTTCGAACGCTTTTAAAGGGACCGACGCACCAATCTACACAAAGTTCTATGGCTAGGTCTAGCTAAGCTCGAAAGTATACCTTTGAATTTATGTATCGCATTCTCTCGAGTGCGAGTAAATCTAAAAACGCTACTTTAGCTCGATAGATATATAGTAGTAATTTATATTACGTAGAATGTGAGCAAATATACATACATATATATATATATATATATATATATATATATATGGTATAGGCGAGTTATTTCTCTTATATTTTACGTTTGTTAAAGATGAATAATTTATTTTATGTGTAAGAGCCGCGATATTCTTTCTAATCTGTATGCCTTACATATTTATTTATTTCACAATTATTCATAGCTATCTCGAAACACACTTCCAAACTTCAGGATGTACTCAATGTTCGATAATAACGAAACCCACTACATATGAAAATGTTAAAATACAAAAACATTTTTACTACTTCTCTGATTCTTATTATTTATGTTAATTGAATCGATTATATCGGGTGTTTTGTTTTTACATTATTGATAGATCGATTTTTAATCATTCGTAGCACGGAACACGCATATATCAACAAAATTCATATATAAAAATGCATGGGCGAAGACTAATAATGAGAAAGCTGTTATTTTCGCAGATTATTTTGAGAACCAATTTAAACCTCGTAGTTCGGATAATCCCATGCATACTGAGAAAGTTATGCAACAAAATACCATAGTTATTCAGTATTGTCCAAATTATAAATACTATATTACACCAAACAAGCTACGTTCTGCATTATCAACCTACAAAACAATAAAATCCCGGGAGAAGTTGGTATTACAAATAATATCCTAAATCATCTACTTAAAAAAAAGTCTTCTTCTACTCCTTTACATTTATAATTCGATGATGCTACTATCTTACTTTCCGAGAAGATGGGAACATTCAATAATTATACCAATTCACGAATATGGAAAACCGGCTTCTGACGTTTCATCATACCGACCAATAAGTTTATTGGGTACGTTTGGGAAGCTATTTAACTACCTCAACAGTAGATCGTTTCAAGTCAAAATAGACAAAGCTATATCTCCTCCGCGAATGATTATGGCATCAGTCCCTCGAGGAAGCGTATTGATTCCTCCTTTATACAACATATATACGGCTGACATACCGACCACAATGCTCATCGCGGATGATGTTGCTATTTTGGCTAGTCAGGAAGACCCCCTGCGAAACTACGAGATATATATAGAGACACTTATTATTAACTGAACAATGGGCACGAAATTGTAAAGTCAAAATAAATAACTTTAAGTCATCGAATGTCACTTTCACAACTAGACGGCAGAATTGCCCGTAAGTTATATACCGCAGCCGGATGATAACAACAACACCCGAAGTTAAATATTTAGGGTTAACATTCGATTGAAGATTAACATGGGGACCGCACGTCATAAATACGCGGAAAAAGCTGACGCTTCTACTGCGCCAGTTGTATCCGTTAATAGGGCGCAAATCGCAACTTCGTCTTGTAAACGAATTCCTCTTATACAACACAGTAATTGCTCCTATCTGAAAATATGGTCTCGAAGTGTACGGTTCGACGTCCAAAACCAACCTAAATAAGATACAATCGTTTCAGTCGAAGGTTTCAAGGATTATGACGAATGCATCATTTTATGTTCGTAACGATATCACGCATCATGACCTCGAAATACCAACCGTTGCAACAAATCACAAACGGCAATACAGGAAAATACATATGGCACTCAGTGAAAATCACAAATGTCGACAACACATCTTCCAGGTAACCCTGTCAGACGTCTTAAAAAAGGTCAATGTGGGGGATGCACTTACGTCATCATAAAATGGAGGAAGAATAAACATAAAAACAAAACAACATTATCCATTGGGATATGTTGTTTATCCGATATTTTTCTCTTTTTTTTTTCGCAGTTGTGTTTATAATCTTCATATAGATTGGTACACACACACACACACAAAAAAAAATAATAATAATAATATATTACGAGGCGCTCCTAAACACAATTACTGATATATGACTTACATATTTCTTTCTTTCACATTTATTCACAACTAGCTCGTATGCAATAATAACGAAACTGAAGTACGTGTGAAAATTTTAAAATGCAAACTTCATTTTTACCACTTCTTTCATTCTTGTTATCCATGTTAGATAATAATTTGAAAAGTTTGGAATGTAGTGATTTTGTTTTAAAAAAATAAAAATAAATTAAAAAGTTATTCTTTACGAAAAACCATAAAAGTTTTTCGAATTATTAAGTGAATATAAAAAAATATAAATTATAAAAATATCTACAAATTTATAAAAACATAAAATGTAAAACATATTACTTAGATACACAATTTACAAAAATTATCAAAGTGATAAAACCGTATTTTTAAATAATCAAATAGTGAACGTGGTAAACAACACAATCAACAATCAGCAATATAAAATTTATACCCATAAACAATTAGCAAATAAAATAAAAATAAATAAAAACACCCAACAATATAAAATTTTATACATAAACAAAAATCAGTCATATTGCACCGAAGTTCGGCAAGTCTGCATTCCAATAAGTGGCCCATCGACTGATTCTCTCCACGATCGCAGCTTGGATTCTCTATCAATGACCACTTAGGTGTTGTTCGTGCACACCTAGCCGGTATTCTGTTCACTGTTCAGTGTCCCAGTCCTCCATATTACCCATTCCTGATTGCAGTCTGGTACAGGCTTATGTATCTTGTGTTTGAATATCATTCATGTTTGCACTCTATCGATATACCTTTGGGTATTTCTTCTATTTGTCGATTTTAAACTCGCCTTTTATGCAGCTTTTCCATCTATGTATAAATTTTATATTATTGGATTTTTTTTTATTTTCTATTGTGTTATTGTTTATGTATAAATTTTATATTGCTGATTGTTGATTGCATTATTTACCACATTCACTATCACATTACTTAAAAATACTGTTTCATCACTTTGATAATTTTTGTAAATTGTGTATCTAAGTAATATGTTTAACATTTTATATTTTTATAAATTTGTATATATTTTTTATATTCGCGTGATAATGACTTAACAGCTAAAAAGCTTTTTGATTTTTCATTAAAAAAAATTGTAGTGATTTTAACTCCTTTTTTGTTGTTTATTTTTAAGAAGATAATTGAGATGATTATATCGGAGTTTTTTTATATCATCGATACATCGGTTTTTAATCGTTTATAACACAGAACACGCATATACCCACAAAATTGTACTACGTACCTCCTGGGATTCGGGTGATGTATGGTGGAATGATCTGTAGATATATTGGCCAACTGTGAATAACCAATAAGCAGTCGTGAACCAAGAGCGGCTACTGGCGGTCAGTCTGTAGTAGACGATCACAGTAGTGACAGGGTAGGAGTCACGAGGATGCGGATTGTCAGCTTAAGGAACTGGCTATCAAAAATCTGCATAAATCTTACGACTGTCTCTCTCTCAACGATTTTAGGTCACCGTAAAAACCTTTTAATCGTTACCTCCTCAGTAACAACTGATGCCTTGCTGTATGGATTTCATCCCAAGGCTAGTAGAATGTCACCCCGATAGAGTGACAATTAATCCAGATAGCGTCTGTCTCTAGTGGAACGGCTTAATGGTCAGCGTGGGTTCTCCATGCTAGGAGCAGCGGCTGTATAACAGAAGGTACTGTAAACCGCAACTTGGGCAGGAGAATTAGTCCAGTTATAGATTAAGTATGCCATGCGTCCCGGCTAGCTCTTGGTGCTGATGGTTCCAGGCCATCATGTGTGAAATTTGCGACTGGCCATGTAACAAGAAAGAACCAACTGTCTCATGGAAACTATGCTACTCGTCATATTAGGAATGCTAATACGAATCTCAGAAATTATTTTAAAATAAGAATTTGGAATGTCAGAGGGCTCTTGGAAGCCGGAAAACTCAAGGTGATTAAAGATAAACTAAAAAGATATGATATTGCTATTGGCGGTTTAGTTTAGACGCTTTCAAACGGATGATCATATAGTATATTACTCTGGTACTGAAAACTTGTCGAGGAATGGGGTTGCCTTTGAGAAAATTTCAAAATTCAATAAAACAATATCGGGCAGTTTCGGATCGGATTTTAACTCCTTCATTGAAAGTTAAGCCTACAATGATACATATAATACAGGCGTACGAGCCTGCAATAAGCGCTACGGACGAAGAAATGGAGCAATTTTATGATACACTATCGGACAAGCTAAAAAATTGCAGTAATAACGGGCGATTTTAATGCTAAGAATGGCAAGGCGTGTAATAGTCAAAATAAACAACATTTACGCCGAATAGTTAGCCAATTTGGGTTCGTAATTAGGAATGAGCGTGGAGACAGGTTTCTGGAGTTTGCAATCCGAAATGATATGTCAAACATAAATACAATGTTCTAACTTCCGTTAAGGAGTTTCCCCTAATGGAAAAACGAAATTGATTTCACAATGATAAAGGCCAGGTGGACATCAGTGATTTTTAGTTCCAGAACAGCACCAGGAGCAATTTGTAATAGTAATCACAATTTGTTGACACCAAAGTTAAGAATCAAGTTAAAGATAGTAGTTAAAACCGAGAAAAAAACATTGTCTATATATAGCAAGATATAGGGAAAATGTTATAGAGCGTATGAATAATAATAAATTTGTTGAAAACATACTAGCAACGAATGATGCGAATAAAGCATGAAAGTTACTGGTAATGAACACGATTAGCTCGAAAATAAAAAAATCATGTAAATTGGATAAAGAAAAATATTATAACGATTTATGCAAAAAATTGGAACATAATGGAATTCATAATGAACAGAAAGATTTCTTTAACATCATCAAGAAATTAACTAAACAATTCAAACCGAAATTTTGGGGAATTAAAGATGAAACTAATGATTTAATATCTGACGAAGATAGACGATGCATGGGAAAGATATTGTCGGGATCTTTATAACGATGATACCACTTCAAGTACATTATATAAGCATCTGAGGTAACATTAGATGAGCTAAGAGCAAAATTTAAAAAATTAAAAAGAAGTGCGTTCCGGATAATATTTTTTCACAAATAACTGAGAAAGCAATATTGCATATTTATAATACAATGTGGAAATAGGAATTTAGCCTGAGGAATGGAAACTTTCACACTTCGTATCTATACACCAGAAATTACACGTGATAATTTTAATTACGTCGAATTTTAATCACGTCAAAATTTCATAATAATAATAACAAATATATATATATATAAAACAGAGGAATAATTTAAATTATATAAATTCTACCATAGTTAAATCTGTACATTATTTTGTACTGGCGACCACAATCTTATAAAAATTGCGTAGGAGCCTCATGACCTGGTGAGTACGTCGAACGTAGGGAACGTCATAAATTATCAACCATGGCGAGGGATAATAAATACTGCTCAATCCTCGGATTGAGTACGTTATTATTTATATATATATATATATATATATATATATATATATATATATATATATAAAATATTTTGAGGGGCGAAAATTTATTCGTTTATGAAGGGAAGTAAAAAAATAAAATAAAAAAAATAAAAAAGGACTAAACAATTAATGAATGTAATGAATTTTTTAAGTTAAACTCTGTCAGCTGATAAAACAAAAAGGAGTAATTTTGATTAGGCACATAGTTATTTCCAGTCCATATTTAAAATTGAACGGTAAAACGATGGAAATAACAGAACCCAACAAATATTTAGGTATTACTTTGATACTAAATTAACATAGAAGTATGAAGAAGACAAAATACTAAAAAAATTCTACAAAATATTTAACATACTGAGGACAATTGATGTAAAATGGGGTAGTCGTCATCCAATAACTAACTTGCTGATTTTTAGATCACTGATAAAAACACTTATTCAATATTCAGGAATCATATGCGCTACAATGGCAAAAACAAAATTGAAAACAATAGAAGTGATACAAATAAAGTACTCAAATTGTCCATAGGAACAATACGATCCTCACCTAACCACGTAAATCAGGTTGAAGGAGCGGAACTACCAGTTAATCTCTTCATACAAAAAAAATCGGACAAATAATTCTTAAAATATAAAACACAAAGACTACATCCTATTAATAGACAAATAATAATACTAGAAAATATTTCAATATTAAATTAGTATTTGAAGAATAAAAAGATCCAAGTATTACTTAAAAGTTATCAAAGATTAAATAACATCAACATATTAACAAATATTAAAGTTTCGGCTTATAATACAAACTTAATAACATCAATTTATTCAGATATCGATTTAGAATCATGCCAAGAAGTATAAACGAAAAAATATTAAACAGCATAATTCGAAGCAAATATAGCGAATATGAAATTATTTACATAGATGGATCAGTAAAAGAAGACGGGCAGGCCACAACGATATATAATAAAAGTAGAAATAACTTAAAATCATTTCTACTCTCAAAAATTTACTCATCATGCACAGCTGAAATAATAGCTATTCTGGGAGCATTTAAAACAATGGGGAATGTGCAAAATAAAAAATTTTAATATTGACAGATTCGATATCAGCGATATAGATAATGATTAAAAAAGAATGCAATGTCTATAACATAATATGCAATATGTTAAATACTATTGGTAAATTAAAAAAATAGAAAAATATAATATATTTCAAATGGATACCTGGACGCAGTGGTATTGAGGGAAATAAGATAGTGGATAGAGCAGCTGGAAAAATAAATCGAAGTAATAGAATAGAAAAAATTAAAATACCATGATATATACCTCATATAAAGCAGACAATAAATTATGAATGGTAAATACAATATAAAAAGATCAGTGGAAATATTGGGAAGAAATTTTTTGAAATTCGAAAAACTATACAGAAGAAGACGTGGTTTATAAATGAAATGGATGGAGAATTTGTACGGTATATACATCGAATACGTACAGGCCATATAAGAACTCTGGAAACATAACGCTGGGTATAATATCGAGTAATTTATGCGAATGCGGATAAATTGGCTCTATTGAACATCTTATCTGGCAATGTGAAGTATATAGTAACCACAGAAAAGATAAAAATTATTACCATTTTATGTGACTATGAACCTTATTACAGATTGTATACAAACCCGATCAAGAACTGGCTTACATCTTGTATCATGCATAAAATATAATAAAATAATCATATAGAATATAATCCAATGTAAATTCAATTAACTAAGTAAACAACGTAAAATGCCCACATTGCGAAAGGTAGGAACAGGGGGGGAGGGATTACCTATTACGAGGGGCTCCCTATGTACAACTTTATGAGATTATCGGGTGCTTTTTAGAAACAATTCGTATAAATTAAATTATTTTCACTATAACTAAATAATATACTTCATGATAAATTGTTTAGTTAAAATAAATCTGAGAATATATTACGCAAAGAAATATGATAATTTTAATAAGAAAATTAGACTTCATGATCAAATAGAAAGCGCAATATATGCAAATTAAAATCTTTATTATCGTTAAATAATTCCTTACGTTGGCTTTTCGGCGTCTTCTTGAATTTTCCGTAATTATTTATATTAACTACAAACACTACCGTTTTAATTTATTTCTTAATTATCAATCTTTTTTTTTTTCGGAGCTAACCATTAGCAATTTTTTTTTAATCACCGGAACCTGCACCATCACTTAAATCTATATTCACTATGAACCGATTGTAGCCTTTCTTTACAGATGCGTACGCAATTTTGCGCTTGCATTTTCGCAATTTTTTAAATACTCTATGTAGTATTATTCTAACTCACCGCAACAAAGACAATGATCTACGCACTGTCTATTCGATTTTCGACATATTTACACATAGATATACTTTATAGTATACACCGTTCGTAATACATTCCCAAACGTTTTATAAATAAAATTAAAGATTGAGTTATCATACAAAAATTTTTAATAAGTATTTTTTTTACAAATTTATAGGTGGAATACATACAAGGACGTCGTATATAAGTAAAGGTCTCCACCCATTAGCAACTTGGAAAGGGGGCACCTTCTGAACGGTTCTCGTCAATCCAAAGTTTGATAGCGAACTGCATATGCCCGCAACCCGGGGTAAATCAGAATGGTTTACCATTTCCTCGGTTTTTCTTTATTAAAAAAAATAAAATAAATGAAAAATAAAAAATATGTTAAAATCACTAAACACTTAAAAAAACACACAAAGCTTCTCGTTTTCTTTATTTTATAATTTGGGAATTGGCAAAACTTAAAAGCAAGAAATAGATAACATAAAAATATGAACAACTAACTGTAGGTCTATATACTTTACATACTTTACCAAAATAACTGAATTTACTATCCCTTCAACAGGTACTTCAAACCGCTCAACTCACTACTGCGGAAGTAAAATTCTCTAGACCAACAAGAACTTCGCTAGTAGCTTTAATTATACTATATCTATACTTCTTTGTACACACATATTGCGGCTACGCTTCATCGACACCACATATTTAAAATATTCAAGACTCATCTACTTAGCCTTATTTACATTTCTCTTTAACGATTTAGAGATGTCAGATAAGATTGAAGTACTTATTTATTAGCTTGAAAATTATATTTTATTTTATTTAATTGCAAATTTAAATAAACTATATTATATACGGTACCCACATTTGATTAAACTACGTCTTCCAATTTTGAAACGTCTTAGGTTAATATTCGAAATTGTTCATAACAATATTTTCACAACTTTCCTCACGCTGAATCATTTGTCAGGATCACACAATTTTCCCCGCTCACTGCACACTGTTCATCATTGATTACTTGCTACTGACTTCTGAATACTGATTACGGATATTGACCACTCACTACAGACTACTCGCACATCGTTACTTCCTTCTCACTAGCAACTACAAACTACTCAACGATCACTACTCACTACTCACCATCGACTGCTGACTTCCGACTACCTACTACTGACTACTGACTGTGATTACTGATTACTGAAACTGAGTAATCACAATACACTCTACTGACTATGGAAAAATCCGAATTAAAGAAATAAAGCGTTATTAAGTTGAGAAAATATTGGACATCGTGTTTGGATCGACGGTTCTCTTAACATTGCGAGGCATCTCAGTTTTTATTTTAACACACATTGGACGATGTGTTACATCACCATGGCTACGAGATAAAATTTCTGAAAATTAAAAAAAAAAAAAAGAAAAAAAAATGTAGAAAAACTAGATCGGCTTCTTTCTTATTAAAAAAAAAAAAAAACGAAAAAAAAACTAATTTTTTCTTCCTAAATTAAGGTTGGACAAGGTTTACAACGGTTTTAACGAGGTTGCTACATCCTGACTGTGGTCGCCAGCTTTCATCGTCTAATAATAGAGCGTACAAAGAACGAACGCTTAAGCGGTAACCGAGTTAAAAGTTCACGGTACATTTAACGCGTCATTTAACACGGAACTTTCTTCGCGGACAAGCGTTCTCTCTTACTCGAACGTTTCCTACTCGGGCAAAGTGTCTCTTTTTCTTATTTTTCTTCGACGCTTACAAAGTTGTACGCATGCTGGCTGTTAGTTTTCGTCGTTCTTTTGTCTTCTTATTCTTTAACTTCAAATTCGGGAGATCTCTATACTTCCTGGCTTAAGCTTTCGAATAGGAAAGTTAACAATGCGAATCTCTAGATGACGATACCGGATGGTAATGATGATTAAAGCGACTGTTATACTCGACTACGGCGAAACCGTTTTTAATGGGACGTAATAGTAGTAGTAGTATAGTAAAGTAGTGTTAGCATTAGTAGTAGTAGAAACGCTTTAAGCATTCGCGCTCGTTAAGTTCGAGAGACGATTTTATAACGCCTCTCTCGCTTTAGACGGCCTGAAAATTTGAATTTTTTCCTTTTTATCTTTTTTTTAGTCATAGGCGCTTTTTAGTCTCGTCGTCGTTGGCTGACCGGATTCTATTAAAATGATAATTCCTCGTTCTTCCGGTAATTGAATAAATCTTGTCCCTTATTTTACACTTTCTTTATCCCGTCAATTAAAAAAAAAAGGACTAAATATGAAAGATGACGTTCCCTGTTGTGAATATTTTTCGTAAATAACGAATGCAAAGTTTCAGAAAGATATTGAAAATAAAATTATCAAACAAATTGACCAATATTCGAATAATAGTAGTAGCAGTTTAAGGCTACATTGGGTCCGAATTCGCGTGAAAAATTAGTCGTACGTAATCGTACGAATTCTTAGGACATGCGCGTTTTTTTGTTTTGCTCTTTATTCTTTTCTTCGCTGTACCTTGCGGCTTCTCAGCCAGAGTTTCTAATCGCTACTTGTTATTATTAATTATTGCGTTTTATTTTTCCTCACATAGTTAACAAAACTGATTAGATTTAAAACGTATTGTTTACGTATTTCCATTATTGGCTTTTTAATTTTTTTTTATTTTTTCTCTTTCTTCGCTGAAATTCTTCTATTCAAAAATTGAATGAAAGGAATCATCTAATTTTTCTTCACAGTCTTTACATATCTCTGTGCTCGTGGTTACATCGCTTGCATTCTTTTCTTACGAAATTGTACAAATTTATACGACAAACCGATATACTTTGTTTATTAATCGGAATTCGGACAAAGTTTTTAACACTGTGTTTAGTCTCGCGCGTTTTTTTTTGTGTTTTTGTTTTTTTTTCAATATGGATTGTCAAAAACGAATCAGTGTAATTGAAGAAAGGCGATCTTTGTAGGATCAAACAAGCAGACAATACCGCAATCGCGATTTGAAAAAAAAGATTGTGGAAAGAGGTCTCTAAAGAAATAAAACGGGTCGTATATTATTATTATTGTTCAATAATGTTTAAAAACATTTATTTAGATGCTAATTATAAAGTTCTATCCAATTAATATTATACCTCTATATTAATTAATATAATTAAAATAAACTAAATGCTCGTTTCGAATTTCATAGGCTCCTTTAGTAACTCTATCGAAACATCGGGCTGGCGGTTATTTGTGTTAGAAAACTGCTGTTGATTTTTTGTTCCACATTCCCATTAATAAAAATCGAATTGCAATATATATATAAAGTGAACGCACGGCGTTACCATTTCTGTAATTTACTTATCGCGAGTAATGTAACCACCTACTTCCTACGAAAATTCGTAAGATTCCGCACACAGTCCTTCGACTATATTATACAATTCCTTTCCCCCGGCAATCTTTCTTAGTTAAATTTCCCCCGTTGAAAATAATAATTATTAGCGGACTTGGAAAATTTCGCTAAAATAAATTATCCGCATTACCCAACCGGCCGTAAACACTTAGGATCTCGTTTATAAAACTACCTTTATTCGGGTAACGAACAAAATTAATCGCTATTATAATTTTACGACGCGTGAAGTTTAGATACTAACATGGACATTATCGTTTATACGTAGATACTGAATTTAGCGAAACAACATTAACTAAACAAGTTGATACCGGAATTATCTACTCCATCGCAATCACCTCTTTCGATTCATACCAGCTAAAGCTAGTTTTCCATTTTCACAAAGTTAACAACCTACCATAAAAAACTTTTTAAAAATTTCACATATAATTTAAAGTTTGTAATTACGTAACGTACTCGGCAATAGGTTTTAGAAGATTATATATATATATATATATATATGTATAAAAATATATATATAATAAAAATATATATATAAATAAAAAGACTTTTTGACTTTTTGTAGTCAAAAGAAAAGAGCAGAAGAGAATAAATATAAAAGTTACTACTTTGATATTAGTAATAACTCTAAATGATATATATCCCCTGTGGGTACTATGTACCTTCTGGTATCAGGGACTCTAACCAGAATGGGGTGCGTTCACAAGTGGTGGATAGTGGAATGACCAATAAATATACTAGCCAGCTGCGAATAACCAATAAGCAGTCGCGAACCAAGAGCGACTACTGGCGGAAAGTCTGTAGCAGACCATTCCAGTAGTGACAAAGCAAGTTGACACGAGGATGAAGATGCCCTATCTACTATAAGTGTGCAAACATTTTATGACTATCCCTCTCTCTCCCTTTTGGTCGGTTTACTTCGCTGTAAAAACCTTAAATCATTGCCACCTCAGTAACAACCGGCTGTCTTACGGTTAGGATGTTTTTCCAAAGGCTAAACCCTAACAGAAAATCCAGTGAAAGGCAACGGGAAACTACAACTGTTTACTTTTTTTCCTAGTATTAACATGGCACGTGAAAGAAAATACTTAAATGCTGCACCCAAGGGATACATTCGAAAGAATTATGTCAGTCAATAGGAGCAATGGGTACTGTGATTCAAATTAACCACGTTATTACGAAACTCTGCAGGTGGGAACACACACACATTAGTTGGTGCTATAAATTTTAAGACTGAATTGCGATTCGCAACATGGTCTTTACAATATATCAGTCACAGGTAAAGTGCATATAATGTAATAAATATGAATTACTGTGAATCGGATCTCAAGAAATAGGAGAATTTGACAGCGGACTGACTATAATTTGGAGAAACGCAGTAACAAAAAACTTACAAAGTGCTGATCAACCGGTTGTCGTCTACTATAGGAATCGAACACGTCAGTGTCGACGATATATGTGGAAAGGAATTCACCGCGAAAATCGGTTTAATCAGCCACCTCAGGATCAATTAGTAATGGATAAGACAACATACTCGGATAACCAGTGGATGAACGCTCATTGATACATATATACATATATGTATGTCTGTGTGTGTACTTATATAATCTATCCTACAACAATACTATGTATATTGAAGTTTGAGAGATAGATTTGATGTTTCTCTTACTACTTTTTCCATTATTAATATACAAGGAACTAGCGTGTAACACAGGTGCGCAACTTATCGGAATGAATTATTGCAATAAATACATTAGAATATTTATTTTAAAATTATTTTTTAACTGGTTCGGAATAACACAATTAAGATTTAAGGATGTGTTATCAAATTGTATCAAAAAGAACGATATCAATCCGAGGAAAAATAAGACTATAGAACTGAATAGTGAAAATTCACCGATGACAGCGCGATATTAGCAGGGTATTTACACCGTCAGAAATCGCACAAAATAGAAGAAACATAGCAGATCAGTATGGCAGCTACATATCTAATTATAAAATTGGATTAATATCGCGTATAAGATTCAGACATTGAACTATTTAACAGAAAAGGATACCATTAAAAAGGACACTCATACTCGACAACGAAATAATAATAAGTCGTAACGTAAGTTGTGAGTGGTTTTCAGGATCATTTTTAATTCGCTTAAAAAATATGTTTAGACGGTTATATGCTCTATTTCATATATATCACCATATATGCGTGCATCTGCGCCGCATATAAATAGTGCTTTGAGTGCTAGCTCATTTTGTACGTAAAAATGAACGTACATTGGCTGGTCACGACGTTCGGCAACGAACAATACGATGGTGTAACGGTGGCTCTCCCGCTTCTTACCCATTTAGTACCGCTCATATGGATGATTCGTAATAAAACATTTCACCATCCAACTCTCAGCTTTCCAATCCGATTTAGTCAATATTTAGCATGCCTTGTAGTTTACCTCGAATTTGTTTCCTGGGGGGGGACCATCTCTGAAGTTGATGGACTTCCTTTGCTACGATTTATTATAAATGTACTAAGTAATCGTTTGCAATCAAAATTAATAAATTTTGCTTACTTTCTTTGAAAACCGTCTAAAATTTTTCCTTACGTGATATTGCATGTATAAAATAAATAAGACGATTTGAGAGAAAAAAAAATCGCGGATAGGTAAAGGTTTTAATTAAAGGAAAGTAATATTAAGCAAGCAAATATTAAAGCGGATTTGTGGCTAAATTTAGTATTTTCTTTTTAAATAAATCCTATAATATAAAATATTATCAAAATATGTTAAAGCTAACATGTACCAGGTTAACTGGAATTATAATTTATTCTCGCTTCTACAATATTCCTTATGTTTAAGGAAAAAATATCGCTCGATGTTATCGTTAATTAAATATTTTCCTATAGAAAATAATTATATATAACCAGATTAAAATCGCTAAATAACACGGTCGGTCGCAATTAACCAGATTTAATATCTTCCTAATACCTACTTATCGGCCCCCTCAATTCGAACGACTGCGATATAAAATGTGCCACGAAATCGATTTGATAAATTTCGAAGCAGCAATTACTGAATTCAAATTTTTTTCATTCTGAAGATGGAATTCAAAGGATATTTTCGATATATTGAACGTTGATAAAATACCGATGTAACGTTTCAGGACATTAAGAAACTAGCATTGATACGAACGTATTGAGAAACGCACCCGCATGTGACTTATTATATTCATGTATTACTGTTTCTCGTTTGTACGAATATACGACGAACGAGAACTCAGCTCAGCGTGTAGCTGAGAATGTCGGAACACAAAAGTAGTTCTAATTAAGAATTCTTATCCAAGCTGGTCTACTCGAGAAGACTTCAATGAGCTCGTTTTCCCTTTTACATTTTAATTCATTTCCCAACGGTATAATATCTTCGACTGGAAACCAACATTTTACTATATATATAAATATATATATAAAATATATACACGGCATATCTTCGTATTACAAGCTCCAACATAAAAACCTCCCATCTTGTCGATGTAATTTTGCCGCGATGGCGTTTTAGGCGTTTTTTAAAAATCTCTTTGCTGAACACAGATGCATCTCTTTCGTCTTAACTACGCCATCTTTATACGAAGTTTAGCGATCAATGAGGCTAGTTTGTTCATATTAATGACTGTTTCAGTCAGTTTCTCTTCCAAATAATATCGTAGCGAGTCATCCTTTTTCATCCTTCTCTTCTTTCCACGATGCCTTTAATAACATTTCGAACGAGTGTACTTTTCCTTACAGTTTTCTAGTCAGAGAGTGTATCTCTTTACTGTGTACAGTTTTATATATAGTTAAAAAAATTTAACTCTAGTAAAAAAAAATACTACCGCTGGGACTCCTCGAGGAGGCCCGTATCTCTTTATTTTATTAGGGCAGCGTAGCGAGTCCTACACTAGGCAACAATTTTACATTTTTAAAGACTATTGCACTTCTATATTTGAAATTTAACATAATGATTTAGAGTCACGTCTAGATGTATTTCCTATCACCGGTATATTATTTTTTAAACTAAAATTTATATAAAAAATAAATACGAAACAATAATCGTTTACATTATCTACTGACGCCAACATTCACAGAAGTAATATAATCTTTATATCCATCCTGGGTATTTGTTTGTCAGTAGTTTATGTTGTTATTCATGTTGTTCGGTATTGTATCGAATTCTTACGTATAATTATTTATGCTGCTTCGTATTAAGTATTAAATTTTTACTTGTAACTTTACTTACAAAATTGCTAAAATTATTTATAATTGGGTATAGTAGTTGGAGGGGAAAAAAAAGGTGGTAGTTGATTGAAACAAACGATTTAAGTATCGAATTTTTAATTACAAAATTGCTCAACACTTTTATAGAAGTTTAATGCGTGAGAATTAGTTTTACTCGCGAAACAGCGTAAATTATGTAATTATTTTATCGGAATATTTAGCAAGTGTAATTATAAATACGTTCAATTAATTATAAATGTTTAAAGTTTACAAACAAGAAAAATCAACGCACGATATGTATAAAACAGTAATTTTACCTACGTTATTATGTAACTATACGCTGCTCCAGGTTGGTGTTCGATCAGCCTTACTAATTTAAAGAAACTCCGGGTACTTCAAAACTGTCGCTTCAGAGTTATCTTAAATAAGCCGCGTTAAAACACTGCAACGATATTATCTTCATTTTCAATTCATCGGTGGAAAAGAAGGCTTAACTCTAAAATTCTTCGATTTCCGCGTTATGTTCGACGTCGTTATGATCATAAATCTAACAACTTAAAATATACTATAATACAAATTGACTTCACAGAACAATAAGTTGAGTTTCCTCTGGACACCAGCTTACTCGGGAAAGAGAAGACTTCATCATCATCCGAATCCGGAGGCCTTAGCACTTTTGCCCACAGATCGTGACTTAAGAATGGTTAAACGTTTCAAACCTACTGACTTGGTTGTTACTAAGTAACATACGTAACAGAGCTCAACCATTTAGTTAAACCTCTGCACATGTTGAACAATCATGATTGCTGCTTATTTAAACTAAAGTTTAAGATTGCAGAAAGGAAGTATCTATACTTGCTTGGAGCTACATTTAAAAATAAAAAAATAAAAAAAATAATACAATCCACTTGAGTATCTTCTTTCTTTTAATTTTACTCATAAACTTCTATTTTCGCGGATAAATCTAAATATTTCTTCGTTTCTAATTTTCTCCGTCCACGTCTATACTCATTCTACTCCAACACCGGATTTCGAACGCCTCAAACTCGTTTTACTTCATTTTATTTGTCGTTCGATCTTCTGAACCGTTTAGGTACAAAATTACACAATTCGAAATAAATTTACTACGGTTTCAACTAAGCCTAATTACGAAACGTTATTAAAATTTCGTTGGTAATCTAGTCCAGACGTTACTCTACGTAGTTGAAATTATTATTTTATATACATACATCATCCAAACGAGCTGGCGGCTCAACTACTACACACGCAACAAGATCTCAGAAGACTAAAAAGGACGAAGATTACGGACTTAGCCCATTGACAAATAGGAGGACTCACCAAGGGGTGTGTCCTTCATACAGGTGATTGAATCTTAGATACAATTTGTTAGATAGCTATTACTGGCTAGTTACAAATTTGGAAATGGTGAAAAAAAAAAAAAAAAAAAAATATACATGCGTGTGTGTTTTGGTATCGACTGTAGACCGTAGCGTATATTTTCTCCGATTAAATGAAATTTATCTCTGATCAAATATTCGGATATTTCAGGGTAAATAGCGAAAAAAAACTGTCCGCTCGTCTGTCATTTCGTCGAAAACTGTTAAGAGGAATATACTTTTGGTACAGTCGCAGACCGATTAAATTTTCCGCTGGAATTCTATTAAATATATTTATAACGGGCCTATTATTAGTAGAGGAAATAAAGATAAAAATCAAATGTGCAGATGTTTCCAAAAACCTGAATGAGCCAATAGGAAATAGAGGACGATAAAGAAATTTAAAAAGAGTTATACGGTTAATAACTAGCGCGAAGCCGTTTAGTCTTTACCGTAATAGTTTCCTCTTCTTAAAATAACGGCTAATTTTAGAAGCCGACCGACCGACCGCGGAATTTATTTTCGACAGACGGTCCTTCGAAAAAATTTAAAATTTAATTCCCTCTTCCTCTCTCGTACCGTCAGCGAATTTGCCGGAATGTTTTTTCTACTTACTCCTTGTATTTTTTGGACGATTTGTTTCCAAATTGAAGCAATAAAATGAAAACCGGTTAGGTCTTAAATAGCGTACATTACGGCAGGTGGTGTGTAAGAATATATATATATATATATATATATCTTTCTAGTCTTATACCATGTGGTCTGATATATTTTCTCTTTGTACCGGCAGATTGAACTTTTTCGCTTAACTTTATCCTTTAAGAATTTAACTTTTAAAGCAATTGAATTCATGCGTTCCATCGAGCATGAAACATTGTCCATTTAAAACCAGAACTCTCTACTAATTCTGTTCCACACGAATATTCATGATACATATATATTATCGAAAATAAAGTAATAGAACCTGGTGAATAATACTAGGGACCGACTATTAAGTTAACATCTTCTAGTTGAAAATGACGGCAGTAGCTTTTTCCTTCTACGTAACCTCTAAGGACATTTCGTAGAAATGGTAACTGCCTGATTACTACTTCGACCTTCATTGTTATTCCTTGGAATGAGATTAGATCGTACGGTTCATAAATTTTTAACTATTTTTCAGACTTACTTTCATCGTTTTTTCCTCATCTCAGTAGCACACGCACACACGTTTAGACTATCAATCGGTTTGTACGTATTTCTTAATGAACAAACAAACAGGCTCGCACACATATGCACGAATATTTAATAAAAAGTTCACGAGGTTTTTATATATATATTTATAGATAGATAGATATATATAGATACGAGCGTATACTTTCACGTATTCGATCTACAAAAACGATTAATCACGCTGTATACGAACTATGTGATACGGATAACTCCATTAATAAAGGTCTTAGAGTAACTCTAGATGGCCAACTGACCTACCGCAAACATCTTGAGAATTCAGTTGCTAAACTCAGAACACGGACGAACATAATACAAAAACTCTCAGGTACAACGTATCCATATGACACACGCGTCCACACATCGTGGTACATGTACGTATTCGTTATTGGAATGTTAGAAAAGGAAACAATTAGAAAAGTGAACATCCTAGAACATGTACCTTTTCGACTAAAAGAATCTCGATTGTAAACTATTTAAAGTCATATTAAATACGTTATTTATTAAAGACATACGCTAACAAATACTTTCGTCGTCGTTTATAATATTTAATCGATTCCATCACTAAACGAGGTAGCGAATTAGCCTAGTACCTGCATACATAGCCTGTATTCTGGAATGGAATTTATTGAATTTTGGAATATAACCATGTTATACCGGCGTGAATACGTATATCAAATTTTGTACGGATTTTTGCTTACAAAACATAAAAGTTCAACTTCATGCAATTATCGTACATTTAGAAGAGAATCTTTATCGTTCTTATTTTTGCCAAATTTTATCGATTTAAACGCAAACTCGAGATACAGCACAACAGTGATCAGACCTGAAGTATTTTATGTCTCGGAGAATCTAGTAGTGAATATAGAAAGGGACTAAATGAACAACTTGAAAGCACAGAAAGAAAAATATTAAAAAGAATATTAGGAACGATGAAACAAGTAGAAATATATAGAAAACGGAGCAACTATTACAAACGTGTAGAAAAGATTACCATCGCGGTCAGAAAAATTAGTTTCTTTGAACATATGCAAAGAATGGATGCAGGGAAATTCATAAGAAGATTGTTTGTTTATATGAGAAAACTCAAAGGAGGTTAAAAATAACATGGAGTAAATATTATGCCAGAAGATATAAATAAGCGAATACCATTAAAGAAGAAAACTGGATAATTGTAAACAATTCGTAGAGAAACCGAAGGGAAGCATTGGCATCTTATGGACTGAAGGAAGAAAAACCTACACAGTGAAAGGATGAGAGCTGTTTAAAAGAAACAGAAGAAAAATGATAGCACCAGTTGACAACGTAATCTATTGGTGGTTAATTTGATATTATAATAATATGTACATGTGTATTGTGAGTTAAAAGTTAGTTCACACTTTCAACATTATATATATATATATATATACATATATATATATATATATATATATATATATATATATATATATATATATATAATAGTGTACTTCAAAATACACATATATAAGTATATCATATATATTAATATGAAACAGATGACGTAGGATTGGAAAGTATTCTATCGAAAGTAATATGAAGGCGGTTTAATTACCGAATAAAAGCTTTTCATATAAATGGAGCAATTTGGCCTGCCGGAATTTTCGTTCGTATTAATATTCTCGTTCGTGGTCGGACGGAACGAAGCGCGTTATTTATTAATAAATAATAATTCGCGATATCGTCTTGCACCTTAAAAGGGAAACTTGAACCAAAATATTAACGTACTCGAGTGAGTGGGCGAATTTGAATGGGTTCCTTTCGCAGCAAACCTTGCAAAACGTTTCGGCAATATTTTTTGGCTTATTATTATGCAAAGAAGGTAAACCATTCCGAATAAAACCATAAACATACACACACACAGCAACCATCGTCACTTCGGTTGAAATTAATAATAAATTTTTCACATTTCCCCGATGAAAGGAACAGTTGATCGAATTTTTAGTATCGGATTATCGTCTGAAAATCGAAGTTACGAGGTTTGTACCGGACCACAAAAACAAATTAACGGCGTAACAAAAAGGATGACGACCGACCGAAATTAAATTAATATATAGACTAATATACTTTACACACATTATATAAATATAAAATCTTTTCAATGTGTAGAAATTAACGTTTCCTATAGTATTAGTAGTAGTGGTGTGAGTTGTTGATACCTGTCGACAAGCGAACGCTTGACTGGATACGTAAATCATACAAATTTTGTATTTAGATGTGTGCATGTGTATATGTGTGTTTGGCATGCTGGTGTGCATCGGGTCTATGCGCGTGTGCAAAGAGCTGCCTATATATTTATGTACATATGCTGTTTTATGTACGCGGATGTGCGCTGAACATGCTTTGTAAATATTTATAGAAATATACATTTTATTTCTTGTTTTAAAAGAAAAAAGTAGTTAATAGATGATGAATTGCATGCGTTTCGGTTTGGTTTTCCCCATTTGTTTTAATAGTGTAATGATTGCGATATTCGATAAGCGATAATTATAAGTAGTTTTTTTTTTTTGGTGTTGTAATTTATTTCATTCACGATAGGCCTATATCAACAAACTGCTGGGTGTAGGTACTCCTAAAACTTTTACGACTTCTATCCTGTCCGGCTCAGATTCAATTAGTTCCTGCCTATTTAACAAGATCATCTCGTCACCTAGCCACAGAACTCAGTCGCGAATGCCGCCAACTGTCCACCACTGTAATATCCGCTTCGTCCATTCATCCTTTCGTCTTACCAAATGTCCGGTCCGTTTCCATTTTAGCCAGGCCATCCGCTCCACTTCGTCTACCTGTTTCGTCTGTCGTCTAATCCATGTAACCGTGTTGCAATGCTCAAACCTAATTTCAAAGATAATTCTCTCGTGAGCTGTTTTGGTTTTCATTCTTTCTAGTTGTCCCTTTACTAAAGCTCCATGTTTCAGTTCCGTATGTCATCACGCATTGATTATACAGCCTACTTTTAAGACTATTCGGTATTCCCCTATTTCCAAAAACACGTTTCCTAATTTCCCAAATTCCAACCAGGCAAGCGATATTATTCCTTTAGTTTCTACCTGCATTATACTGACTATATAGATGTAAGTGAACCAATGTTAGAACTATTCTGTTCAAATGGGTGTACATAAAGGCTCGACACTCTCACTGCTGCTGTTTAATGCGATTTTAAACACAATCACGCGCGACATAACCTATACCGTGGACACTTCTGTATGCAGACGATTTTGTTTTGATCAAAAATTCAAAGGATGTACTCCAAAAAAGAGCTTAAACGTTGATTAACAAATTAGAAAAGTTTGGCTTTAAAGTAAATGTGACAAAAACAGAATACATGACTACTGATACTAATATAATTGGATTTGTACAATTTTCTGAAAAACGACTACCCCGGATAAACAGCTTTAAATACCTTGGTTCTTGTGTACAGAGTGACAGCGGTACATCCGAAGCCGTTAGAAATCGAATAAGCACAATATGGCTGAAATGAAAATCTGTGACCGGTGTATTGTGCGACAAACGTATGCCCATTCGGCTGAAGTCAAAAATTTACAGGACAGTTATTAGACCCGTTGCGCTGTATGGCGGTGACTGCTGGCCGGTAACAAATTGTAAAGAATGAGCGTTACATATGATGGAAATGCGCATGCTAAGTTGATCAATTGGCATCTGTTTATCCGATCGAATCATGAACGAAATTGCAACTACAATGGGAGTTGCGTCTATCGTAAGCAAAAACCGTCAAAGCATACTAAGATGGTATTGACACCTGCTATGAGCTCAAGAGAATGACAGTGGTTTACTGATATCGGTAGCGCATACGTTTCAAGTTCCGGGTAAAAGATCAGTAGGAAAGACAAAAAAAAAGATGTCACGATGCTTATAACGGTGGATCTTTGAAATGACGGTATTATTTCAGATCTAGGAAACAACCGAAATATTTGTATGGTAGACTCAGCGTCAACGGGAAATTGTTGCTGGCGAAGAAGAATAATTTTGAAAAACCATAATAGGAAATATTTAGCGATGATAACACTTGGAAGACGTAAAATATATATTTAAGTTGTATCAAATATTTCGTAAATGTATTGTGTTAATTATTTCAGATTATCAATACTTTTTGACACAAATTTATAGAAGTACTTCACAATATCTAAATAAAACACAAATTTATATTTTTCAGATGTAAGGTGTTACATGTGCAATACAAAATGGCTGAAGGAGATAAAAAAAAAAAGTGAAATAATATTTTGGCATAATACCGCTTTTTATATAACTAGATAATTTGTAACGTTATATATAACTAAATGCCCCTTATTGTGAAAAAATAGAAAATTTCGTTAACAATCGTATATAGGTAACATTGTGGTCGAAATAATAATTTTTTTATTTCTTTAATTTTTCCATCACTGATATCGTACGTAGTATTTTTATTAAAAGGTAAAAATGCTTTTATTCTTTCACGAATGTGGAGGACATTAGTTCCGAAACATTTATTTTATTTTATTTATTATTTTAATTTTTGAACTGAACGTTGGAATTAACCAATCTGTCCATAAAAAGAAATTAACATTATAAAGTAATTTTACATTCTAGAATAAAGTTAAATAAAAAGTAATAAATATATATATATCTATAAGGATCATCCGAGGAAAGTAATGAACTTAACATATAAAGAGGCCAATGGCATAAAGATATAAGTTTCGAAAATAAACACAATCGTTCTGCAGAGTACGAGGAACAGTTTACTAATTCGAATTCAGAATCATATCGGTATCGTCGCCGGTTTCTGCCATTTCTAATTCTGTGCAAATGAGCAGGTCGGTAACAATGATTTAAATGAAACCGAGTTATTGTTGTGATCATGTGACGAGAAATTTGACCGCTAAACTTTTTTTGGAAAATACCACGCTTCTTTGGAAGGAACTGGTTTAACGCTTTTATAAAAACTGCTGACTTTATTGAGATAGAAAAAGGTCCAACCTGATTCCAACTGGGCTTTCACTAACACATGGAGACCTGAATGTGGAATGCATGGATATAAGTTGTCGATAGCTGTTGCTGATTTTGCGGCTACATCACAAACAGCGTTATCATGAATTTCAACGTGACCAACAATCCAGCAAAAATTTACTGCAATATTTCTTAAACTGAAATTATATATTTCTTTAAAATTGTAAATATAAAATAAGACGCCTCGGTAATATGAAAGTTCGATACAGCATTAAGACAACTAAGACAATCCAATAAAATAAGAATATTGCCACTAAAATTAGAAACCCGAAGAAAGTGTAAAACTTTAGCGATCGCAAAAGCTTCAGCAATGAAAACCGAGCATACCGATGGTAATTTAAACTGTCTGGTAACGTTTTTGCTTGGAATCACGAAGGCCGATCCTACCAGTCCTCGAAAACCATCTTTAGATCCATCAGTGTACATATAAACCTTTATTGTATAATATCGTAAAAATTGCGATGTTATTTTCAATTTATTGTCAAATATACCGGAAAAATCGAGCGGGTAAGCAGATACTTGCACCTAGGACAAGAAGTTACAAATAGAAAAGGAAAACATTATGCGATTAGAGATAAAAAGGTGAATATTTCTCGCCTGGGCGGAATTTAGAAAGCTAAACAAAGTTTTGAGAATATCACGTCTGGACGACATGTAGAAAGCTAAACAAAGTTTTCAAAAATAAAGACATATCGAGTAGGCGCTGAAAATTAAACTGTACAATCAATGCGTATCGCGGGTTCTAACGTACGGAATGCATGAACTTTAACTAAAGGAACAGTTAGAAGAATTAGGAAAACCAACCCGAAGACGATAAAGTAATAATAATAATAAAATAGACAAATTAATAAAGAAATCAATTCGTGTCAAAGTCATTTGACGATTTTTATACTCTTTAAATAATAATAATAAAATAAACAAATCAATGAAAAAATTAGTTCGGGTCAAAGTAATTTGACAATTTTTATACCTTTTCCCAGAAATCAATTCATGTCAAAGTCATATGATAATTTTTATACCCGTTCAAGTTATTTCGCGTAAATTCGGATTCCATATTACCGGAAAAAATTGTACATATATCCGCATAAATGCATTTATTCATGAAATGTAAATTGTTAATGATCGTTTAAAAAATTAGAATTTAAAATTGGGCGATTATATTTAAATTATATATATATATATATATATATATATATATATATATATATATATATATGCGGCTTGTGAAAAGTTGTTCGCAGCCGAGTGATGCATATTAATTCAGGAAATTTATCTAGAAAATTGTCTTATTTATGTCATTTTATAAATCTCCTTCTCTATTTCGACGTTACGGTAAACAACCTACTACTCACTCGCTGCACTAAAACTTTAATTCTCCCTCGCTCTTAACTACATTTCCGCGTCCGTTCAGTTTTCTTTATCTAATGAACGAGATTAATAAGCACGCTCTTTTGCATATTTTCATTGATTAAAATTGTAGATGGGCTCTTATGCGAAAACAGACAAACTAAAGATCGTGCGATAAAATTTAGACACAAGTAAATATCATCGTTGAAAAATAAATTATAATATATAATTTTTAAAACTATTTTCGCGGTTGATATAAAAAAAACGATTTATTAATAAAAGTAAAACGATATATTAATAAACTAATGTCGGCTGTGGCAGAACATCAAACGGTTACAGGGCATGTAATAAGGTTTGAAGAAACAACAGTTGCTGCCGAAGTAGATCGGTTGGGTGAAAGAATTGTTAGGAAAGCCTTAGAGATTGAAAAATTCAAGAAATTCAACAGAGAGTGTGGCTTCCGACTCGATCCAGCGTGGAGAACGGTGATTGGTTAATTCAGAAAAAAATCAAATGTAGTTTTCTCAATATAATTAAGGTAGTCGCTTGTTATGTCGGGGGGTTATTTTAGTTTAGTTCGGATGATGGGCACGGAATGTTGCTTGAAACGTAAACACGGGTTTATTAATATATCATTTTACTTTTATTAATAAATCGTTTTTTTCCGTTTCTGTACGCGATTATACCGAAATTATTCTATCCAATTATAAATTATAATAATTATTATTTTAAAATTATAACAAATGCAATAATGTTCGCCGAATTTTTGTCATATTTCCAATTGGATCGCTTAAATTAAAGGAGCCGATTCGTATATTTTAATTATCTTTTTCATTATCATCATCGTCACGCAGCCGTTATAATTTAATGCTCCTTCCGAATATATTTAAAAATATGATTCCTAATTATAGCGAAATGCCTGCCAACGACGGTTTTTAATTCTTTTCGAATTTTTTTGGGGGACGCATATCACTTTTCTTCTTTTATTCCAGCTTCGTCCTGGAATAATTAACCGCATTCCCGAGTCTCATACGTACGTATATACACGAAAATGGGTTTATCGGTTGGAGGGGAAAACGTCGACATAACCAGAACGGTGATAAGGAGTCGAAAGCAGTAAAGAAAATTAGTTACTTTAATTTCGAAACGGGTTTCTGACGAAAAAACTACTAAAACATCGAGAAAGAGAAAGTAAAAGGGACTAAGGAATATAACAAAAAATTAATGGGACGCATTCGAACCTTCATTTATCTAAACGGAATGTAGAAGAAAAAACGTTAAATTTTTTGGCTTTAGACGTGATAAACGTGAATTTTCTTTCTTCTTTCATACACAAAACGATTTTATATATATATATATATATATATATATATATATATATATATATATATATATATATATAAATATATAATTTGAAATGGGTGTATATTTTTGCACAAATATTGAATGATTACTTGTAACCAATATTTAACACTTTAAACTAGGATAGTGAAGTATAAGCGAACAATTCTTGCATAAATTGAAAAGTTTGGAATGTAGTAAAATCACTAAAATTGTTGCTTTATGAAAAATCACAAATCGACGGTTAAGCCATTACCAAGTAAATGTAAAAAATTAAATTATAAAAATATATACAAATTTATAAAAATATAAAATGTAAAAAATATTACTTAAATACGTGATTGTAAAAAATTATTAAAGTTATAAAACAGTATTTTTAAATAATCTCATATAATGAATGTGATAAACAACACAATAAACAAGAAGCGAAATAAAATTTATATATAAACAAAGACAATAAAAATAAAAATAAATAAAAACACACGACAATATGAAATTTATACATAAACAATAATATTATAGCAAGTAAAATAAAAATCAATGACAGCCGAAAAGCTTTGTGATTTTTCACAAAGAAAAAATTTTAATGATTTTAAAACTCCTTTTTTGTTGTTTAATTCTTGCATACATTCACACACACACACACATATATATATATATATGAATGAAATATTGTACATACATGTAATCTTTTAAATAATTTAAAACGGCATGTGTGGAAATTACGAATTTGAAAATTTTTAACGCCTACCCATAAATCCCATAAAGTTATGAAAAATTCGATTTCTCCATTCTCTATTTCTTGATACTTATCTAAATGTGTACGTTGTAAAATTCAGCTCAATCGCATTGACCGTTCGAATGTTATAGGCTTAGAAATTTGCTTTCGCCGCATATGAGTTCGTTAAATATAATTAAAATTTTATATCCCGAATAACCGTTTCAATTTAAGGTATCGGATCATCCGAAAATATTTCTTAATTTTTTTTTTAAGGAAATAAATTCAATCAAAAGATTCCGAAATTTATTATCAATACTTTTGGTTATGACTCCGGAAATTTATGAAACGATATTCTGCACAACTAAAAATTTACAGTTATGTATGTATATCTTCCGAAAAAACACCACTTTACATTTAGAAAAATACCCAGCAAAGTTCGGTCTTCCAAATTATACATATATATATATATAAAAATTGAACAGCAGAATATGGAAGTATGCAGGAATATGCAAGGGTGTAAGGCAAGGCTGTATCCTGTCGCCAGTGTTATTTAATGTATATTTCCCAAAAAATTTTGAAAAAGTACAAAAGAAATTAAAAAATGGTATTAAAGTAAATGAACCAGTAGTAAACATATGCAGATGATAACATTTTAATGTCGAATAGTATAAATGAATTAGAGAAATTCGTTGATGTTTATTGCATCTAAATATTTCCGAAACAAAGTACACGGTAATAAATAGGAAAAACAAAAACATGATAACAACACCACTAACAATTGATAGAGGAACAATAGGCGGTAAAATAGAGAATGAATATCGAGTACCTGGCTAGCAACATAAATGAACAATAGCATACGAACGAAAAAATAAAAATCCGTATTGAGAAAACCCGTAATGCATTTTTTAAAGCAATGTAGTAAAAACATAAATATAGAATTAATGCTAAGGCTGACGTTGAAAGTTATACTTGAACGAAGACATTATAGAAAAAACTAAACGCCTTCGAATTGTCGCTATATCGCAGAATTTTTAAAGTAAAATGGACTGACAAGATAAGAAACTATGACGTATTAAGTCGTTTAAATAAAAGTAGAGAAATAAATAATTCCATTTATTTTATTATTATTTTTCTTTTAATTTAAATTTAGTTTCTCTGTATTATTTAATCTTCCGAATCGTAGACAAACACAGTAATTTCTCAACTCGATGAAATGTAGGTTCGACCCCAACTAGCGGAGTAAAGTTTTTTAACATTGTACAATTGTTAATTATTGATGGGAAAGTAGTGTGTGCCATCGCATTACGTATAACACGATATGTGCATGCACCTCTGTTGCATGTGTCTTTAATGCTAGTACATTTTGCGTGTAAAAATTACGTACAATAAGTTGTTCACGATGTTCGGCAGTGAACATTTCATGCTGAATATATATATATATATATATATATATATATATATATAAAAAGTCAATCAAATCAAATCAATCTTTATTACTATGCACATTGTTATAATCACCATAATAAATAAAAAATACCTGTAAATGCGCAATAATGCGCGAACAACAGACTCACAAAAAATTTTTTAAATAAAATAATGTATTTATACATACACATATATACGTATATACATATACACATATACATATAAATACATAAAAAATGATAATAATCTTAATTTAAAGTCGCGAAACATTATATTTATCCATATACGCCCATGTGTACTTGAAACCACAATGTAATAAGCAGAAATACATAAACAATAATATTTTATGACTGAACGCACTAATTTTACTGACATACATACATACATATATTGCGATCATGCTGTATATATTACGATTTGTTAACAAAATAACAGAAGGAAATACACCACGATACATTTATCGTACGATGTGATTTTATAATTTAATAAATCTATTCTTAATTGCCTAGGCAAAATATTGTACATAACGGCTCCTGCATAAATAGCTTTCATACGAGTTCGTGAACCTCGTGATCTTGTGTTTCCTTCGCAATGATAGACGGAATTTATTTTTGTGTTCCACAACAAAATATAACATGATTAGTACTATGATACGCTATTCCATCTTTAACATAAATAACTACTCCTCCAGATCTTTGAGTATCTCTACATTGAGCGATCACATCATAACCGGGAATACTGTAACGATCAATTTCATCCGTGTATATCCAAGTTTCTATTAAAATTATAATATCGAAGTCTACATTCTGATTAGTTGGATATATTATGAATTCATCGTAATGTTTTCGTAAACTTTGAATATTTAATGTTAGGGTTTTAATATTGTACATAATCATAATAGGAGAGACTTAATACCAAACTATAAATTACTTTTATGAATTCGATTTCCTTATTTATAAAGCAAAGAAAACTTGATCCCCGAAATATGAGAATAATAAAAATTAAAATTTTATAAAAGATTACTTTAAGATACACAATAACAATAAACACAATAGTAATAATAATAATGCGCACCCAATCGTATAACCACACGTACATCAAACTCTTAAATCGAATATTAATTATAAATAAGCATAAGTTTAGTCATAACCCATTTTTTCTTTCGTCGGTTCCACTATCTGTAATGAGAGCGGCAACTTGAGCGGGGCTTCTAATTACTATGACTTGTGATTTTTCATGCTTACGGACTAAAATTTTACCGTCCCTTGACCATACAAATTTAAATTCATGGTTTTTCAGTTGCTTCGCGGCCATTAGGAGTTTTGCATTTTCGGTCGATAAATGTTCATTAATATAAATTAACTGATTCGACGTTAGCCCCGATAAATTTAAATCTCCTTGCTGTATTTTGTTGTTACGCTTATTCTGTAGTAAATGGTCCCGAATTGTCCGGCGACAAAATCTAACAACTATGTTAGGAAATCTTTGTTTAGGGCTCTTTCTTAGTCTATGGCAGCAGTCGATATCCGATTCGGTCAATCTTGTGTTGGTCAATTCCCATAATAATACCGACACTCGTATCCGAGTTAAGTCGTTTGCAAAGGAAAAGAATGATAGGAAGAGGAAATAAATTATGAGTACGAAGGTGTGAGATTAGTCCAATGCGTGCTTGGCAAATACGACCACAAATAGGACAGCTGTAAGGTACGGATAATTTTGATGCTTTCAATTTTGCCTGCTTCTTTCGCTTTTCAACTATGACCTCGCAATTCTTGACGCAATTTGTTCTCCACTGCAGCCTATTTGCTGCTAGCTGTTCCCAGTTACTGTTCAATTCCATTAACTCGACCAATTCCAGTATTCGATCTTTGTATCTCCTACGCGGCCTTGCTTGTTTCCGTTTACCTCGAATTAGTTCTCCATACAATAATATTTTCGGAAACCTGCTGTCCTTCATCCGTATTACATGGCCTATTCAGCGGAGCTGTATTGCAGCCAATAATTGTTCTACGGAGTTACTTCCACTACGACGGAAAACGTCACAATTTCACAACAAAATCAACCCATTTAATTTTTAATAAGCGCCGTAGAAACCGTTCCAATTGCTTTATCTGTCTCCTGTATAGTATCCATGTTTCGCTTCTATACAGTAGATTTGGGAGAATAACCGTCTTATACACGAATATCTTAGTCGAAAGTTTTAAATCCTTATTATTAAGAACTCGTTTATTTAATTTAGCAATTGCTGCTGATTCTCGGTTACATCTGTAGTTGATTTCCTCATCCATTTTTGCTGTAGACGATATGTAACTTCCCAAATATGGGAAACACTGAACTCGTTCTACAAGTATGGAATTTAAGTTTGCCGTAATAGCATCTTGTTTACGCGCAGTAGAAGTCTGCGATAAAAGTTTTGTTTTATCAACATTAATCTTCAGTCCTAGTCCTTCATACACCGTATTGAAACACAATAGAGTATCTTGTGTGTCTCATACATACATACATACATACATATATATATATATATATATATATATGTTATGTGCAATCACATGTTAATATGAATAAATATAAAAATTTAAGACACGCTGACAAATACCGCACATATCACTGAAATATTAGGCAAAATTCGGACGATTACCGGTTCGTAATACGGCGTATATGTTCAGTCTAATCTACTAGCCCTATAAAAATGCTCTAAGTGTTACGTAGAATTTCAACATTTTTGCTCGAGTTAAAACCCGGCAACTAAGTCCTAGTAACCTGAACGTGTATAAATACGTCATACACGGAGAAGTATATTAATAATTCTTCAAACGATTCACGTGACAAATGTAATTAATAATCTATCAAATACAATTCACAATTACTTGATTTCTTTACACGTTTGTTGCGACCAATTTAATCAGCGGTGTCAGTTACACCATTTTCGATCTATTCGTTAAACCGTTTTTCGATATAATAATTATTCATTTTAAATGTTTAAAATCTATTCCAAATGCAGTTAATACAACTAAACATAAAACTTATTCTATACGATGGTAATAAAAACATTTAATACTTAATTAAAATAAAATTACTTTAATTAATTCAGGTTAAACATCATTTTAAAATCGTAGGTAAACCTCCATTCATCTAGCATCCTCTAAATAAACAGACAAGAAAAAATGTCGAAAAACAAAAGACCCACGAACCCACAACAATCTATCCAAAATTCCCAGCTTAACAGTTGTATATATATTATATAATTCCCGTGCCTGAATGCAATCGGAATAGGACGTGTAAGAACAAAATCTTGCGTCCATCTTACTCTCAGAGAGATTTGGTTGCTCGCTCTACTTCTTCCATAATCATCTGCTGCCTTACGGTTAGGATTTTTTTCCAAAGGCGAGAGTTTTGTCCTAAATAGTGATAGTTTCATCCCTTTTATCGTTTCATAATTACAAAGTTCCCTTTCAATATCCTATACCCAATTAACATCTTGTTTCATCGAGTCGATGGGAAATCGTCGTTTGTTAAATTTTTCATTTATATGTTGGGAACATCAATCCCATATAAAGGTTAAACAAAGATGGTGCAAAGCACGCATTAATGCGGTTTCAGACCACTGCGCGGCAAATGACCAATTATTCTACATGCAAAATTAGATCGTAAATGACTTTTCAGACAAAAAACAATTTCTAGCTATATTTTCCGACTATATGACGGCTTCCGACATAATAAGTAGCAGTCGAAAAATTATAGCGCACCTAATAGACTGGAATATTCGAAGCAAGTTTGTTCACGCTTAAACATAATTTTCTATAGAATAGAATTTTACGATAAAATTTGGAAACATAAATCCAATAATCCGAGCCTTGTAAATGGAGTTCTGCAACGTTCTGTTCTAGGACCGGCGCTCTTCAACATGGTTAGAAATTCAATCGTATATATTATCATAGTTCTCTTTATCCAGAGCATTTGCTGATAATTTTGTGAAGCATCATCATAAAAAAAGTGTCATCAACGGATAAACATACTAAGTAAATTATTGCATACAAATTGCGGCGCAATAAAATATTGTTCTAAAGATCTATAAAGCATTAATGCGTTAAAAATCGTAACTATGGTTTTTCTCAGCATTCCTCTGCGTATAAAACGTTATTACATACGCAAAATGCGGGGTACATTAGAAAGTGCTTAGGTTGGCACTTGGTACATATCAAACAACATCCATTGTTCGCTTGTTTAATGAAGATTCTGAATTACCACTGAACCGATATCGACATTATATCGTTCTAAAATATTGTTATATTCGCCTACATGGTTCAACAGAATTACCGATGAGTACACCGAATTTTAACCGTGGTCATTAAATAACAACATAGTAATTGCTACGGAAATCTTCAGATCGTTCCTATTCAATTAATAGATCCCATCGATCCTTTCCTAATTTTGTCTTTGTTTTTACCGACACCTCACTCATTAAGTACACCGCCATTCCACAATACGTGCACTTAAAGAAGCATGGATTCAAATTTCACTGAATATTCAATATTTTACATCGATGGAATAACTCATCATGCACAACAATGATGCAATTTATCATCCATTTCTTTGCTATTTTTCCGTTTTATCACGCGAACTCGTTGCAATCATGCAGGCTGTTTCGTATCTCATCTTTTTCTTCATCGTTTCAACTATAACTTTTCTCGTTTCATTCTTAACTTTCCTATGTCGATCAATGAAATATTTACTGCTCCGAACCAAAACAAACTCGTATATCTTTCCTCATTCACTGAAAAATATAATTCCCGTAGGAACCATTAGAAACTATTCGATAGTAACCTGTTTTTGGGTTTATAACAAATAGATATTTTAGATATTTACGTGTTTTTGTCAACTATCAGCAAATCAATCGAGAAGGCTTGGATATATTTCATGTCTGATCTAAATATGTTAAAAAAAAAAAACATCTGTTCCTGGGAGTGCAGGGAAGAAATGAAACTTAAAGACGGTTTTCCAAAAAGACACTTTTTTAATAAACTCACGATTTCGTACAAATTTCACAAACAAAAGGAAACTACAGTCCACTATGTGTCCCTTGACGTGACGATGACTCAAATATTTTCGTTTTCAAATCTACATTAACTTTATGCGGCGATGACTCAAATGTTTCGTTCTGAAATCTACATCTCACATACACCATTTGTGCAGCCAACATTTCAACGAAATAACGGATAGCGGTGTGCGCATGCGCAAGAGAAAGAATATGAACACGCAAAAATTGTTTATGTTTATGTATATATATATATATATATATATATATATATATATATATATATATATATATATATATATATATGGAGAGAGAGAGGGCAAGAGAGAGGTATGCTGATGTATACACGCACTTACGCATGCTTATCAAATTTCTATACATATTTGTACGTATGTACGTTTTACGGGTTAACACCCCATATACAACGCGTCAATAGAAGTTTCACTTCAAAAACAACAAATGTGACCTGCTAATGCTTCAACTAATGGTGGTTTTATTGTCGTACGATGACACTGGATATAAAAGTCAGAGTCGCGATTTGTATAATTTTTTTATTTCTAATTTCGTTTGAGAACAAAAATTTTAGTTAATATTTTAGATTACAATCGTTATTTCATTTCAATTAGTACGTTCGTTAGTGAGTTATAATAGCGAATTTGCCGTTCAACAATTAGATGTCATGCAACCGAGTTTGCTCCATTGTTAACTCTTATCCACTTTTTCGCATATTTCAATCGCGTGAGTAGGATAATTGTTTTCTACTTCGGTAAAAATTAAATTTTTTATACAACTCTATATCTTCTTAAATTGAATTAAGAATATAACGATCGCATTGTATAACGACCACAAAGAGATTTAGGAACCCGTCTGAAATGTACTGTAAAACGTATTGTGAAAATCTTCTACCGAAAAAGCGTATAATTTTGTTTTTAGATTTCCAACGATCTAGTTTCAATCTATAAAATTAATAGACATTTTTCGTCAATAATTATCATCTATTCTTTCTCGCGATACATCTAGAGAGGTAATATAAAGTATAAACGGGCTATAATAAAATTACGGTAAAATAACATTTTTCACTTATTCACGCTCACATATTATAAATATATATAGATACATAGATATACTAGAACGTGATGGAGTATTGGCCTAACTATAATGTACCTGGACGGCGCAGTTATAAGAAAAAAAATATTTTGGGAACGAAATTGGTGGAAACCACCTCCAAACAATAGACTGAAATCGGATTATGTACATATATATTATTACGTTTATGCCTATCTCAAGTCACTGCTGTGTGTAGGCTTCCTCAAAACATGTTCAAAGTTGGCTACATGTATTCCGGTTACTTCAGAATGTCGTTACTCCATCTAGTTATGGGTCTTCATTGCTTATATAAAAACCGGACTTCATTGTTCTTTTAATGTCCGTATATACTCATCTTCAATTACTTATTGGAAGAATTTATGGCGTGGTTAGTGCGACATTTATTTCGCCTTTAATAATGGCTTTCATTAAATTGGTACGTCTCAATACGTGCCTCGTTATTACATTTTCTTTTTGCAGTATGCTCGAACACGTGCAGGTAGACTGGAAGGGGCCATTCTAACAGCTTGGCTAAACACATGTCGGACACTTCCAATGACGCGAGAAAATGCACGGTAAATCACTGGACCTGGTTTAGGGTAATAGCTATCGGGTGAGTACCACTGAGTGCTCACGACAGATAACAAACACTTAAAAAATATCGTTAAATGACCACGCTTGGTCAGATTGGGAATAAAATAAAACGGAAAAAAATATTATTTTTCATTAAACCAGATAATTTTATAACACTTACCGTCATCTTCATTATCATCATCATCGTACAGTAACGTTGTATTTTTACGCGTGAACGCAACGGCTAAATTCATTTTGCATTCGTCCACATTTTTAAAGCTGAATGGAGATTCAGAACACGATAGAATATTTTCGCATTTACATTCTGAACCGACTACGTTACACCCGGTCACATTACGAATCCTATCGCGACACTTGGTTTCATCCTCGTTACCGATACCTAAATTAAAAAAGTAAAAAAGTAAATGTTAAAGAGATATATATATATTAATTCTAAACCGATGCGCTAATATTTAATTATAATTCACCGTTATTCGGATATCGTTGATAAATAAAAGACATTTAATTTAAAAATTTCTTTTACACTCGCTAGTTAAATTTTTTTTTTTTTACCGAACATTATACTAACTTACTTTATTTAATTTGAACACAATGTGGAATGTAATGATTTAAAAAACAGCGAGAACAACAAAAAAGTAGTCCATAAATTTTTATATATAAAAAAAAACCACAAACTCTTTGGCTACTAAGCCATTATCAAACGGACGTAAAAGATAAAATCTAAAAATATAAATAATTTATAAAGTGCCCTGGGGGCGCAAGAGAGGAAGTCATTTTTCTAAAAAGACACTTATTTAATAAACTCACCATTTCGTAGAAATTTCACCAAGAACATGAACGCACAGCCCCCCGCTGATTAACTTGACGTGCGATGACTCAAATGTTTTCATTCTACGTCGCACGTACACGGCTACGCTTAACTTGACGTGACTGATTCATGTTATCAGTGCGCGCATGCACAAGAGAAAATATGAACACGCAAAAAATTGTAGGCGTCTGTACGTGTCTGTCATAATTTCTGTACGTGTTTGTATGTATGTATGTAAACTGAATGTACACGTTTATGAGTAGGTATGGGAACTATGTGTCTGTGTGTGTATAAGCTTTTTAACAAAACATCTTTTTTCCCTTAATTTTGATTTATCGACTATTAGTTGTTTTTAATGAGATAATAATTTATTCTGCTTTTAAACGTTCTCAAAGTTCCTACAGGAGGACACAATTGCTGCAGTGGAGAGGCGTTGACTTAAATTCGAGCGTTAATATTTTAATCGGTCGAAATTTTACGATTGTCTCGAATGGATACGTCATACCGCTGGTGGTCATTCTGAAAATTTGTCTGTCCGTCGCAAACATTGTCCCGTCGATTGATACATCGACGATTATATAATCTACTTTTGCTGTATTAATTCTAAAGGAGGAGTGACCTCGTTCAGTGGTGTACTGTGTATAACCGCGCTACATGTAAAAATATCAAAGTGTTATATTTACATATCTACATGAAGCGCGGATACTGTTAGCGTTTTATTTTTATTTGCCTTTTTTTTGGGGTTTTATTAAGTTCTTCTTATTCGAATGTTTAAGGAAAATTTATACTTAAGAACGGGTCGTTTCTTACCTTAAAATTTCATTCTTTCGACGTGGTTCTTAAGAAATTTCGAACAGGTCGGTTTCTAGACACTTTACCAGTTGATGACACGTATACACATAGGCTGTTACTACTACTACAACTTTTCTACCTTAAGCGTGCTTCAACTAACATGTCTGAACACGACGTACGGGAAAAGCAAAAATTTCTCGAAATTAAGTTTAGCCGAGTTTTAAACATTAAAACGGTTTGCTAGGGTCGCCGGCAGCAATTTTCCGAGAACCTTTATTAATGCAGGGCACGGTGGGCGAGCACTCGTGTGCATCCTAATTATGTTCATGTTAGTTGGTTACTTCGTATAAATCAAAAATTAAGTTTATTTTTATTTTTACATTTTTTTTTTTTTTTGTATCTCGCTACGTCCGAGTTTGTAAACTTTCATTAACTATTATTATTATTACTGTAGTCGTAAATCAAAATTTTCTACAACGGGCCGTTTTTTCTTACGACGAGAAATTAATTAGTTCTTTTTATTTAAGTTTAGAACATTTCCTTGTAAAATTAAATTCGCAGCCTCTTTACGAGCAATCTTAATAGTAGCATGATGCTTGTTTAAAGTGTTCAGAACAAAAAAAAACAAAAAAAACAAACATTTATATCCTCAAGAAACAAAATTTAATCTCCCCGGAATTGCTTCGAACAAGCAGCTGCACAATTTGTTGAAGATGAAAGGGAGAATATCGATAAAAAATCTTTTGAGATTTATCTCGTTCTAATTGAAACGCACGTAGTAGTATTTATAAACTGTCGACAGTTTTCGGTATCGATTATTAATGTCTCAGCAGGTTGACGGTCCAATTAATAATGTTTTCCATCTGTTTCTTTTATTGTTTTGTTATCTTCGTTTATTTTTCCAACGATTATCCGGAGTTTTGGAAGTGGTTATATTTTGAATTTTCTTTATCTCGTAATACGCGTCAAATTTCGCCGTGATTAATATTATACGTTCATTTTTCCATAAGGTCGGGCGCAAATTGCAGACGCTGACATAACGTAGCCCAGGACGAATTTTTATAACTATAGGGTGATCGAGAGAAGAAGGACGGACTGCTACAACGCAAACCGCGTGCTCTATGTTTAGTGTACATACGAGAAACTCGTTTTTGTCCAATTTCAGTTATTAACGAGAAGCATTCTGAGTGGAACGCTATTGTCGGCGTGAATCAATCGCGACAGTGCAGAGAGAGTTTCGAAAAAATTCAAGGCTACGCGATTTTTTAAACTCGGATTTCGGAAAAAATTCCAAAAATTCAGCGACCTATGCTCAAAAAAGTCTTCGAAAATTTTGTAAAGACTGAATGAATATATTGTTGAAAATTCATTTATTAATTTCGGCTACGTCGGGTAGTTTATAGTGTCTTTGGCATATTGGTAATTATTTCTTGTAGTTTATTATTAATTGTTAATCGTTGCACCTTCCACGTGTAAGTCTTTTTTACCCGGTGTAAAATCACCAGTTCACCTGGTATGTTCAATTCGTAAACGAACCACCGTAACTTGTTCATGTCTCTTTGAATTAGTATAAATGATCGGTTTATAGCGGAATTGTTTGTCAAATTGCTGTTGCAATTTTTTATCTTCCGGAAGTATCGGTGGTCAATTGGACGTTTGGTTGATAGGTCTGCAGCTTTCCTTGGATATTAATATGTGCTGAAATCCAGATCACGAAGATCAATTTTCCCGACGAGTACAGATTTTTGTACATCGACTTAGCGAATTATTTTATCGCAAGATCTGAAGTGATAGATTCGAGTGAACATACTATACTAAAGCTCATTTTCAATTATTTTGTGCGCTTGAAGTATGAAAAAAAGGTTCTCCAATATTTATAATTATCCAGTACTGAGATATATTATGTTTTTGATTTATAATGACGCGCGTAACATCATTTTCATTTTTTGACGGATGTGTGTATATTTTAGTCGTTCTAGAATATTTATTAGACAGTTCTATTATATTCTTCTTATAGAGTTAGGATAGGACTAGTATACGGAAATAGTTCTTAAAGAGGATTTGCGTATACCATTTTTTGGACTTTTTTTTTAGTCTACTCTTATTAATACGATAGTACCATATTCCAGCTTTGACCTGATTATTGCATTGTATGCAAGGGGAATGATTTTCCTATGAGCTATTGAGCGTAGGAGAGACGTGTACGTGTGTCGTAACTGTGTCCCAGTTTTCGTATCACCTGCCTACGCCACTCGTGTCGTCTCAATTTGCCCCTAGTCGGAATGTGCCCGTATTCATATGCGAAGTCTTTAACGGTAATCGCTTTTATTTTTAATAACGAATTCGTTTAAGATTTGACAGTACTTACGATGACGATAGACATAAAATAAGACGATAAATTTACGATTAATCGTATGCAGTTGAGATATAGCTGAGTTGTTTTTTTTTTTTATTTTCAAATTGATATGAATCACATAAAATATCTTCATGAGGGCTGTTCCTTCCAATTCCTTCTGCTCCGGAATATTTCTTCGTTACTTCGCAACAATGCAATTGAGCGTTATACAAACAGACCCAGAAGAACCAAATTATCTGACTCAACAATAAAAATATTACAGCCAAAGGAAGAAGTGAAAAAATTGTTAAAAATGCGTAATACGAATATAATCGAATACTGCGAGATAAAGAAACTAGTCCGAAAATGAATTAGACAAGATATCAGAACGTATTTTGAAATGGCTTTAGAAGAACATTTACCATATTGTGTCACGAAAAAAAAGTTCAGAGAATATTATTAGACGCAAAAAAGTGGATAATGGTAATACAAGATAAAAACGAGATAATAGTGAATAAAATTATAGAGTTAGCAGCAAAATATTATGAAGAACTATATAAAGATGGTGAATTAGATATTACTATTTACGATCATAGAGAAGTTGATGCGGTTCCAGTAGTTCTTAACAACGAAATAACTGCTGTAATTAAAGAATGGAAAAAAGGAAAAGCTTGTGGATTTGACCGAATTTATGCGAAACATATAATTGGAGAGGCGGAATGCTTGATAAAAATTTGTGCAAAATTTTTCGAGAAAATATTCAAATCAGAAAAATTTCTTAAAGAAGTGGCTATATCTAATATCTAGCATTATATTACTGCATAGAAAATGCTCTCGTAGCAATTTAGGTAATTATCGATCGATTACTTTGATTCCTAATTTCCTATTATGTGTAAGTTGTTTATGACGGTCTTAGAAAGAAGCGTACGTAAAGTACTAAACGAATACCAAACGCAAACACAAGCTGGATTTAGAAACGAGTTCTCGACTATTGATAGTATTCATATAGTTAATAAAGTTATGGGAAAAAGTAGTGAGTATAATTTGAAGTATAGATTTCAGTAAAGCTTTCGATAGTGTTAAACACAGTTGTTCGATGCTTAACAACATGCAAGCGTAGAAACATAATATATAAATGTAATTAAGAAAATATACAAACTAAGTATGGCTTGTGTTTCATTAAAAGAAGATAGTACAATATTTAAACAATCCAGAGGAACAAGACAAAGTGATCCAATTTCTTCTGCACTACTTAATATAGCACTTGAATTCGTTTTGACAAAAATTACTCTGAGAAACTAAAGGAATAAATATAAATGGACAACATTGATCTAATCTTAGATTTTTGCAGACGACATAATTTTATTTACCGGATCTGCAAACGAGCTTTCAATAATGTTAGAAGAATTACACCGTAATTTTAGAAATTTATATTTAAATATAAACGCTCGCAAAATAAAGATTCTTACTAACAATACAGCAGAAAAAATTCGGTTTAACGGAGAATTGGAATACGTACAAGAATAGCTTATCAGATGACAATTCGATGGACAAATAAATGACGAGTAGAATTACTGCAGCATTAAACAAATTTTGCAGCTTAAAAGAAATTCTAAAAAATAGAAGCTGGAAATTTGAACCGAAATTAAAAGTTAGTACTCTGGAAAAATTCGTAGTACCAGTTTTGCCGTATATCAAACGTGGTGTATGAAAGCAGCACATATTGACAAAATTAGTCGTGTACAAAGAGCAATGTTGAGATCCGTACTTGGAATTCGAAGAATTTACCGAATTCGTTCGGAGTCTATAAGGCCATAAAACTAAAATGAAGGACGTTGCAAAGATGACAGTCAGCTTGAAATGGAACTGGGCTGGTCAGATAATTCGTCGGAATGGTTTGGCCGCAAATGTAACCAATTCCAGATTATCATTGCAGGCAGACACAACCGTTAAGGTGGGCTACAGACAGCGGATGGATTCTAGATTAAGCTCGGATAAAACGGAATATAATGTTCAAAACGACGTCTAACTATTATTATTACTTAATATGTCATTTAATATTGTTCGTAATTGGGTGGGAGGCCTTCGTCCGATATTCGGCGAAGTAAAGGCCTTATTTATTTATTTACTTTGCTGCACATTTTCTTCCTTCAATCTACTCGTATCGGTTTTCTTCTTCATATTCAAAACTGCATTAATTTTATTTCTATAAGTATTTCTCCGTTCGTTAATTTCATTTTCCGTGATACCTATTTTTTGAAAACAACTTCTGGGAACAGATCGACAGTTTTGGCGTTTTTAAGAGAAAATTTTTCTTGTTAGGGTTTTATATCTTTTCTTTTTTTAGTGGGGATACCTTTACGGCTAACCCAACGTGATATTGTTGGAGATTATTCATATTTTAATCAAAGCTTCTCCAGAAATGTTTTTATACGAGGTAATAATTGTATATTATATAGATGGAGAAGGGGTGATACTTTATACGAGGGTTTAATATGCGGAGAACATAGTAAAATAACGTAACGGCGACAAAGCGGGGTAAAGAAGACAACATGATCGGGATTGCAGATTGTCTGTTCAGTATAGAGGAGGGCAAAAGAGACTTTCTCTAAGTTGCATACGGAGAAGACGATCAGGTAAGTGCCAATTTTTTTTCAGTAATGGTGATAGATATAACAATTTACCACGAAAGGTTGAAAATCAAAAGATTTATTATAACATTCATAGCATCCGTTCAGAGAATAATAGCAATTAAAATGATCGAAATGTATAAAACTACTGGCTACTAGGATAGTAACAGCAGGAATTTCCCTATAGATTTAGAAATACGTAAACATATCAATATATTTTTTGTCAAATATTATCCGTAAATTTAATAAATATAAAATTCATCAGGTTAGCGCGAAATAATTCCAAGTTATACTAAATAAATATTATTTAGAGTGATATCAAATTGTTCGGAATACATATAAAATTATTTTCCTAATTCGAATGACAGACTAGATGATAATCTTTCTAATTTTTATATTGCGCAAATTTATTACAGGTCGTGGGCAGTGTTTAAAAATATATAAGACGTCTCGACATAGCGGAAACAGAAAACTGTACAGCGTGCAATTCTGCACGGTTCATCATATCCTGGAAAAATGTAACTGAAGAAATATTAGATCCGATAAAATTAGAAGCGCCAAAGATAACTTACCGCGGGCACAAGTTCCAGGTGTGTATCATATTCCGCGTTAATGCGCAGAAGTGTTATATTGGTCAAACAAGAATCACGGTGAATGTTTTTATTAAAGAACATATAGCAGATGTAAAATACCTTAGAATTAAAGAATTTTAATCAAGTCTAAGGCTGAGAATCTGTTGAAATTAGTAAATATTGAGATAATTTCAATAGAGAGGATGGCTTTCGTTTGAGGGATATTTGGAATTCTATCCTAGGTCAAATTAGGAAAAACACCAAGAAAAAAAAAGGAAAATCTATGTAAAAAATACAGACCATCAGCAGCTGAAGGTGGTCTTTTATTAACCAATCAAATCCGTGCTATTGGCAGTAGTAGTAATGGTAGTTACAGACACTGCCTGAGAACATAGTCGCTCAAACGTACATTCCTTCAGTCAGTTGATGTTCTGACTCGATAAAATAGACTGCGTAAATATGTACGAAACGTTGTTGTTTGTTGTTGTTTTTTTTTGTCAAAATAATGACGTGACACCGAAATTTTTTAAATTTTAGTATTAATAATCGTACCACGAAAAGCGCAGCTTCGATCATAAATTGGAATAACCGGATTACCAACTGAAATTTTCTTAAAATAACTTTGTAATTATTTAAATAAATATCATATTTTGAAATGAAAAAAAACAACGTATAATCTTTCAATTCTAAAAATATTTATATGACACGTTAAAAATTACCTAGACGCCTGAAAATACGCGAAATATTACTTTAGATTTTCACATTTTCAAATCGTAGCAAGATTTATAATTTTATAATCCGAAAGATCTAAATACGGAATTATTCGATTAAAAATATTTTTAATATCGTCATTAGTTCGTATTTCGACATAATTTACTTTCTGTTTTAATTATCTTTCATATATATATATATATATATATATATATATATATATATATGTATAGACGTCCGGCTTGTAAACATTTCGTCCTAATTCGTATTCCGATAATTTAATTTTTAATTTGATGTATTAAATTACGATGTAGTTCGAAGCCGATGACGAATTAAAGATTAACCCACACTTACGAAAATTTATAATAATTTTTTTTTGCTTAATTTATATTAATTTAGATGAGATTAAATCAAAATTGTGAAAAAAAATGTAGTTATAAAATAGATAAGTAAACGAGTTTTTAAATGCAGCGTAGGTGCAATGCATCTCGAAAAAAAAAATTATATTTTTACACAATCAGTCGTGATGTATATATTTCAAGATACCGTCAAAACGGTAACAAATGTATGATAATATAGGTTGTACATAATAACTTAAACTTATATAATTATTTTTGAATAAAAAAAACTATTCAAAAATATACACAAATTAAAGCAATAAACAAACTTAAAAATGATAATACTCTGCAATGTTTGCGCAATTCGCGTCAATTATAATAGTTATTATACTTATTTGTAAATAGCGGCACCTACTTGACCGCTTTAAATAATGTATCTCCGAATGTACGTTACGACTAATAGCCCATAACATTATTTTATCTTTTCAAATTATCTTCAAATACACATTGCAACATACAGGGTGGTTAAGGCAATTGTCTCGCGAGATCCATGTTTCGATAGATAGTGAAAATTGTATAACGAGGAAAAACTTTTTCACGTATTTCGTGAGATCCTTTTGAAATGATTTTTCATTTCAAGATTTGTATCAGTTAATGAAAACGTCATTCTAAGAAGACGAAATGTTTAAATTCTAAGAAAATATAAAAGATCGAAAAAAAAAAAGGTCGATTAAGATTTTTAATCGTTTATTATCTGTCGCCGGTGTTGACATGTTCAATCGTTTCGACTGCGTCATCAAAAGTTTTGTATACCTTATTTTTTTTTCGATTTGGCTAACTCCGTAAAATATCTTCAGTCTTCACAATGGTCGTTTCTTCCTCTTCCAATCACCACTGCGGTACTTCTTTGCTTCGCTGTGTCATTCTGTCCTTTTTGTTTATTCCCTTGGCACCGGTTTTCTCCTTCACTTTTTCTTCGAAACTCCCAAATGTATTAATTTTACTTTTTTAAACCTGTTTCTTCCATTCGTAGTGTCACGCTCGGTAATATTAATTTTCTCGAGGCCTTCCTTAAAACTTGTCAGAACCACGACGCTATTTGTGTTCTACCGTTTCCATCAAAGTACTGAAAAATATATTTGTTTTGTTGAACTTTTGTCCGCATTCTTTTCAGGCGACCGTAATAGCTTAATTCTTTTCTCGGCGGTATCGATAATATCTTCTTCGGTATGTTCGTATATTTCTTTACTGGTTCCTTCTTTTTTTTCCCGCATTTCACGATTAAATCTCGGTCCCAGAATTTTGCGTAGTATGTTCCTTTCCTTCATTTTGATTTGTTCCATTTCTTTACTTACATTTATCGTTAAATCACATTTTAATCATTACAATTATTATTACTTTATTTATTATTATTATTTTAAATGATATCAGTCTCCAGGACTATTACAGAATAAAATATAGAGACGTGTGGTTATGAGTCGGGATTTTATATGTTGACTAAGGAAATTTAAGGGAATCTTATCTAATGGACCATGTATTTTACGTGCAAACTATTATTATTATTATGAAATGTTATTAATATATTTATAATACTTGCTGAAACACATTTGATTTGATTATTATTATTATTATTATTCGCTTTCAATATCAACCTGATGAGTGATAGAGCTCCTTCGAAAATATCGTGCATATATTCTCAGTAATTGAGGTTTTGTTAAGTACTAATACCTTATTATTATTGTTACTCTATTTATTTATTATTATTATTTTAAATTGATTTCCATATGCCGTGTATAACTTCTAAGGCTGTTAAAACATAATATGGAGAGGTATGGTTAGTTCAAATGCATATTTAAAGTCTGCTTTTTGTTGGACCCTGTATTTTACGTGTAAATCATTATCATTATTATTATTTATATTAGCTTTAAATATTAAATGTCCCATCTGATGAGTAATCATTAGCTACTTCTAAAATATTGTGCATAATGAATATTATTCTCGGTAATTGAAGTTTGGTTTAGTACCATTTATAAGGTTAAAATTAGTACAAGTGATTTATTTAAAAACATTTCGTTGGCGATATTTAAAGGAAAAATTCACATTGTGTCGGCAATAACCCAAATCTCTAATCGATTTGAGAAGCAGTAGATACAATAATATAGAAATTAGTCCTTGAAGAAAAAATTTCTAGAAAGTTGCCTCCCAGTATGGATACGGATTTGTGTTATGGGCGATAGCATTCTTGTAAGGAAATTTTTAGGGCAGTCATGTCCAAATGCAATATCATGTAGATCGTTAATCTTCGTTCGGAGAGGGCGTAAAAAGAAGAATTCTGGCGAGATTTTTGTAATGTTCCCATTACACTTTCCGTGTCCGGATACTTTATGCTTCAACCTAATATGTAGCGAAGCGGACAGCTTTATCGTTTGCTACAATTAGATCGTCTGCATGACAGTTCTAATCCATCGGTGAACACCGGAGCAGATGATTAAAAGTTTGTACTACCTCGAAGTTGCACTTCTCATTATCTGAGGTTAACTTTACATTGCGTTTCTTAGTCTGTTGATTGATCGGCAGACTTTCCATGGTAAGTTATGACCAGGTGGCAAAACTAGCCGAACTGTTTGGCGCTGGTTCAGCTTCGTTCCATATCTTAGCTGTTTCTGATTTGGAGTGAGCCAACAGCATTTGAGTTGATTTAAGGAAACTGTTCTTTGATTTTAGTCGACTGAGGGAATATTATGTCCAAATAGTGGATATCTATTATTCATAATTTCGTGCGTTCTAATGCCCTTACAACCTTACGTCTTATCTCAAGCGGCTCTATTCTCGCCAATGGGGAGATTTTCTATACTCTTGTCGGGTTGCGGCATCCTAAGTTCTTTCACATTGTCGCTGCAAATTCGGCTGCGGATAAACAACGGGATAATCCCATTATTCTCGATAACATTGCTTTAATCGACGTTTCATCGGTAAAGATATTTCTTGTTTACATTAATTTCTTACGCGATGGTTTCGTATCGATAATTTAGTTTTTTACACGATACAATATTATACCATTAGGTTAGGTCATCTATTTATTTTCGTCGAAATTTAAATATTAATAATCACGACACTCGCTAAGCTTAAATATTATTTTTTTTTTTAAAGTTCGTAAGCTTTTAACATTAAATTTCTGTCGTTAAGATTTCATCGCGATTATATCGTAACGATGTTATAATAAATATTCACTCAAGTACGAGTTGAAGAAAATGTTTCGGTTACGTTTATAATTAATTACGGGACGTACACTTATAGAGTCGATATAAATAGGCCACCACAGAAAGGGACAGAGTAAGAGAGAAGAACTTATTAAAGAAAAGTGTTTTACGTCCCTCTCTATCTGTCCTTATACATTGCTGCTACAAGAGGACGAATAAACTCTGGGTAAAAAGGGTTGTTCACCATTTAATACCGAAAATAAATTATTACATAGAACTAACGCTTGACCGATTGCGTTAGTTAATTACCGTGAACGATCCTTCGAAGATTTCGTAGACTACCGTCGACAAAAATAAAATATCGACAACGAGAGACCGGAATGGAAAAAAGTACAGCAGTTTATTTTGGAAAAAATTTAATCGTTTAAGTTTTGTTTTATTAAATTCACAATTAACGCTGGAAATAAGCCTACTTTAAACAGCCAATATTGTATCCATTAAAATTCTCTCAACTTCGAATCACCTAAGTAATCCTGTTCAGCGCGAAGATCGAAAGATAACCGGCAAAACGACACTAACTAATAAGTTAACACAGAATGGTTGCCACTGCCTTCTTCGGGATAGAAAAAAGTACAGCCGTTTATTTTGGTCAAATTTAATCGTTTAAGTTTTGTTTTATTAAATTCACAATTAACGCTGGAAATAAGCCTACTTTAAACAGCCAATATTTTATCCATTAAAATTCTCTCAACTTCGAATCACCTAAGTAATCCTTTCAGCGCGAAGATCGAAAGATAACCGGCAAAACGAATCTCCTAATAAGTTAACACAGAGTGGTTGCCATTGCCTTCTTTACGTTCGCAGCAGACTAAGGTACTCAAATGGGGTAAACAGCTGAGTTGGTTAAACGTGACAAGATATTTTTCTAAAAAAACATAGGATTTCATAAAACAGTATATAATTACGTCGGATTGAGTGAAAATAAAAATGAATTTGTTCTATACCTTTCATTATCATCATAATCATAATTATCATTAGTACAGTTCTAAGACTGGTCCAGTGATAGTAAGCTTCCATCTCTTTCCGGCTTCGACAGCTCTTTTTAACTCAGTGTAGTTTTTTAATCCGGTGTTTGTTAACAGAGATGTTGATAAATCTGCTTCTCGATCTTTAATGGGTTCTTTTTCCTTGGATTTTACCTTCAAGAATTGACTCATCCAAGTTAATCGTGTTGTCCTTATTCAATTTAATAACGACATTTTCTCTTCAATTTGTCGTGGGACCTGTTCATTTTGAATTTTTTCTATCCAGGTTATCCGTTCTATTTTACTAGAAGCTCTTTTTCGTAAAAATAATTGGTATGAACGAATCCCCAATTCTTTGGCCGTTTTTGTCTTTTATAATTTCGTCTCGGTTACCGTAGTCGACAACAATTTATAATAAGACGGCTCCGCTTTCGACTAGTTCATATGACACTCGACGTACGTCTAATCGTTATTTTTCCATTCACTACATTTTCCTATTTGGTCTACCGAAATGTTAAACATAGTTTTTCCCATAAATAACTTTTATTGTTTTTGAGAGCCAGAACATCTTCCAAATAATTTTGTAGTTAACGATTTTGTATTGGAAGAGAATTATCCAATAGAATGTAAAAACACCGTCTATAGTAAAATCTTTGTTAGTCGCGTTTTTAATTCGCCGAGAATTAATAGAAAATTTATGGAATAAGGTCGATTCGAAATCTTTTTGTAGCTAAAACGTCCGTTCGACAACTTCTAATTGGATAGAATAAATATTATTATCGGAATCAAAAAAAAAAAAGGATTTATTGAAAAAAAAATTGGCATAATACGATCTCCTTGCTTATAGTGAACATTAACTGCGATTAAGCCCACCCAGTTTTACGATTGTTTATTATTTTGTTTGTCCAAAATGAGCACGGTGTTAACAATTTTGTTTATAGCTGAGATCAATTTTTAGTTCTCCGAGTAAATTATTAAATACTACAGCTACCTCGGTAAATAGCCCGGAATCTCTATTGAGGAATGGAATCACCGCCAGAAGAGGTACTCTTGCCTACACCGATCGATATATTAAATTTATGATAATTCTCAAATACAAAAGTCCGAAGTTGCAATCTATATACACAGTTTAGATACTGTTAAGATTTTACTTTTTAATAACGCATCCATATTTCCCGACATTTTTTTACTGCTTTAATGTGATATCTAGGCATACATCTCAAAGTGCTATACCATAAGATAAAACTAGCTGGTACAATAGTAATAATAAAGAAAGTAATTGCCGTCAAATATAATGAATGTAATTAATTATCGATATTACGTTTCGTTAAAATTCGTAATATGGATACAGTCGTTCGCAGATATCGAAAACAAAAATGTAACAATGGTCTTGTATTATAAAATAATGAATTATGAATTATAATAACGTGTATTAAAAATAACAAAAAAAACCGAACTATTAAAATATGACATATTAACATATACAGATATATATCTTCTAATGTTGATGTATTGGAGAGTAGTGATTTTATGACTTAACAAAACAAAAAAAAAGTTAATATAGTGATTAACTTTGTTTTTATTTTGCTTTGATATATATCTTCTTCTTTCGTTATCCGTATCTGGATGCCGTGACCTTATGTAAGCAGGCTACCAGACGTTGCCACTTGTGCCAATCCGGAGCTAGATTCAAATTTATAACGGTTCATTCGTCTACCTTTCTTTCTGTTTCCATTGTTTCCATTGATTCATTTTCTCCAGCTTGCTTGCACGTATTGTATGCTCGAAAAATTCTAGCATGCGTCTTTTAATAATTGGTAACAACCGCTGCGTGGCTTCGATTCCTTGAAAACGCAATCATTTGTTCTATGATCCATCCATAGAATCTTTAGAATTTTTCGATATGCCTTCATTTCGGAAGTTTCGAACTTATTCCTCATTGAAAAATTTTATCCTCTCTTTCAATATATTATTAGTAAACTTTAATTATATTTAAAAAATTGTATAATAATAATAACACGAAAGTGAAATGACATTATATAAAAGTGTAGTGTTACTCAATATTCTTTATGACAGTGTCATATATATGTATATATATGTATATATTTATATATATATAAAATTTTTCTGCATATCCGCACATTTAAAGAACGAAAAAAAAGTTTTCAAAGAACTAAAATAATAAATTTGATTAAATCCTATAAAATTATCAGCTATTTGATAAATGAACAAAAACCTTTAACAATTAAACAGTTCGTACATGTATTAAATAAACATTATAGAAATAAATTTCAATCGCAATGAAATGAATACAACGATATAGCTAAAAAAAATTTCTCAAACATTGAAAAAAGATTCAGTAGTACATCATTTTTACACCTATTTTTTTTTTAACGCACAATTTATTACGGTCCACGGCTTATTTAAAGATTATTTATAATTATTTATACAAGTATAATATCGCATACTCTGACAACTGTGTAACATGTAAACTTACCGATAGTGTTAAGCACACTCTTTCCGTCTGTAATCAGAGTAACACCGATTTCAACGATAATAGATCAGATCAATTAGCAACTAAAACTGTTTAAAATTTTCAATACTTTCACTATTGCAGAAATAAATCGTCGCAAAATAAGTACGCACATAGACTAAATGTGTGTATAGAAATTAAATATTTTATTTATTTTTTAATGGGAATAATACGTTAGATAATAATATAGCAGTTATATCGTTAAGTTACATTCACAAATGAACATATATAGACAAATATAAATCGCAGCCTGCATATGGCGATTATGAATAGATGAATTTGGTTAACTATCATCTGTATATATTATAAAACCTGGGTAAATATGGAAGATCAGTCTGAAGCAGTTTATAATATGAGACATTATAAGAGTTACTCTATACCGCTTTCCCGTATTCCTGGTGAGCAGTTTTGCAATGAAGAGAAGATCAATGTGCGGTGAATAAGCGATAAACAGTTCAAGAAGGGAAGGACAGTGGGCGTAGTAGTCAGCGAGAAAATTGTCGCTGATTCCAGATTGGCCGGGAATCCATACAAACTCAATGGAAACACCAACATCTTAAAGAAGAGCGACATGATTTTGAATTTTCAGTATTATATGAGAGGAATAAGAGTTGTAGCGTGAAAATTTTAATACAGAGAGACAACTTCTGGAGTCTGAAAATATTACAATTTAAAAATGAATATTATAATATTGTAAAGCAGTTTGTTCAGAGTTCCATAAACTTAATTAGACTGGTTCTGCACAATATGTTACTATATCTGTATTCACTTCTTCGATACACTTACCCATCGTGTATACGAATTGGGGTAAAAAAAAAAAATATATATATATATATATATATCTAATTGCGTGGAAAAGGCTAGCTTTCACACTCAATGGCAGAATGATACAAGCAACGTAAGGCTGAAACAAAAATTTTCTGAAATAAAGGCTGAAGTTCAAAGGAAAACACGCTGGATGAAGAACAATTGGTGGCAAAACAAGGCACAAGAGATTCAAATATATGCAGATTCCGGCTGTTATAGGGAGTTCTTTTCAGCAGCTAAAGCAATATATGGACCTACACCGTATAGAAATTGATCGCAGGAGTTGGGAAAAGCTAGCGATGGATCGTAACATCTGGAGACAGACAATACAAGATGGTTTGCAGAAAGCGGATCAAAATGCTCAAGCTGCGGAAGAAAGGAAAATGAATCGACGTAAAGGATTGATTGGAACGGTTCGAGTGGATAATATTAATAATGAAGCTTTTACGTGGGATGCATGCGGAAAGGTGTGCGCCGCAAAAATTGGTTTGATTAGCCACCTCAGGAGTCATAAATAATTGATGATACTCCATACTCGGTTAACGAGTGGATAATTTAATATATATATACATATACATATATCACGTTATGACTATACCAACCCTGGATTGTAGACATGTACCGCACATTTCAAATAATTCCCGTTGTGTGCAACTCGGATCCAATTGAACCCTGCATTTTTCACAATGTCATCTCTCCACCGTGCTGTTGGTCTGCCTCTTTTTCTTTTTGAATTCAATAGGCACCACCGCAGAATATGTTTTGTTCATCTGCCGTCACGTATAAATAAATATGATAATTGACATTGATATTCTCTTTAAAACCTTAATCGATTTGCGTTGTTCCGTTTCATTCATATTTTCTTTCAATATTAGTCGGTTAATTAATCGCGTCAAAGTACTCGAGGAGAAAACATTTGGTCTTTTAAAAACAAAAATTTAACGAACAGCTAGTCATTTATGGTGACAACAAAGACTAGTACGAAATTAAAATTTTGCCTCCTTCCTATTCCGGTAGTAATTATTGTTATTATTATTATTAGTATTAGTGGTGGTTGCATTATGAGAAAACGCTTAGTAAAATGTACAAGAAACGTGTAAATGAAATTTCAACACAAAAAGTACTAATGAAATTTATTATACGGAAGGTGAGGTGTGGAAAATAAAATTTAAGAACTACACCGGGGCTACGGAAATTAATTACAGTCGGAACTTGTTGCTAATGTATCCGTTTAGGATACGGTTAAATACGAACCGACATTTATAAGACGCGACCATTATTGGTACGAAGACGAGACGACGCAACTTGACAGAAGAGGTTTTCTTAATATTCTTCCGGAAGATAAATGAAGTAATAGCGCAGCTGATGACGAAAATGCGTACGACGCGTGCCAGCGAGTTATTTCGTCGCACGCAATCTATCCGCTATGCTTGTATATAGTTCGAAAATTTAACTATGAATAGAAACATTATCTGAAATAAAACAGCTATTAGCCAACTTCGAGAAGTTTGAACTAAGTATAAACATTGGACATTGTTAACTCTTTAAGAAAACCCGCACATAAAACTATAAAAAAATTAATCGTTAAGAATTTTAATGAAATTGAAAGAAATAGAGTCACGATAACCCAGATAGAAAAGGAATCATTCTTAATGTAGACGACAAACCGCTTAGCTTCGACCTGGCAAGAAATATCCCGACAAAGCTGCTTCTGAACACAATATGGAAGATGCGGGAAAATAATGAATATATAAAAGATAAAACAAACAATGGACTGTCAAAAGCCAGCTCTGTAAGGCGGTTTGTGAAGAAATTATTTAATCGATGCGTGAAATGGATACAACAATTTGTGATGTTATAGTACAATGAGTATGGATTAAGTGACATTTAGATACTCGTATTCATATGAACGAATAAAAAAGTTAGCTCTTCCTTAAACACGTGTACATCTCTAGATCATAAAAATTGTCGAATACAAATATTTCAAAACAATTATTTATATCCTTAATGTAGATTTTTTTTTTTTTTAATAACAATCATATATTTTGGTAAAATTGTATGTATAAAGGTGCAAAGGACCGGAGGAGAATTATATATCAATTAAACTACACATATATCGACTGTATATTCATAAATAAATAAATAAGTATTTCAAACTTGTGTGTGAAGTCCTTTGCAAGTGTACTTAATTTATGGGCAACAGTTAGGATGACATAACATAGTCCCAACAATTACCATGCAGTATATCATATGTACAAACTTAAGACTAAAGAATATTATAAATTATTTTATATTAAAAAAGGGGGAAAAATCTTTATATAAATAATTACAATTGTTGCAAACATTTATTGTTTACCTTTACAAACTTAATTTTTAAACATGTAATGAGTGCAGTATCAGAAGATTGATCAGTTGCTCCAGATATTGGTTTCACGGTTGAATTAGTTTTATTAAATTTTTTTTTTATTTATTTTTTATTTTTGTAGGATAAGAGCTAGCTCATGATATTAAATTTATGTCGCATTGCACTTTCAGAGAACTTGAGGAATGCTGAATGATTATTGCTGTTTAAATGAAGGGACTGCATGTTTCCTATTTTATACTTAAGTCGCTGATTAGCAAAAGCAGGACATTCATAGATAAAATGTTCAAGGTCATCTATAATATCTCCCGAACAACAGGTACACCCTGGAACATTAACTAGATGGAACCTGTATAAATAAGCTGCAAACTTGCCATGGCCAGATAAGACCTGAGAGCTGTAGAAGTTAATATTTAACTTCTTCAATTTCATTCTGTTAGTGACATTAGGGAAGAATTGGTATGTTTTCCTTCCTGTGATGTCAGCATCCCACCTCCTTTGCCATTCTGTCAAAAGCATTTGGGAAACATGCTTTTTAAACAGGTTCATTGGAATTGTATGTTGAAGAGCTTGTAGCATGTTATTATCCACAAATTTAAGGGTTGTTAACAAATTCAAGTCACCCAGTATATGAAATTCACTTGTCTCTGCCTGCAATATATATGGGAGGACACCACTAATGACACAAGCAGCTGAGGTGGGAGCAGTTCGATACAAAAATGGCATACTAAGAAGAAATTTTCTCTGTTGTTTATTCACATTTTTTAGAACATTCGGTGTGATATATGTAGCAGCCCCATAACCATAGAGAGACTGAATTAATCCCTTATATAAAATAAGTCTCTGTATATAATGGAGACCCCAATGAACATCGGAATATAGTATATTCCATAGTGTAGGTCACAGTACAGAACCTTGTGGAACTCCACAACTAGCTTTCCTCGAGCTACTTGCATCTCCAATGCTGAGGTGAGCAACCCTATCTTGAAAATAGCTTACTAGCACATTAATTAAGTATGGATTGAATTTGTAATTTTTAATTATATCAAAAATTGCAGACCATTTACAGTTATCAAATGCACCTGCAATATCAAATGAGAAAACAACTGCAGTCATCCCTGCATTCAGTGTATTTCTGACTGCGTGTACTAATTTATAAACAGCAGTTTCAGCAGAGTGCCCTGCACAAAACCCAAATTGATTGCCATGTAATAAACACTGTTCATTTATTTTGGATAGCACTAGATGGTTAACAACTTTCTCAAACATCTTACCAATGCAGTTGAGTAAAGAGATTGGACGATAAGCAGTGATATCAGAAGATATCTTTCCAGGTGTAGGTAGTAATTTCAACTCAGCTGTTTTCCAGCATTAGATATGCCATGAATGATACCGCGATATCCTGTAAAAAAAAGGTTATTCGAACACAATTGGAAGCCAACAACCTACGATATAGATTCAAACAAAAGATAGCGTTTACGGCCAGTTGTTATTTGTGGTGTTGGACACACATAAGCAGTGAATCCCTTTCTGTTCACACGGTCTTCTGAAGTGAAAATGAAAAGGTTTTGGATATGTTCTTGACGTTTTCCGGCTTAATTCCTCGTCCTTTCAGGAACATGGGTAATTGTAGCAGACTGATAGTCATTGTGCACCACTTACTACAGAAACATCCGGCTTTATGGCAAATTGGTATCATTGAAATCATGGCACTATCTCGTGAAGATCTATTATGTGTTTGATTAGCTAGTTGGTAATGTTTATTTTAAACTTAAGGAAAAATTACTCTCTCGCAGGTTCCATTCTGTCTCTTTCGAATTTTTATTTACTATTTTAAAAAAGAGAATAATAATAGAACGACCTAGGTGAGAAATATTAAAGCAATACACGTGAAAGTAATAATTCATTTGGTGGATACTATGCACGTATCTCGAAAGTTGAGTAGTGACGAAAATTCAGATAAAAGTTCGTAACAGGGGTAAAGTCTAAAGTTTTACTTTTCATGTATAACCTACCTCCATAACAATTGTAATATATAATAAAACTGTAGTGTCTGTCTATGGTTTGCGAATATATTTATTATAATCACTGCAATGGGCTATTTTTATCACATATAAGGGAAAATCTATTTTTAAAAATTTTTGTCTATCTGTCTGTTCGGATTTAACTCAAAACCTATGAAAGCAATAATGAAGAAATTTCCACGACTTATAGCCTACAAGCCTACATTATCGGATTCCTTCTGAGCTTTGCTTCACATTGATATCACAAATAAGACAGAAATTATACAACAATTTCAAGTTTAAAAAAGTAGGAGAGAGCGGTATCCCTGTCAAATCGTTTAAAATTTAACAACCACCTAAAATCGGGAAACAGTACATCTATTAGCTGGTAGACCCACTATAGAACATCGCATCATCCATTCGTTCTGGATTTTTTGCTTTCGCGTAGTAAAAGAAAGAGACATCGATATCTCTATCAAGGACCATCTGTTAAATATCTCATCATCGACATTTTCTGAAATAGTTGCGTTCGGGAAATAAAAGAAAGAGAGAACAATATTATATTTTTAAAAATAATTACATAAGCCAAGCCGTGAATAACTTTTAATATATATATATATATATATTCTTTTATATCGAGTTTACAATGGTAAATTATCATGATTACGTAGCAATTAGATCATTGCACGGCATGTTTCTCATTATCATTCGCTCGATGCATATAGTGATGCAACATTAATTCGGTTAAATTTCACTTGGTGCTTCTATGCAGCCCTGTGGACGGTGGTCTCCTGCTTCATGGGACTTTTAGGCGCGGTTCACACTGGCGCGATACAATAACGATACAATATACGATATGATAAGCAACGCGACCTTGAATTGACACAGACCACTCATAGTAGTGTAAATGTTTTGAAGCAACTAATCCAGTACTATGATTGGTCCGTGTCGATTCAAGGTCGCGTTGCTTATCGTATCCTATATCGTATCGCGCCAATGTGAACCGCGCCTTATTTGTATGATTATCGTTTCCAGTTTTCTCTGACTGCAAACGATATGCCCAAAATATTTCGTCGCACGTATATTAGCCAACATGATTTCTGTACTATGATAATGTTTGTACATTTTGTGGGCGGTCCATGATTTGCATAGGAGTGTCTCATCATACACGAAATTGCTAAATTAATGTCAATTTTATTTGACGTCCAAGATTAACAATATCTAAAATATCGGTGTCTCTTTACTAAGCTTAACACGTGCATTAATGCATCAAAACTACTATAAAGTCTGGGATTTATTTATTTGTTTATTTGTCAATTCCTGGTTCCACTCTACAGCTCGCGACAGTGACAGCGATCATAATGATTGTTATAAAAATCTGTAAATACCTCTGGGAATAAAAAATACATCAAGATTAGGATATACATTTAGAAGTGAATTTTATAGACGAAAAGCTGAATTAAATGGGGAGTTAAAGCCTAAATTGTTTCAACATCATATTGATCATTAAATATTCGATATACGTCTGGGTAATACATAGTTAATTAAAGAAACTAAATACTCATCACGTACGTCAAAATTACATACTTCGTGCGGAAATACTAGTATCGATGCCGTTCTACAATAACTCAGAGTCTTTATACTCCTGAGCTCACATACACAATTTTGGATAGCAGCTAGTGCGTAATAATTTAAATATTATGTAAGTTTTAAAATATTTTCGCGGTTCGATATTCAAATTATGTACAATATTTTCAAAATGTCGACTGTACTTTCACTATTGTTCTAACATATTTATCGTAAGAACGATCCTACATAATAAATACGTATTAATTACTCGTTTGTTGTTACATATTTTGTACATTGCCCATGTTGCCTCTCGATCCGTGCGATTATTAATAAGGATAGCCGAATTATATAATTATGCTAGAATTAATAATAAAATTATATATACATAAATAAACGTTTATATTATTATCGGATAGAAGGAGTTGACTTCAAGGGGTGAATATATATACCTAGACATATTAACGATGTCTCCAGCGCCGAGCGCCAGGAAGCGAGAGATGGACAACTAAATAGGGCATGATTCGATTATCAAGTCGCTGCTTTATTTAACAATGACGGCAGCTTGAGCAAGATACCAAACGCAGTTCTGGGTCCTATTCAAATGCTAATAAATCTTTTGCCTTTTACAATATTAACATCGTCTTAAGATCTAGAAGAATTTTAACAAATCATCAAGTTCTATAACCGTTATCTGTAATAATGATTGGCACTCGTCGAGAGTATAACGGTTTACAGATTATAAGAAAATAATGGCAAAAAAGAACAACTGTTATATTTGGGATTAGTCAAAGTAGACGTATTGTAACAACGTGTTCGTCTACGTCAGTTTACGTGTTCCTGTTATTTATTTTTTCAAAATTATTTTGGCTAACAAATTTTTTTCTTTTTAATTATTTGAAACATCCTGAGGAAAATCATCTTGGAGGAAAATCAGTTCATTTTTTCTTTCTAAAAGAAGTAAGACCGCGAGATATAATTATATAATTCAAAACCCTAATCATGTTAAATTCTACGAGGCTGTTACTGTAATTGCCAAGTTACTATTAACAAAGTTAAAACATTGGAGCGAGTAAATTCAATTGAAAAACAATTTTAAAAAATCAATTAAAATTCCATCGATAAACGCTCATTGATATTTTTTACAAATAATAAATAAATTAAAACAGTTTCAAATTGTAATTGATTATTCCAATTAAAACCGCTGTTCAAATATTAGATTGAAGTTTAAACTTTTAATATCGTTCATAGAACGTTACATATTAAAGGCATAGCACTATGTATAAAAGCCAGAATGTTACATATGAAATACAGAATATCATGTATACAAGGCAGTATGTTATATGTTAAAGACACAATGTTATGTATACAAGACAGAATGTTACATATAAAAAAACAGAATGTTATGTATACAAAGCAGAATGTAATGTATAAATGGTTGAATTCTACACACACACACATATATATATATATATATATATATATAAATAAAAGGCAGAATGTTATGTATAAAAGGCAGGATATTATGTATACAAAACAGAACGTTATGTGTAAAAGGCAGAACGTTATGTATACAAGGCAAAATGTTATGTATACAAAACAATAAAAGGCAGACTGTTACATATAAAACGCAGAATGATATGTATAAAAGGCAGAATGTTATGTGCAAAAGGCACAATGTTATTTATACAAGGCAGAATATTACATATTGACAGAATATTATATGTACAAGGCAGAATGTTACTTATAAAAGCTAGATTGTTATGTATAAAAGGCAGACTGTTATGTGTAAATATCATTTATCCTTAATATTGTGTTAGAAGATTTTCCATTTTTATTTAACTATCATATTTTTTCAGTTGATACAGAAAAAGCTACAACTGATTCGTTACCTATTTATGTTGTTTTTTTTTTTTTTTTTTTTTTTGTATAAACCATATAAATTTGTTCATACCGAAAAAACCATAAACATGATGGATGTCAGCCATGAAAGTTTCAAAATGTATTTATTCCGTTATCATTATATTTTCTACAAGAAATTTCGAATATATATATATATTCTTTTTTTTTAACATAAATCCTTAATTTGAAAGGCGATTTCTTTGAATAATAATCGAATACAATTACTTACGATATTTCCTTATTTTAATATACGCGAAAAACTATACAATTTCGCGTTGAAAGAACTTACATTATTTATATATAAAATCACGCCAAACAGAAATAATTGTATTTACTTTTATTTTTGTTACAAGTAGGAATAAATTCCATGATTTATTTTCTCTGAAAAAATCTATAACCCAATCATATTCCTGACTTATAAATTAATATATTAAATCTGAAAAATATATCTATATCTATGTCTACATATCTATAAAATTAAAGTCACATTAACTATGAAAGTTGATGATTGAAGTCATCTAGATGATCTTCATCAACCCGAAGATTGATAGGAGACTGTCAAACGACGCTCTTTGGCAAGCCAGTACGTCTTCCACGGATTCTTTACTTCCCCAGTCGATCGGTTCCCATTTACCGACAAATTAGTTGTGGGGCTAAAATTACGCTTCGGTGGATCCTGACCCAGGTTGTGATATATATAAACATTAATATATGCATGTATGTATGTATATATGTATTAATATATTTTTCTCAAAAATGTTACACTAAAATGTGAAGCTTGAGTTATTACCAATTGGTTACCGTTAAAGTTTTAGTGTTGTTGTTTTTTTTTACACACATCACTTAGGAGACGCAAATGGACTCATCGAAACTACTCATTTAACATGCAGATTTAGAAATATTGCAACGTACAAAAATTTTACCGCACTAAAAATTATAATATTAAAAATAAACTAAAAAAAAAAAAAACAACTTCAATTAAAATAATAAACGATTAAAATTATCGCTACAATGGCTGCAATATAGAAATTTGGTTCTGAATTAGGAAAAATTTAAGTACTCTTCGATAAAAAATTAATCAACCAACAATAAACCGTATGAATTACGTTGTTCAGATGTTAAATACATTCACAGAAAATATGGAAGTAATTAAGTTAAAAAGCTTTCGAATTTATTGCTGTTTTATATTCGGATTTATAAAGCTAAAAAAAAAAAAAATACTTTTCCCGGTTAAACGGAATATCGTTGATGAAGAAAAATAATAAGGTTCGTCGTTCTGGAAAATGTTATTACTACAAGACACTAATAATAACAAGAATAATACTGATAATAATAACAATAATAGGACGCCGGAAGCAAATGATTCTAGTAAGCTTTCGAAACAAATATTCAGCCACGGTCATTATACGTAATACAATTTTCTACGACCGAGTTTACTTTCTCCTTGTTTGACATTTTCTAAGAATAACTTTAACCGAAAGTGAATACAAAACACACGCGCACAAATCCGAACGAAAATCCGACAGCTTTTCTCCTGTTTTTACTTTATAGTATTCACCTTCTTCTTCTAGTTTTTATTGTCTTCGACATTCGCCAGTCTCGGCCGAGTTCACTATTCGGTAATTATCGTCAAACTTTAAACGACAACTTTTTGATAGTCAACTCGTTCGTCTGTTTTTTTTTTTTTTTTTTTAGTCGGATTAAATAAATGGAGCGTAATCAAACGGACACCCGTGCCGGATTCTTTTTTCTTAATTGAGAAATTTAAATAAGAATTTAACAGCAACAATCATTTATTTATTAATTAATTATTTCGTACATAAAACGGACACGCATAACATCTATAGCTTATAGTATCGATAAAGCTTTCTTCTTCTTCTTTCAGCGAATATTCGTTAACCGATGTTGGTGATCAAATTAGCTATTACGGTTTTATCCATTGCTGTTTTGAAGAATTCTGTGGATGGTTGCTCCAAACCACGTTCTTAAATTCTTAAGCCAAGATATTCTTCTTCGTACAATTATCTCGCTTTGAAGAATTTTCTGCAGAAATTCATATCTTCTGTCATTTCTCTTTATGTGGCCCAAGATTATAATTTCCTGCATTTTACTGTTTTCAGGATTATTGTTCGTCTTTAATAAAACATATTTGTTGGTACGTTTCCAGAGAATTTTCAGAGTACGACGATATAACCGCATCTCAAAATCACGCAGCTTTTTCGACATGCTATCCGTCAAAGTCCATGATTCCATTCCAAAAAACGTAATATCGGAGTAATCTAATTTTTGTTTGTTGAATACGAATGTTATGTAAACATTGCTGTTCAAAACCACATTAATCGATTAGAAAAATTTTGGCGCATATCGTTCAACCCAGTTAAATCTCGACATATTTTATTCACCGACAAACGGGTAAAGTGTTAAAGTCCACACTTGACATTTGGTAACTCGCAAATTCTGTAATTCGCTATCTCGAAATGCTTATGAATAAACGTTTAACGTGGCATAATCATGTGAAAAATACGAGAAGATTTATAATTGCTAGGGCTAGCCAGTTATGGCCGTAGTTAGGACGAAAATCATTTCTAAACTTGGCCGTAAAGCGGAATGTTTATTTATCGATTATCGCTCTAGTATGGAGATATGGGTTAGAATTACATGGAACAACGAGCCGAAGTAACCTTCGTAAAATACACCAACAACAGTCCACGATTAGACGTACAACCTTATTATGTATCGAACGACACATTGCATGCCGACTTGAACGTTCACCATATGTAAAGGATATATATGGAACAATACCGAAGGTTCTATGAAAAATTTCAATTCAGCCAAAATCCACTGGTACATTCACTATCGATTTTCCCGCCAGATCTAGCAGACGATTGAAATGGAAGAAGTGGTGCCGCGATGCACATCCAATTACTTGAGTGGACTGAGCTATTCTCAGAGAATTCTTATGTACTGCCAGGAAAAATGAATAAAAGATAAATGGGCAGTTTTCTCCTTGAAGACCCCAATTAGGAAATTCGTTGGAATTGTCTGATTAATATACATTTTCATTCCTATTCAACTCTAATCTTCAATCCTTTTTCCTTCATTCTTTCCTTTTTAATATCGATGTTGTTTATGACAGGAAACTGTCGGTGCAATATAAATATAAATACATACATATATACATATATATATATATATATATATATATATATATATATATATATATATATATATATATAATTTAGATCCTTAGATGTGAATACTCTCATTTTATTAAATGCATGCCTTGCTTTCGGTGGTGGGACGGTTCGTATTTCTTCGGAGGATATTCTTTTTTCTTTGCTTCAAATTTAGAACTGATTTATCATCAACCAGCTAGCTGTGAAGAAGATGGCAGACTTGAAAATCATCAGATATCTCTGTCCAGCAGCAGCAGACTCGTAAAGTATGTAATTCATAACGAATTTTTCGCGTTTGAGTCTTGCCTTTTTATCTGTTTAGCGAAGAATTCCGGTGACCAGCGGATTATTGCGATTTTTTTTTTAGCTCCGATGAATGTTTGACTGTGATCCAGTGATTTCTTCATTTAGGTATTCGATGCTGAAGTTGCCCCTGTTTTCGTTTGGAAATATACCAGCGACCATTCGTAATACTTTGTTCCGATAAGGCTGAATTCTTTCTACGTCGCCTTCAACGAACATTCTCCATAAGTCAATATCGTAAAATTGGCTTCAACATCATCTCATAGAGCGGAAACTTTTTTTTAATACAATCAATAAAAAAAGATATTTAGCGATGCGATTCATTTCTCGGATATATTCAAAACTCGTTTTTAGGTATTTTACGCCTTACAAAATAAATAAAAACCATCGAGAAAAAACCCCTCTAAATAAATAAATCGTCGTAATTCCTCTCGTATTATCGAAGTTGTCGTCGAGACAACTTGAACGATGAAAGAAACAATAAGAACGTCCAAAAAGGAAACGCTGAAACACAAACTTTACTTATCCGAACAAACGGGATACGTAGAGGAATAATTCGATTCGAAATGAACGTGAGCAGATTGCAAGAGGAAATTGTTAACGTCAGTAATACGTTGTTGCGTCTTCCCGAAAAAAGAAGAAATAGTATAGCAGTTGCTTGAAAAAGAACAGTTTACCATCGTCGAATAAGTTTAGCTAACCTTTGCGGAGGATAGAGAGAGATCTCGAAGTTCTTCATCGTGTTTTTCCTGTACGGTATTTCCGTCTGACTGGAATGAGAGATAAAGCTTCATTTTTTTCGAACTAGTAAAATACGCGTAACACAGGATATATAATATATATATATACGTATGCGTATAGGCACACATTTGCACGTGTGTAATCTAAACTTATTCTATTGCACAACTACAGTTTCATTACGGTAATAAAATAAGGATTAAGTGGCTTGATACACGTTCGGAATTTAGAGGAAAAACACGAACACGTGAAATAACCAAAGTTTACATTTGTAAAAATGTGTTCATTTCGAAACAGACTTATTTCATCTGAATCGCTTCTTATCCTATAATAACAAATCCGATCGGGAAATGGAAGAATTGGTTGCTGTTTAATTCGGTTATTTCTGATGAAATTATTATCGAGTTAATTCCCCGAATTAATTTTTTCCCTAGCCAGTCCGCATAGTTTAATTAGTTACTCGAATTAGTTTATATTTTTTATGATTATTTCATTACTACATCAAAACATAAAGAAAACGGAGTTCCTCAAAGATCGGTGCTAAGCCTCCTGCTATTTGTATTCACGTCGTCTGACTTACACACGAGCGCATTAGGGAACCTGTAAAATATTCCATCTATGCCGACGACCTGGTTGTATATACTAGAGGACACAACAAAATATCGAATTAATAGATGAATGGGCTTCGACAAAAAATATTCGTTTCTCCTTGCAAAATACATGTGTAGTACAATTCAGCAGAAAAACGTCGTATACTCGTCTTGTTCAACTAAAATTAAACAGTACGACTATACGACACACCGATCAAACGGAATTAATCATGGATAAAAGATTAAACTGGAAGGCGCATGTGGATTACGTAAAAGCTAGATGCACAAAGACTCTTAATTTACTGAAAACTCTACACCAGAAATCGTTTGGCTCCGACAGAAGAACGTTACTGCGTCTATGTTATTAGATCTTTATTAGAGTACGGTTCGATTGTATATGGTGCAGCATCTCCAAAAGTGATACATAAATTAGATGTAATTCGAAATCAGGCACTTCGCATTTGCAGCGGAGCCTTCTATACTAGTCCAGTATCAAGCCTACATACCGAAACTAATATAACAACTTTCAACGACCGAAGAATCCTGTTATCATTGAAATATTATTTCGAATTATGAAGAAAATCCATCCAAACTATTACAAAACCTTTCAGTCAAACTTAGAAAACAAATACAGTAAAAATAACGAAGCATTTGGATTACGCTGTAAACATTTCATACGGTACCTTAATTTAACAACGGTTGATTGTACTACATATGCCTGCTCGTAGCCATCATGGCAAAAGCCAACTCCACGCACTAGAAATACCGGCTCACGGATAAGCAAACAGTTAAAATTTGCGATAAATCTTGTTCGACAAGAGTCGTGGTCGAGATTACGGAGAATCAAACCGCGTATAGAACAGTAGACGACGTCGTACCGAGCGAACAGACACGAAGAGATAGTACTAGCCACGAATCGGCCACACTAGGTTAACGCAAGGACCACTAAGAATGCGTCGTCGGTAACATGCAAGTTTTGTCAGGGTTCAGCGCTTACCGTAGAACATGTTATTACAGAGTGTCCGAAATTCGAACAACAGCTTAATCAGTCGTCAATAACTGGACTAGATCTAAGTGAAACACTGCAGGACAATGAATATGTAATACAGCGAGTAATATACTTTCGTCGAAGTTCCGCGTAAGAATATCGAAGATGTACGTATGGTCTATAGCCCTTTACGGCACTGATGAAACCTGACCACTCCAATACATCAACATTAAATAAAATACCAATAAGTTATAAGCGTACGGGATGTGGACTTGGAGAAAAATGGAACGGATAAGCTGTGTAGAAAAGATCAAAAATGAACAAGTAATACAGCAAATTGAAGAGGAAAAGTCGTTATTAAATGGGATATATGATTAACTCAGATGGGTCTCATTTACTTCGGCACGGGGATTACTTCAAAATATTCTTCAAGATACAATCCAAGGGAAAAATGCAGAAGACCAACAAACGCATTTATATGCTGCAGAATTAGTAAATATCGAGAAAAAAACAGCAATCACTTAACAGGCTAAAGTTAAATTGATTTAATATTTCCAATAGTGACAAACCAGTTAGAAGTAAGAGGATTAACGCTTCGGAAATGTAGTACATATGAGAATGCTTAGGATACCGTGGACCGCATACCTGAATAAATGCGTCGATTTTGAATGACCTCGAAATTAATTTAGTACGATAACATTTAAGATTGGGTTCACTCACGCACACACTTAAGCAGGTAATATGAGGACGCGTAGATATAGAGGAAGATGATCTGTACGACGGGATTAACAGGACAGAACGAACAACGGTACTTGCGATGAACTAGATGGGGTGATGCCGTGGGAAGTGGTCCAGCATGTTTCGTATTGAAGTAGTTTTGATGATACTTTCACGATACAGTAGACTGGGAAGATTATTTGTACATATATCCGGAAGATATGTAACGGACCTTTAAATAATTGACTTTTTAAAAGTGTTGTCGATGTTAACTGTCCTGCCGCACACAAACAGATATATATATATACATACATATAAGGGTGCACTTATCGGCTTATAACATGTTGCGTGTGTTCATTTATATTCGTACGTGTTTGTCGATACGTTTGATTACTCATGTAATCGGGTGTTTATTATTATTTCTCGTTACCGTCAAACTTATTCTTTTGTAAAAATCATATCCAAGCACAACTTTGAAAACTCGCTTAAGAGCAGAGCATCTTTAACCATATCTAAGAGTACAACATCTTAGACAATTTGTCTGCCCTAAAATACTTAGTTGGAGGAGCGGAAAATATAATTACAGCCTTCCGTGTTAGTGATAATCGTGTAACCATATTTCTTTCTGATGAATACCTAGTTCATAAATTTATAGCCTATTCGAATTTTTTAAAAACTCGAAAACTAAAAATTCTCTACAACAACAATTGTCCTATGAAATATTTCCTATCTATTAAGTGTGAAACGGTACAACACTATATTCGCACTCATCATTACCTAGAGATAACAGGCAAATATCTCAAACTAAGATGAAATTGAAATTTTAGACTCTTTCACTCTTAATTACAATAAAAAGAACATTAAAATTTATATGGCATGTTCTCTCTCAAAAATAAATATTGATTTAAAAATAATGTAACAAACAAAATGTACACCAGCCGAAAATATTAAAGAACTCGTCCTACAAAAATTGAAAGCATATTCAAACTACGTAGTTAATGATGCAGAAACAAGTGGAACAACACTATCCCGATTGCTTGTTTACATAAAGTTAAGGTTCAAAGACTACTGTCCTACCTTGGGCGTCGAATTATATGCAATATTAGTTTGCTTTCTGCATTTACACACTGTGAACTTGAGCATTCAAGAGAGACTGATGATTACTGTGAATTCATCACAAACTCTAACTATGGTAATCGATAAAGTAAACATTCATTTTTTTTTTGGTACTAAATATCAATTACCTGTTGAAACATATTAATTATTTAAATTGAAAAACATCTTTCGTACGGATTCCTGCACATGCAAAGATACCAGGCAATGAAAGAGTTGATACTGCCGTCCGTTTAGTAATATACCGCCTTGATCATAGAAACTACCTCTCCTTGTTTATCATATATTCATAAAAGTATCTGTGGTTCAAGATGGCAACGTCACTGGTGTACTAAAAAAAACTGATCTCTAAACAAAATAAAGACATACCTTATGTCTTGGTAGCCACCTGAAGTAGTCTCGCGCAGTGAATTTTGGAACTCATATCACACTAACCCACAACTATATTTATATTAAATCTACTACACTAATAGAGAGCTACCTAACATAGACAACAGATACAGCAATACAACAAACGAAGCACATGCGTAAAAAAATAAAAATAAGAGAGCAATTCTGAAAGAATGTTTTATTTGTGTATCCAATTTTCACTACCGCATTTTTATTTTGTCGCAAAATTGTATACAGTATACCCGTTCTTGTTCATTAAACTTTTGCAACAATTTCATGCAGAAAAACATACACGTTACTAAATAGCATGATCCCTAAACTTGTCTATTTCAGAGGAAAGTACTAGCTCTATCACTATTGAACCTGTACATTTCCGGCGTACTACAAACGGAATCACGTGATTCCTTTTATTGAGATGATACAGCCTTGGCTACACAAAACATGCAATCGCATATTAGAGGAAAAACCCTTCACGAAAATCTAGTTTCAATAACTGATTATCTTAAAAAATAGCGACTAGTATTGAATATAGATAAAACTGCCGCATCATGTTTCCCCCTTCCCCCAACTAGCCTAAATGATACTAAATATTAACGTCAACGATTAAAGCATGAGGAGTAACCGAAATATCACAGAGCATTTCTACCAACTGAACTATCGTAAAGACCTTGAAAATACGGCGGCTAAAACCCGTGTGCGAACGAATATCATAAGAAACTGGCTGGAACAACATTGAGTGTATCAGCAACAACTCAACGGACTTCAGTTCTAGCACTGGTTTACTCAATGGCTGAGAACGCAGCTCCAGTGTGATTGAACAGTAACCAACGAGGAATATCGACACTGCGCTAAACTTTACGCTACGCGTAATGTCCGACACAACCAAATCGACCGCTGTGCAGCGGTTATCAGTGCTAATCAACATCATGCCTGAACATATTTGTAGAAAAATCAAATCAAATTAAATTTATTGCCGTTGTTTATATAATATTACAAACATTATGTTTGTTATTTCTGTAATTACTCGCGGCAGTGAAAGAATGGACGAAATAAAAAACTTACCCATACACGCGAACACAAACGGGCCTAAAAGATTGAAATTAAGGAAATCAGGTCACAGAACGACTGAAAAATTCATGCCGGAGAGTTACAACTCAGTAACAACATGGACAGAGGAATGGAAAATGCGAAATCCGGACAAGAACAGTATAATAGACGCTCCGGATTATAAGCGGGTGTGGTTTTACCTAAAATACAAGACATGGGGCTGCTCAACTGTTTTCAAACTTGTCGCGGAAGATGTGCCACATTATCCTAAATTAGTGCTTCAAATTATGCGACTGCGGATTAAAAACCAAACAATTGATCATGCCTTGAACTCGTGTCAGCGTAGAACCTTCAGTGGTGGTTTGGAAGAAATCCAGACAGTAACATGGCTGAAGACATATGATATAAAAAAATTGTATAAATTTCACACACAAGTCTAAATTATCTGCTCAGATTCACTTACAGCACTATTATGGACATCCTATAGAGAAATGTAAAACTAATCGAGACAACTAGGAACAGCTTATTACATTCCTCTAGTCTAGACATTAGTTCACATTGTAATTTATAGAAATGAATTAGTTGATAGGGTACCGTATGAAGCGGCAACAGAACTACCTGCGCTAAACGTTCCGATTACATCTGTAGAATTCGAGCGATACATAAAATATTCGCTATTATAATTATGGCAGAAAGAACGGTATACCACGTCAGTGATAAATAACAACCACTCCATAGAATTAAACGTTCCGCTTAAAAGACACACATCGAGCGATGGAGTGATAGCGTAGTTATCAGTAGACTCCAGTTGAGCAATAATACTAAATCGACTTGAAATGGACTGGATTATTCTCTGTGTACGGTGTATAATATTGTGCTCTATCCTCAATACAATCTACAAAGATATCACTTTAACTTTCTCTTCCTCCTTGAACCTTTTTCTTAGCGACAACTTCTTTACATCTTATCCTATTCCTGCACAAAACTGGCTCCATATTATGTATATAAATAATTACAATTACACAAACAAACACAAACAAATGTTTTCGTTACCGTTTGTAATAGGTAATAAAAAAAACCCTGCAGCATGTTGTGAGGTGTCTGTATGAGAATAATTAATATCATTATTAAATATTGTACATATGGATTGGAAGGAAAAAGAATTATTACGTTATTATGTTGGATGTAGTGCCACTTTTGTGTTACACACGTCCGTGAAATATTTTTCTATTTCGTTTAATATTTCTTTTTTCCCTTTTATAATTGTGCCTTCGGTGTTTTTGAAGTGAAACTTCTATTGGCGCGTTGTATATTAACCCGCAAAATGCCGATTCGTATTCTTTGTCTTACGTATGCGCGCACGGCTATCCGTTATTTCGTTCAAATTTTCGTTACACAAAGGATGTACGAGTGACGTAGATTTGAGAACGAAAACATTTGAGTCATCATCACGTCAAGTTAAGCGTATCGGACAGTGCTTTCCTTTTCTTTGTGAAATTTGTACGAAATCGTGAGTTTATTAAATAAGTGTCTTTTCATTGTGTGTAATTTACACGGTGGGTTTAATATATTGAATTAAAATTACAGTGATTTTTTATTATCCTCGTACTACATTGATGCTCTTTTAAATACTTTCGGACCTTTGTTTTCTTCAATTATCTTCTTTATAAGATTAGTGTTAAATTGGCGAGTATCATTCCTAATTTCGTTTCTTAGTAGTTTGTTTAACATTTTTGTTTGTTATTACTTTCAGTGTACGTCGTTGTTGCATTAATTTTTGAGTATTATTACTTAATTTCTTCGATATAGTTTCATTTTTAGGAGCTTTATTCGAGGCATATTCCCGCATAGTTATAAATATAGCGTATATAGTACCACTGGAGTGTTTGCACGCACAAAATGAATAGAAATAACGAAAACCTGGGTTCCTTCTGATCATATTTACTAAGCTTAAAGGTAACGACAGTTGTTCTCTGTGTACTTCCAACACGTTCTTCGGATATTTTAAAATATTTATTACTTTACGTGAAATTCGTAAAGAAATTACCGTCGGTTTTGTAGCCCGTTCGAATTTATTATAGTCACGTAACCGTTCGTATGGAACATGAAAAAAATCGCAATCTTCGTTTTGGGGGGATACAATTTTATTTACACATCAAACAATCCGCGATAGGGTTTGATAACAAAGGCAGCAACAATAATAATGATAATAATAATAATAAAGGAAAGATAGTAAAATCCTGGAAATCGTTCTTAATGGATGTCGAGAGACTGTCGTCAATAAAATCTGTTCGGCGACGAATCGAACTAATGTCAGCGTGCTTGCTTAAAAATTTACAGAACGCACATACATGCTATATAATATATATGTATATATGTATACGTCTGTGTATGTGTGGATATGAAAGGTCGAAATATATTTGTTTCACGCGTTCGAATACGAGACTTGGTCATACCAGACGTTAGTACATGTCTCGTCTACTTAAAATCGTAAACGGATGAGGAGATTCGACGTAAAAAATTTTAACATTTCGGAGAATTTTTTATTTTTTAATTTCCAGACTGTTATAAATTTTTCCATCGATCGATAACTGTTGTACACGCTAAAGTATCACATATTTACTTCAAAATTATTTTTAATAAATATAAGAAATTATCTGTTTCAGTCCAAGGTTAAAAAAAAACCAATCGAATGTTAGTTAATAATTTGAAAAAAATAACAATGTACATGTATACAAATATATCATCGTTTATCCACTCGTTACCAGAGTATGGAATGCCATCCATTATTTATGGGTCCTAAGATGTCTAATTAACCGATTCTCGCGGCACATTTCTTTCCTTATACATTACATGTAAAGGCGTCACTATTAATGCAATCTACTCCAGTCGTTTCGAGCAAGCCTTTACGTCGTTTCCTTTTCCTTTCTTCCATAGCTCGAGCGTTTTATCCCCTTCCAGCAGACTATTTATTATTGCTTGCCTCCAGATTTTGCGATCTACTGCTAGCTTCTCTTATCGTCCATTCTGATTACATGTCCGGTCCATCTAAATCTGATAGTATAAAGCAGCATTTGAATAGACTTGCAGTTAGTTCGCACTAAGATTTCGAGATTCGTCACTGTGTCCTGCCAACGAACATACAGTAACTTGTGCAGTGCTCTCTGGTGTAAAGCTTCCAACAAACGTATGATCTTAGGGCCTATGTTTCTGAGCCATAAAGGAGCGTCGGACAAACAATAGACTTATATTTTATTAGTTTTGCGTTGACAATAAGATCTGCTTGTTATTAAAGATCCTTCTAACAAGCTTATTTATTGAAGCTGAGTCAACTTGTATTCCACTGCAAACCTCGGCGTCTAAGCTGACCCTGTTAATCGTACTGCTAACATATTTAAAACTTTCCACCTGTTCTATTATACTATTGCTTAGTTTGAACAAGTGCTTCTTTTGATAGGTGCAACTTGTACGAGCAATTTAGTTTTATTATTAAAACATACAAAAAAAAATATATATATATATATATATATATACATATGTGTACAAACGTCTCATTCATAATCTTTTAATTAGTCGTTGTTTGATCGGGTCAGTGTTGGAAAATTTAACACGAAAAAATACTACATCGGATGTGTTATGTATTATTTGTAAGCCAAAACCTGGAGAATTAATTTTACACCAATTTCCCTTTAGCACTTTCGTGTCCAATGTATACTTTTGGATACCTTATTTTTTGGGTTGGTATCTCGCAAACTATGTTCCGATGTTTCCAATTAAAATTGTTTTTAATAAATAATTTCTTCGAATTTACTAATCACTATGCCCAGTGTGTACTTTTTTGTATATACCACAATTATCTTTTTACGTATTAAGTCGATTTAAAGAAGAAAAACCAAAATATATTAATTTTTGAACCGCTTGTAAATATATGACCGGAAAATACTGTTTATTTAATAATGACTGGTCGTTGCGAAGACGAAAAACAAGTAGTTATCAATATTGAGCTTAAACAAACCGCACTCATAGAGAATAGATGAAAATTCCGATGGGAAATTGGGTATAATATAATCGTTATATGGAAACCAGGTTTGAGTTCTAATTTTTTGCGGAACAAATCTCCAATTCGGTTAATGCGACTGAAACAACTAAAAATATTTGTTACAGAGTTATCAGCACGTTTAAGTAATGTAAAGTATATCTCAGAAACAAAGGAGGACAAAATATTCTGTCTTCAGTACAAAAGTGGAGTCAATTATCAAAACACCAGTTTTTATTCTCAAACATATGAGCCACCTGAGATGGGATTTATAAGGTCCACTGAAAATGTAATAGTCATATTTGAAGCACGAGCGAATGGCGGCAATATAAATGGTATAAAAAATATTTGAAACAGCCCTCCACCAAACCGGAAGTTAGAGATTTAGAAATGTTGAAAGCTCAAAGTTATGTCTAGTGCTTGACATGCAAACAGTAAGCTAATTTATGATCAAGTGTAATGTTCAAAAAATGAGAAATAAATATGTGTAAATGAGAGATTATTAAATGTTTGAAGGAGCAAATCACGCAAGTTGACTTACTCATTATGCATAAAGGAATTAATAGATTGTAAGGTGTAAAACATAAAGACATTCCTGTAATTGTTTTTCGTTTTGTTATAAACAACAGTGTCATCCGGATAGGAAATACAATGTACATTATCATTAATTATCTCAAAAAGGGAAGAAATATACAATTTAAACATCAACGGACTTAACACAGAATCCTAAAAGAGGCGTGTATACATAAGTCTGAGTAAACAACTATAATAATTTAAGGAAAAGAGTACGATTGATCAATGGAGCATGAAGATCCGCATTTGAATAATGCGATTAAACAAAGTAGGAACACTTATCATAAATAGACTGAAGATCTATTAAGCACGTAGGAAGATATGTTATGTTAATGGAGGGAATCATATTGCTAGGCAGTCCATTGTAGAGTATTCTGAGTAAAAACCTACATAGATTTTCTAAATTTTCAATTAAGTTCCATCGATCATATCAGACGATTATTTAGTATCATTATTTAAAATACACATGTTATGGTCCAAGAATTGTTAAAGTCAACCTTTATACGAATCCCCAAAAAATTAAATGTCAAATCGTACGTGGAATTCTGACTAATATCCTTTATGAGTCATATATTGGAAGATTTAGAAAAGGTTTGGAACAGACGAGGCTTTTTTATATATGAGACAAATACTACATAAAATATGATCATTTTCAAAATGTCTACATATGTTTCATTGACTCTGAACTCTTTAATAGTGTAAAACACAGAAAATTCTGATAAAAACGGGACTTGATGGGAAAGATATTACAGAATCTGCATTGCCAACTACGCGCTAAGGTTAAAGTAAATCAAAATCTGAAGACTCAGATCCTTAAGACTATGAATGTTGTAAGACATGGTTGTATGCTCTTACCCCTCTTGTTTAATATATGTATAAAGAAAAGATTTTATAGCTAGGGTTACAGACTAATAAATTCGGAATAAAATTACAGACAACGATGAAGGAATAAGAAGACGAAGTGGAATGACGAAGGAAACGTTGCAAAAAAATATGCTTGCTAATGATTTGGCACCACAGTCAAGACTAAAAGTTATAGACTGGTACGTTATTCCAATACCTTTGTACATAATTGACGCGTGGACTTTGAAAGCCAGCACTATTTGACGTTCACAAACTATAGAGATGTTGGGTTCTTAGAAGATTATTAGAAATTTCATGGACCAAAAAAGTTCGAATAATAATGTATTGAAAAGAGCCATTATAGAAAGGAAGTGCATAAAAAACATTTTTAAAAAGATGGAACGGTATGCCTGGGCCATACTCTAAGATGAGAAAAGTATAATATTTTGCGCTTAATACTGCAAGGAAAAATTGGTGGTAAAAGAGACTTTTAACTTATGGATAAAAAACATCAAGGAATGAAGTAACATCGATGATATTGGAGGGCTCTTTAATGCATCAAGGGAGAGGAATTGTTGGAAATAGCCTACACACTGCATAGCGTTTGGCTTTAAAAGAACAAGAGGGCGTAAATCAGGAAGTACAATGTGCTATAAACAGTATTTCGACAAATAATTGCGTATATTTTATGATGTCATTATTTCTTTTCACCTATTACTATATTTTACGCATCATTTATTAATAAGTATTTATTTACGTATTTATACTTGAAAAAATTACTAAATAAATTTGACTATCATTATTATTTTAAAATATTAGAGAAGGTATAACATAGAGGTCAATGAAATTGCGAGCATTTCTTTCAATGAAACGGAACAAGAATTCAATCTGTTTATGTGAGCACTGTAAAATATAACTTATTACTTATAGAATATAAAAAGTGCGCCTAATTAATTATAAGCGATTATGAAAAAACAACAACGATTATTTACGACTATTAGTAGTTAATATATTAATTATTATTTATGTTTCCGGGTATTTTACAACAATTTCCAATGTAATTTTATGAATTTATCGATTCATTCTTTTGCCTTATTAGATATTAGAATCTCTTTTCTAATCATCTTTTAGTGTTCGCTTCCGAGCATTTCTTTAGAACATGATCAGTTGTTTATTTCTCCTTATCACAGTCGCATATCGCGTTGTCTCTGACCACCCGCTTATTCAGCAGTTTCCACATCTTCTATGTTCCGTCCTAATGCGATTAAGCTTAGTACACAAATTTCTCGGAAGATTAAAGCCAGGTGATTCGATGCAATAACTTCATGTTTGTCGAGATTATTCGTCAAACATTTAAATCGCGAAGTATGAAATTCGTCAAAAACTAGCTGAGTAGAGGTTTTGAGTGGTTTCACATTTATCATCATTACCGAATAAAAAATTAGTTATTATCGTTATTTAAAAGGAAAAAATTAAATCATTAGTAAAAATCATTAATTGTTAAAATAATTAATAATAAAGTTTTTCATGCCATTTTCAAGTTATGATAATAACGAAATATATGTAAATAATAAGAAAAGTAACATATAAAAAATATATACTAAACTAAATAGTTCAAGCCCGAGATACTTGTGAACCGGTATTATCAATTTTCCACACTAATTTTACTAAAGGTTGATATATCGGAGAGTATGAATTTTATGAATTTTGAACAAAACGAAATCATGACACAGTTTAATCATTATAAAAGTTTATTATTTGCGCAAAGCTTTTCGACAGTTACGTCATTATTAAGTATACACATTACATACAGATTACCTGAAATATTCACATAATGACAACTTATAATTTGATATACATATTTTATTAGCCACAGGTAATTTTACTTTTAGATTTATTTTTGCAATAAATTTTATTTATAGATTTATTGCAAAAATAAATTTTATTTATAAAACAGCTTTAAAAAAATAATTCTTCATCAGTTCGATAATTAACATTGTAAGTATTCTCGAAATGTTACATGAAAAAAATACGAACATGGTTCACACTAAAAAAAATCATTGACCTATGAATGTCAACCATGAAGAACTAAAAATGTATTTAGAAAATTATTCCTTTTTCTATACATCTATAATAAATTTATTCCGCATTTTTTTCCAAACATATTAGGATTGTATTTATGATTAATTGCTATTTATTTTATAATGTTTTTTCTTCTGTTTAGTTCATCTGTATCTATTGAAATTATTTTACCTCTACGATCGCAACATCTTTAGCCGATTTATGTATTTTCGGTTGAAATGAGTCATGACGTATTATTGTGTCCATTTGTATATAAATTTTTAATGACCATTGGTGTCAAAAATATACATTAATTTCTAACTTAATAGTAGAAAAATCGTTTGAAAAAAAAAAAAATCTGCTCTGTAGTATTTCTTGATGTCGCGCGGCGTTTGACCGAAGTATGACATCATAGTCTTATTTCCAAACTGAGTACCAGATTGTCTGGCAACTGGTGTCCGTCTGCTGACATCACACCTATCAAGCCGACAATTCTTTATGAAGATGTAAAATCCTTATTTTATCCCATCCAAGTGGGAGTACCGCAAGGAAGCTAGAGCCCATCTTATATCTCCTATATACGATGGATATACCAACTATATCAAAAACCACAACTGCGACGTTTGCTGAGGACGCAGCAATCTGTGAGTCAGTGACACCCCAGCTGAAGCAACAAATCTTCAACATGCTCTGGATCATATAATAAAATGGAAGAATGATCGGAAGATGAAGCTCAATGAGCAAAAATCTGTTCATGTCACTTTCGCCCTTCGTAAGCGGCGCCCCCAGTATATAGTATTCATAAATAATCAGAAAGGCGCGGTTGCTAACTCAGCAAAATACTTAGGACTGCATCTGAATGCCAGGCTAAGTTGAAAAGCTCATATCAATGCAAAAGCTCATCAAATTAGGCGCAAAGTACGCCAAATGCATTGGATCATAGGCCGACATTCCAAAATGAACTTAGAAAATAAACGATTAATTTAACTATTATAAGACCAATCTGGACGTATGGAGTCCAGCTGTGGGGTTGCATCAAAGCTTTAAATAAACGAATTATTCAAATGATCTAAAATAAATTCCTTCGTACGATAACCAATGCCAACGAAATGAATCACTGCACGCCAAAAATTAAGTGGGTTCATGAGGTCCTCGCTAATGACTTAGTGATATCATAAGCAATGTCTATACATGTACAAATAACAAAGCCTAGCTAATGGGCTGTCTTTGTAACGCGCAGTAATCTTATATAACTATTACTTATTTAGAATTATTTCTAAGGTTGTAATATTTATACAGCGCCTACTTTTCTAAAAAAAGAAAAGAAACTGCTAATAATAAGCCCGTATACATTATATGATTTTGATTCCGTCCGATTAAATACAGTTATTCAGATTGTACACGTAGATGCTGTTTTGCTCAATAAAATTGGAAGAACCGTGTGATAATGGCCAAATGGAAAAGTAAAAGTAAGATAAAAATAATCGATACATATAGCGGAAAATTCGCACAGTTCGACGTATAATTAAAAAATAATAACAAATAGCGAATATTTAAATATTAGACATTAAAAACCAAAAAATTGATACGAAACAAAAAAAGTGCAAACTACGATCCTTAAAATGATAATCGATATCAAATAGCGACGTATTAATGTATTCGGAAGAGAGTTTTAATAGAATTCCGCAGCTTTAACATAAACCGATGAAAATGAGATTAGGCAATAACGACTTGCGCAATAGCGGCCGTTTCAACGATTTTCATTTGGTGAAAAAGAGGGGAGGGGTTTTCGTTACCGAATGAGATTACCTTTTATGCAGTCGGAAAATATCGAATTATCTAATGACAAGCTAAAGCTTTTAACCGTCGTCGATGATGCGATGAAATCAAATAGTAGAAGGGAAATATCCGTTTTATAAATGCGCCGTTTTTTTTGGGGTGGGGGTTCCTTTTTTGTATCTGTATATATATATATATATATATAAAATATATACATATTTACATATATATATGTGTACACGCACGCATTGAATAATTTTTCTTCTTCAAAAGTATAAAAATATCTTGGATCGCATCGCGATTCCAGTTTAACATGGAAGCATGACGCGAGGCAGAAAGCAGAACAAATCTGGCTTAAAGTCTGTCGAATGTTTTAGAATTCACAACTCGATCTCTCTACAGTAAATTACTACTCTACTAGTCAATCATCACTAATGAATCATCAAACCCACACGGAGTAATGGGATCGAAATTTAAGGATGTATGCGCGAAATCTGGTAACCGAATGATTGTCCAACGTAGTCAGTCAAAATAAAGTTGTTCGTGTAATTACCGACGCGCGGGTTGGTATCAAAGAAACAGAGGATCTGCATGTAGATGTGAATGTGAAATGGGTAGACGAGATCAACTTCGCCACAAAACTCGAAAAACAACTCTATTCGAGGTAACCGATTTTGTGGACACACTAGCGGATATTAAACACCCTAAGCGATTAAATTCGACCGATTTAGTTGTGTAAATCATATTTATGTATATAAATAATAGAAATTAGTATTATACACGTTTAACTTAGTCGTATATATTTATTATTTAAACGTTAGTTTAAGATTGCAATATATATACGAGAACAAAATATAAATCCATTAAATTAACGACGTCATTAACGAGAAATTCGGGCAATAATATAAATCGGCACAAAAATAAAGAAACTTTCACAAGACACGGTAGACATCATGTCAAAAAGACGCAACATCAGTCGATAGTCCCCAGAAAGCCAAATAGAATATGTAGAAATGTAGAAAAGTGTACGGAAAGGGATTAGACAATATATTCTAAAATGTAATACAAAAGCAAATTAGAAGCACGAAAATACTGAGAAATAATTTTGGATTAGGGAAATATCAAATAACACGAATAAAAGACGATGACGATCGCATTATCCAATATATATATATATATATATATATATATATATATATATATAAAAACTGTAAAAATAGTAGAATTCTATAAACATTTACACGAAGACGTGATGAAAATAGAGGAAGGAGTCAATTCCGATAGTTCGGCAAAGCAGAAGTAAAAAGGGGCAAAAAAAAACGCTTAAAAAAAACAACAAAGTCCGGGGAGAAGATGGAGTTTTAATAGAAATCATTAAATTATGCGGAGGGATAAGTATGGTCATGCTACTTAACAAGTGTTTAAAAGAAGGAAACGGACAAATAGGACGACGAGGAACATAAAAAAGATGATAAAGAAAAAATACGGAATAACAGATCAGCCTTTTCTCAAATATTTATAAGCTATTTAAAAAATAATTATGATTAGGTTCTTGATGCAAGCCAAGATGAACGGGTCAGATTTAGAAAAAGCACGATTACGACAGATCATGTATAAGTTGTTAGGCAAATAATTCGAAAAGCAAACGAATATAGAATTCTAATGTGCATAGCTTTTGTAGATTTCAAAAATTTTGACTACCTGAAAATCAAAGCAATAATACAGACACTAGGAGGGATAAAAATTAGTAGCACACACAAACGAATATAATTATATATATAAAGGCGAAAGGTACGATTGCAATCGGTGAGGAAAAACATCGTTTAAAAAATGAATAGGACAAGGAGATAAGCTGTATGCGAAATTATTTCAGCTGCATTTTAAGGCACTGTTGGAATGATTAAGTAGGAAAACGCGGGTATACAGGTCGGAAGTTAACGAACTTTTTATACTCGGATTGGCCTGAATTACAAGACATGATACAGTAACGCTCAAATATAAGGCTTAAAATCCACATAAATGAAACTACACGTAGCTGCAATGAATTCCTGAAAGATAATTGCAGTGATATAAACACACAACAAGTAGAAAGGGTCGACAAATTCATTTATTTAGGACAATTAATTAAAGTAAATAACGATCTAGAAGATGATATATCCGGAAGAATACAATTAACATGGATGATATTTTGAAAACTGAGGAATATACTTAGAGATACTAAAATATCTTTAATCCTGAAAAAATTAACGTTTGATGATTGTAAACATGTGCTAGTGGAACTAATCAAGGAAAAATGAAAAAGTCTCTGTTGGATCACCCTGAAGGACAAATAAACTTAACAGCAAATAATGCAAGTTATAAAAGAGATTGGTGCAATAAGTATAGTTACAAATAGTAAATGAAGCTGGTGTGTACACGTAGCTAGAAGCGAAGGCAGCTGGAAAACTGGCAAACGAGTCTTGGCCAAATTAGCGGGAAAAATATCGAAGTTTGGAAAAAATTAGAAAACGCCTTCATGCAGCAGTGGACTGAAAATGTCTAATGAAGAAGAAGAATATATAAAAACTAGAGTTATGAAATATTTTTTTTTGAAACGTGTTTTTATGCAAATTTTCATGTTCATTGTAATTTTAAGCATATGACAAGTACAAATTATTTTTAATGATGCATATAATAATGGAAATCTTGAATGGAATCGATTAGCGATGTAATTAAAGACTTTATAACAGCTCATCGGAAGAGATTTTAGTGACACACCAACGTGCGATTTACTCAACTTCTAAATATTGTGGAAAACATTAATCGCCTTAAGCTTGTAGCTACTGGGTATAATATATATAATATTTTATAATTGAAAATTAACTTTTAGTTAAGATTGTGTCATCTATGTATTAAAAAAACGAAATAAAGTTTTAAAGTTATTTAGATCAATAAATGTATTCAACCATGTATGTTCGCAAATTTTGTATACATTCTACGCAGTTCTTTATATATATATATATATATAATATTTCAGATTTTTATATTGCACATAATATTATTAACTTTTATCTTAGTCTCGACAAAAATTTTAACATCGGGGCTAGTGCCTTTTTAATATTTTTTGTGTTTTTGTGTATTTTTTTTTTTGGTTTTTCTTTTTTGAACTTTAAGGTATTTTGTTTCGTGTCCTACTAGATCGTACTTTAATAACTTTCTTTTGCCGAGTATAAAATTTGAATGGAACATAGGCCTTGGATTTATTATGTTAGTACTAAACCCAAAATTCCGTTTTACCCATGGTAAACAAGTCCTTTTATCATTGTTATCGTTGCTAAGTATTACTATTATTATTACATTATTAACGTTTCTCAACAAATCCTACGTATTCAACTAGACATGTTGTTCGCTCGTAAAATTTTACAACCTTCTGAAAACGCATTATACTTCTTCTTCTTCACTAAAAAATAACTGTTAATAACCTTCCTATCCTTAGGATTATCTCAGTTTACAAAAGTGGAATATTTCAAAAGGTTTTCGAAACTTTTCAAACATTGGTAGTAGGAGCGAGAAATAAACGAAAGCTTTCCGTCATCAATTATTATTAAAACGTATATAAAAGGTTTTTAATACGCGATAAAGTTAATACGTTAACTGAAAACCAAAACAAAGGATAACACCGCACACATTCACACACACACTGAGATATATTATATATGTATATATAAATATACATATATTAGATAGAGAATAATAACTTAAACTACACGTTGATAGATTATTTTTATCGATTTCGTTACTTTTTCTTTTACCTATTTATTCTTCTTTTCCCAGTTCCTTTTTCGAGTTTTCGATACGGGACAATTAAAGATAACACGAAAAGGGCGGAATTTTATTCGTATATAGTTTCAGATTTTGGCACTTGACCGACTAAGGGATAAGCTGTAGGAACAGTTACTAGACTAGGGGAAGACCTGTCACACCGTAGATCATGTTATTCTTACGGCGTTGGTGAGGGGTTGTTACGCCTAGTACACTTTTTTTTAAATTAAATTCGCTGCTTCGACGACTATGCAACCTCCCGAACGCATACCCATATTATAGCGTACAATTTGTTTTTAGGCGATTACCTTACATTATAATGTATGTGTATGCGAGCGTGCATTGTTGCGCGTACGTAAAAGGGTATTCAACCGTTCAAAATAAATTTCATTAACTTGTATTCGTTTTAACTAACGACCGAGTTCCTTTTTGGCTGACGATATTTGAGGGTTCGCGTGTCCGTGTTCTTTATAGTTTTTAATACCGCAATATTGCACGCAAATATTTACTAGCTAATGCCCGAATAAAATGCTCCGTATAAAATTAAAAATAAACCTTACTACGAATTATATCATCGTGAAATTTAATTATTATTTTGTACGCGCCTTTAAACATTTAGATTATTAAATTATTATGAATATATATATATATATCAATCCTAATGTTTTAGCCATTTGACTGACTGGTTCTTTTAATCAAAGTCTTTCATGTTTTACAACCCGCTGTTAGTCTCTATATAATCGTTTATATTTGCTTCATTTCTAGCTGTATTTCTCTCGATTTACTTCTACTAAAGTCTTGATTATCATACTTATACGATTTCACGATCTATTAAAATATTTCTTCTGTCCATCCAAGTGTCCAGTTCCATTTCTCAAATGTTTCTTTTCTATTTCTTTTTGTCATCGTCTGTGTTTCCGTGACATGAAGTGCTACTGCGCCTATACGTAAAACATCACAATAGAATAAGACTAGTTCTGGAGGAATGAACGGGTAGAATAATGATAGGGAAACTAACGAACGTTAGATATAATTTCCGCGAATACCAATGAAATGAGATCATCGATTGAAAGAAATTAGCAGCAGGCAATACGGATTAAATGTAAATAAAAATAAGACAAAAGTAACGATCGTAGACCGAGGATACCTATTAACGAAAGAACACTCGTCGGTTATGAAACTGTTGAAAACTGCGTGTAATTAAGATCACTTTTTGAAAACAAAGGAGTATCCGAAGGGGAAATTGGACGGAGAATTGAAATTGCCCAAAGAGTAATAATAAAGCTGAACAAAATATTGAAAGATAACTTCATCAGAAAGAACGTGAAGATTGGGCTAGTCCAAACGATTTTTTTCGCCGTCGTATTCTATGCAGCGAAAACCCGAATATTGAAAAAAAAAACAGGAAGGAAAATAATCGATATTTTCGAAATGTGGTGCCGGAGAAGACTTTGAGAATTCCGCGAACAGCAAAACGTGCGAACGAATCGGTACTAGAACAATTTTCATAAGCAAGGTAATGAAATTCTTTGGGCATATAATACGGAAACAAGGAGAAATGAAATTGAAACGTACAATAATAATGGGTAAGGTTAATAGAAAGCTACCGACGACACGTATGCCGACAGGATGGACATGTGTTATTCAGGAAATGACAGGATTGTCGTTTGCAAGATGTATACGTCAAGCAGAAGTACGAGACCAAAAACTAATGGCTGATTAAAATGTTAATAACGATACCCTATTTATGATGACGACTATTGATGATGATGATATTTTATATATATATACATATGTATATATTCTTATTTCTCTTCTCTACCTAATGGTTGGTGAGTATTAAAATGACAATGTCAGATCTTTTTTCGGGAACAGGCACGTGATTTTATGGCGACATAACTTTCACCGCTTTTTACTTGTTCTATATTACCAAGTCTTGGTCTGCCTTTAGTACGTCTTCTGTTCGTCATTTCTTCGATTAGAGTTCTCATCCACTCTGAATGTCTGATCAGATGTTCAACCATTTCATTTCTTCTCATGTTGATCGTATTCTGGATTTCGCGTTGTACATTCATATTGTACAAGATATCGTCATTAGTTGTTTTACTCGTCCACGGTAACATCCGACACCAACACCACATCCAAACGCGCGGAGTTTATCACTTTCTCTGTTTGAAATCGTTCATGTCTGCTCCATATTACGCCATACTCCAGATAAAGCTATCTTTAAAATGTTTTTTATTATTTTCTGACAAGTTTTTTGGTACGAGGAAAGGGTTTTTCGCAAGAGTTCTTATTTTCTTTATATCTTTCGTGCTACGACCGTCTGATGATATTATATTTCCTAAGTAGGAGAACTCAGTTACTTAGTTGACGTCATTAATTTAGTTTTTTTAGTACTTATATTCATTTTAAATATTTTTTGTAGAGCTTCACTTAATATATTTGAAGATTCTTGCAGTCGTTTCTCGATTTCCGCTAGTATTGCTTTGTCGTCTGTAAATTTAATTGTATTATGTATTCTACCATTTATCTTTATTCCATTATGATTTTTTTCTAAATAATATTCCATTGCCACCTCAATATAAATCTTTAATAATATTGATGAAATAGCCTTGACGTACTCCTTTCCTTATCTTTGTTTTTTGTTCGCCTATGATTACAAATTGTGTTTTATACAGTTCAAAAAGTAGTCGTCGATCCCTATGCTTGTATCTTTAACGACCTCAACAGTATATTCCAATCCACATGATCGAAGGCTTTTTCCATGTCCACAAAGGCGATGTAAACCGTTTTTCCCCTTTCCATAGCTTTTCAAATGATTAAGCGTAGAAAAAGTATAGGTTCTCTTGCTCCTTTGTTCCTCCTCAAAACCAAACTGATCATTATTGAGGTTGTTTTCAATTTTGCATTATATTCGAAAATATAATGTTCTATGGTCTTTACATTCTTGAGCATTATGCTTTTTGGCATAGAGACCAACAGGCACTGCTCAAAATCTTTTGGAATGTTTCCTTTCATATATATTTCATTTAATAGATTAAACATAATATTTTTAGTTTTGTCGCCTAATAATTTAAGCAGTTTTCCAGGAATTTGATCAACTCCTAGTGCTTTATTAGCCTTCAGTTCTTTAGGGCTCTTTCAAATTCACATTTTAATATGGGGAAAACTTCTCATCTTCTTGTTGTTTGGCCTTTTCATTCAAAATTAAATCATCGATTGGATTACCGTTGTATAATTTTTCAATATATTGCTTCCATCTGTGTTGAATGTCCTTATCATCAACTAACAACTTGCCGTTTGTGTCTTTTAAAGTACTTAGTTTCTTCCGTTTACCTGAGACGTGCCTTTTTACATGATTATACACTTTTCCTGCATTGTCCTTTTCATATATATATGATATCAGCATAGTACGCAATTACGATATATTAAACGCGGTGAACACAGGAAGCGACCACCGAATGGTACGTTGCGAAATAGTAATAAATAAAAGACTAGAAAGATGTAGGAAATATGCGCAACTCAAAAGAAAGATAAACGTAAACAGTTTAAAACAACACGCGAATACATACACCAATACGATAACGGCGCTGATTAGTAAAACCGACAGATACAACGTTAAACGATATGGAGAGACGACTTAGAAATATCATTAAACAAGCATCCTATATATGGGATAAAGGCAGAATAAAATCATGGAAACGTAAACTGGCTGATAGAACGATAAAATTATTGGAACAAAGGAAAGATATAATTCAGACATTTGAAAAACATTCCGTACAACACACCGAAATAAACCGACGAATTAGAAACTACATTAAAGATCTGAAAATATATAAATATGAAACAATAAAAGAGTTTCTAGATGCCAATAGGGGACAAAGAACACTTAGACACACGTTATTCAAAGGGAAAAAAATGAGTAATAACAATATACAATGAATATCAAGAAGAGATAAGAGATAAAACTGGTATAATAAACACGATATCGGTAATGTAAATAATCATGTGAGGTGCAATAACAATAACACCACGTCTGATGAAACAATAGTGTTATCCTAGAGAGCATAACACAATTTACCATTAACCAAATGAAAAGCGGTAAAGCACCAGGCGAAGATGGAATAACACCGGAAATACTAAAATCGGTGAAACGTTTGTTAAAGAATTTACAGCATTATTTAATCGACGAATTTTAGAAAAACAAATACCAAACTCCTGGAATAATGCAGCCATTATTTCATTACACAAGAAAGGAGATAACCGAAAACTAGAAAACTATCAACCCACTAGCCTTCTATCAACGATTTACAAACAAGAATAATATCAAACAGATTGGAGCGTATATTGGATGAGCAGCAATCAATAGAACAAGCTGGTTTTTGGAAAAAATATCGTACAGCAGATCATATCCAGACTTCAACTTTACTAATACAGAAATATAAAGAATATAACTTATCGTTATATCTTGAGTTTGTTGACTTAAAAAAAAAAAAGGCATTCGATTCCATTTATACGCGTTCGATTATGGAAGTTCTAAAAGTTAGTGGTATAGAAAATACATATATCGACGTAGTCGTAAACATATATAACTCATTAACAGCCAATGTGCAATTACACAATACAACACCTACATTCCTAATTCTAAAAGGAGTTAAGCAAGGAGATACAATCTCACCACGATTATTTACAACAGCATTGGAATGTGTAATAAAATCGTAAGCGTGGAATAAAAGAGGAATAAATATAAATGACAGATAACCTACATCATCTGTGTTTCGCTGATGACATTGTGATCATAGCACAAGCTAAAGATGAATTGGAAAATATGACGAAAGAACTGGAGAGTGTAAAACAAAATATATGAAATTTAACCCCAAATCAGGACAATGATCACACGCGCGGTGAAATACAAATACAAGTAGGAAGTATAGAAGAAACAGATCAATTTACATATTTGGATAAAGTTTTTACGATCGGAAAACAAGTAAACAAAGTAGAAATTGGGAAAAGAATGCAAATGGCTGGATTGCATACCATAAGATACAACGTATACTCAACACGAAAATTAGTCCAGAAAACAAAGTCAAAATATTTAACCAAACGTGTGCTGAAGAAACTTGGCCCTTAATAAAAGAAGTCATAGGAACATTAAGAAAAACAGAAAGACGGATGGAACGAGCTTTGCTTCGCGTAAAATTACGAGACATAATTAAATAAGAATATATTCGAAATAAAACAAAATTCGAAGATGTAGGGATAAAGATAGCATTGAACAAATGGGCCTGGGCTGGTCACGTCGGTAGGCAAGAAGGTGGAAGGTGGGCAAAATAACTGATCCAATGGAGATTATATACTGGAAAGCGCGCACAAGGGAGACCATTTAGAAGGTGGACAGATGATATTGTGGCAGTCGCAGGGAGACAATGGCTTCGTGAAACGCAGGATAGGCATCGATGGAGAAGATTAGGGAAGACCTACATCGAATCAATGATATAACACACGCTTTAAGATAAGATAAGATATATATTATGGCGTGTTATAAGAGCTAGGTGGTAAATATAAATATGAAGAAAAAAAAAACTTTAAAAACAGAAAATTTTAGCGAAGAATAATATGTGTATAATAGGCTGGTGATCAGCGTATAAGTATATATAGATATAGCAGTATCATTTATTCCCATTCAAGTAGGAAACAATAATAATAATAAATATATAAAGGAGAAAAAAGTTAGGATTTATGTTCGGAATAAAAATGGATAATACCAGGTTAACAGGGGAATTTTGGAAATAAACGGCGTGTAGAACCAGCAACGGATGATCGCGTGATTATCGATATATGTATACGTACTCGTTTGAAGATAAGACATTCGTTGTATTAGAATCGTTATGTAGATCGAATTATTCTCTCGCAATAGATTGTCTAGTCAACCGAACCGCTCGTACGTGACGAGATCGATAGAAATAAAATTAGATCGTTTTTTTTTCTTAAATCGTCATGTTATAAATAGATACATCCGCGTTAATGAGTAAACTCTGGTCAGAATAAAAAATTAATTTTAAAAATACTCGCGGATTACCAACGAAAAAAATACAGTAAGTACGGAATTAGGACGACTGTGATAATAATTGGATACACCTTCGTTATCCGGAAGCAGCCATCGATCATACCTGTGGTACCACCTGGTCGTACGATTTTTTTTTAATTTTTTTTCCTTTGTATGTGATAAATTTATATGTATATATATATTTTTATTTTGTGTGAATATGGTCTGTGTTATTTTCACGATATGTTTGTATATAAATAACCGTTTATGGAATGTCTTTTGTCTTATCGAATGTATAATAATAATAATAAAAATAAAAGCGCAATCGAATTAAAACGAATATTAGTCATTCGATCACAATATCATTAGTTGTTGATTCTACACGCAGAAATTTAGTTTACGTCAAAGTTTTAATCACGTTAAATTTATAATCACCTTAAAATTTTAACTACATCATTAAAAAAAAAATATTATAAGAACAAATTTAAATTGTATATCACGTCAGAATTACATTATATAAATAAGTTAGTAGTCAAATCTGTACAGTATTCTGTAGTGGCGACCGCGATACTTAAAATTTGCTCTATTAGGTTATTGTAAAATACGATTTGAATATCAAATAATTCCACCTTCCCGGTAACGTCATAACTTGGCAACCGAGATAAAAAATAACGTACTGCTCTATCTAAGGGTAGTGGAACGTTGTAACTGGGAGACTACAACACTATAGGAAATCTACGCTATACCATCTCCCAGGGAAATATTATAATATATATTGTTGAATTGTGATGATAAATTGCTTTATTGCATATAAATGAGAAAATAACTATTTTAATTTTTTAAGTTTACTGATATTTGACCTTCTCTACTAAATTCGATTGTGGTCGCTAATTTATTGAATATAAACGTTATTATGAATTAATTTATTGTATATAAATGAGAAGATAATAATTTTAATTAAAATTTATCTATAATTGATAGACCACGCCTTCTGGATTAAATCCGTTTATATTACTGTTGACCAATTTTACTCCGTTCCTGAAGTAAGTGTCCTTTCAGGAGCGGTGAAGCTACTTCTTATACGGCGAACTATCTATCACTTCATAATGCGGTAACTACAACTACCCGTTTGTTATCCGTGATCGTCATATGACGTTTCTGTCGGGAATAAGTATTGTCAAGCTTTTTATTTAACGCTTAAATATTCGCTTCGTTATTTTGCGACGAGGTTATAACATAAGCCGGTAAGAACTCGTATAAAAATGTTAATTGTTATATTTTCTTTTATGTTTATAATAACTTATGCAAATATATTGTTGTTGTTAATTATTATGATTTGTTTAATTAAGGCAAATACGTAAAATCATGAACCACAAAATTTATACCAATATGGATAAATGATAACGAATAAAAATTACATATAAATATATTGTTTTCGGGATAGCCTAACGGCTAGAGCACATACTTCTACCGACTTCGAATACGATGGGCGACGCAAAAATAACAAAAATATAAATAATCCTAATATTCTCTCATGGAAGGCAATTGCAAACCACCACGTACAACACCATATACGCGCTAGTAATAATATAGTACACTACAAAAACACGCGGGGGTGCATTGTGTCCCGACAAGAAAGAAATTACAGTCAGTTCTCCCGGGTGTATGTTTGTGTGTGTCTATGTACATTAACGCCATATTATAATTGCTTTGTACGCTACTTACACTATACAACAAAATATGTATAGATAAGTATTACCCACCAAATTAGCGGTTGAGGATAAATGATGATGAATATATGTGTACATATATATATTTTTTTTTAAAGAGATTTTTAATTATTACTCGCCCTTATCGTGAACGACTCTTCCCTTCGCTGCCAGGTAGGTACTGGTTACTCGATACAATACCTCCGTCCTCCCGACTAATTTCGAGTCGTAATAATTTCTCACGTCAAAATCTCCATTAGCCGACATAGGCACCATTGTAACATACAATGGATAATTCTATAATTTACCCATCGGCTACAAAATAACGATACGGATATGCTTGTATCTTTTTTGTTCACTATTTTTGTCCTGTTCCGAAATTTCCGAGCCATCGATGATGTATGAACAATATTAAATAACGTTTTTTATATACGTGCTACGTCTTTCATCGATACCTCACTTTTTCTGACGTCGTAAAATTTTATTAGGTTCTTATAAAATTTTAAAGATAATTTAATATTTTACTTCGGAAGCGCTGAATTATTGCTGGATTTTTTTTTAACCCAAACAAGCTACACAAAAATCAATACGGTACCTTTATCGCAGTAATGAGTACATAAAGCTAAAATTTTACTAAGCCGAACAATCGTATAAAGATCCGCTTTGATACATTCAAACACAAGGATGAGTTTTCTCGGTCCAGGCGTGCAGCCAGCTGGACACTTTTCAAATTTGAATAACACGGTAACTACATGAATTAGCGTCATTATAACCTGCTGTACAGCATCCTGGACACTTCTTCTATTGATTTAACCATACCAACACACGCTTTATCACTTTTACATTCATTAATAATTATGTCTATCTCGAACGCTCGAACTAGATCCGCACGCACATATGAATATTATACACGTATATGCATATATATATATATATATATATATATATATATATATAATTACGGAAATAATATTATTGCATAAAAAAAATAATAAGAGGATATAAGCAATTATAGACGAATAAGTTTCCAGCAGACGTTATACAAAATATTTATAAAATTAATTTATACAAAGATACGAGTGCAATTAGATGAACAACAACAACCAGATCAAGCAGGTTTCGGATCTGGATTTTCTAAAATTGATAACCTACATACACTACATCAGCTAATGAAAAAGGATGATGAATATAATATAAACATGTATTTTGCATTTGTTGATTTCCAAAAAGCCTTTGACTCGGTTTATCATGACAGTTTTTATTATACCAGGGGAACTGAAAATATACACTATAAATATGTATGAATCATAAAGAACGTATACGACAATGGACACGGAAAAATTATGTTGAATAAAGAAGGAGAAAAGTTTCCTTTGAAAAGAGGAGTGCGACAAGGTGACCCATTAGTACCAGTTTTATTTAATGCTGTGCTGGAAGAAATATATAAAAACCTGAATTGAAGAAAAAGGGGAATAAATACAAATGGCACTTATATATCAAACCTTAGATTTGCAGATGACGTAACTATAATTTCAGCTCCCCGAAACAGTTAAAAACAATGTAAGTGGAATTACACGAAGAATAAAAAATAAGGCGTCTGCAAATAAATTATGAAAAAAAGAATTTACTAACAAACGGAGAAAAAATAAACATAGAAATGAACGGAAAAACGATAAACTGGGTGGAAGATGTTACATATTTAGGCCAAATAATATCCTTCGAAGATCCAATCGAAAAAGAAGTAAATCACCGAATAGCGATAGGGTGGAAAAAATTCTGGGCATTACAGGAAATATTTAAACGAAATATCAATCGTACAAGAAAAGCACAGATTTACAATACATGTGTCCTTCCTGACATGACATACGGTGCGCAAACATGGTCACTGACATTTAGACAAAGTAGAAAAATATTAATAGCTCAAAGAGCTATGGAAAGGAAAATGATCGGGATAATAAGGATAGACGAAATCAGTAATAAAGTATTACGGGATAAGTCAATAACAGAAGATGCTCTCCGCAAAATACGGGAAATGAAGTGGAATTGGGCTGGACATGTAGTTCGAATTTACACAAGCAGATGGGCAAGGAAATGTACTGAATGGTTACCAATTAATAGGAAAAGATTGAGGCGAAGACCCAAAATGAGATGGAGAGACGATATCGTCAAATACGCAAGTGCAGTCTGGATGCGTAAAACACTTAATCGGAAAATATGTAAACGTTCAATAAATTGGAAGAGGCCAATGCTCGATTACGGACTTAATTTCCTTAATACAGTTAAGTATATTAATATTAGTTTAGCATTAAGAAAAGGTATATATAATAATATTAGTTTAGTATTAAGAAAAGTTATAAGTATTAATGTTGAATATATTGGAGAGTAGTAATTTTATAAATTATAAACCAAACAAAATATAACACAGTTTAATCACTAGTAAGTTTTTTTATTGCGCAAAGTAATGTTTATTGTGTACGCGCTTGAAAATATTGTAATTGCTGAAAAGCTTCGCAATAAAAAACTTATTAGCGATTAAACTGTGTTATATTTTGTTTGGTTTATATTAGTATTAGTTTAGCATTAAGGAAGTTATACATATGAATACTAGTTTAGCATTGAGAAAATAAAATTTGTAAATTTTAATTTAAAATGGGAAATACAGGCTATTGTAAACTGTAATATATAAAGTACGATTAGATCGTTCTTTAGATAATAACGACGTTTGTATGTTATCTGTTGTAATATGAAAAGTTAATTTCAGTTTCAGTTTGGTAATTTCTCCGTGAGAGAGATGTTTATTTTTTTTCCATTCGTTGATTCGCGCCTGTAATATCGTGTATTTTCGATTTCTTCTGTAGAGGTGCAATCAAATACAATATTAAATCTGAGCGTGAATCTTATATATATATATATATATTCTCTAGCCTTAGCTACTGTACACAGCACGTTAATTAAACCAAATTTATTTCAGTAAGTATTTACAATATTTACAATATTAGCTATTTAATTATAAAACATGTAATAATAATATTGAAAATAAAATTAGAATATTAAAATTGTAATAATAAAAAACAGACGTAAACCTAAAGATAATACATAAATAAATACGAGAAATCCCGGTTATGCGCATAAATGAGCGAGTACCGGACATTTTAAAATACAATCATATGTACGCAACTGCCATGTAGTAACTTAACAACTAACATCTTATTGTAATATACAAACTAACGAGTTTCGCGAACAGTAAAAATACAAAAATCAAAAATTAAAAGTTAGAAATAACAATTGAAAATAAAAATTTAGTGCTAGATTATTAAAAGGAAAAAAAAATTACAATTCTAAAACAATAAAACAAAAAAAAAATCATCCGTACACGCACATCCATTTAATACAACCACATTCGAAATTATAAATAAAAGTTAGTAAAATATTTTTTATGACTTTTATTTAAGACTTAAGAAGCCAGCGTTTTACGACGTCGACGTTTACAGTTAACCGAGTCTACTTTTACTGACTCCGAAATTAAATTGTAAGCCACAGCCCCCGGTGTAAATGGCCTGCATGCGGCAATGGGATTTATTAAAGCGCGGTACTTTTGCTTTATCTGTGCCAGCAGTTCTTGTTTTCCCCCTTACACTTGCTACATTAAAGTAATCTTTAAGTTTTATCACAAAATTTAGAATGTTCAATTCATATAATTGGCGTACATTTAAAATGGATGTACTCGAAATATTACTAGAAATAATCCTAAGAACTGTTTTTTGCAATGAACACGATGGATTTAGGTTGTACTCTCTGCTGCTCCACCCCAATGAATAATACGCTATGTAAGAACAGATTGGTATAAAGCTATATACAAACGATGTAAATGGTTTAGAGAGAAATATGTTTTGAAATAATAAAATAAATAATTCAACTTCCGTATCTTGCCAGCATTATAAATCAACTGTTTCTCCTATGTTAATTTGGAATCAAACGTAATCCCTAAATATTTAATTTCACATGCTCTCTGTATCGCGTAACTATTACCTAGACATATTTTCATGTTTTCAAATCAGTTAGTTGGTAAGTATATATATATTAAATATTTGGTTTTCTCGGGATTTAGAATTAATCGATTATTAGTCAAACATTTTGATACTCGATCAACGCTCACTTGCGTTAAATTTTGTAAAATATCAGGAAAACAGGAATCTACGACTATTGTCATCGGCATAACTAAAAATTCTGCCCGAAATATCCAAGTCGCAAAGATCATTATATCAAAAATAAATATGGTCCTAATATATACCGCCTCGTGACACACCCGAACTTGTGATTACCCCCTTCACTAAGTACGTTCACTATTTTAGTCACATTATGTCTACCTTGGAGATAAGACTGGAACCAGCGTAGCGTAATAGTTCTAAAAACGCAAGCATACAGTTTTTTAAACAAAATATGATGTGATCTAAAGTATCAAATGCTTTACCCAAATAAAAATATACAGCAGCTACGGAGCAACCGTCTTCTAAATGTTGCGTAATACACGATATATGATTAAAAAGAATATCGTCGGTTCCTTCGCCTGGTAAAAACCCACACTGATTAACACTGAAAAATTTACAATCAAAAAGAAACTTCAGCATAATCTTCTTTACACATTTTTCAAATATCTTAGAGAAAGTCGAAACAATACATATTGGTTTATAATTTGAAATATCTTTTTTATCGCCTGTTTTGTATATCGGCGTTATAATAGTTCACTTTAATATTTGAGGGAAGACACCACAACCTTTATCGATTTGTTAAATAAATACGTTAACGGTTGTAAAAAAAAAGCGAATAATTTCCTTTATAAGTAGAATCGACATTTTAATCAAACGAGGATTTATTACTCAAAGACATAATCGCCATTGTAACATTGTCAATGGTAAAATCCAGAAATACAAATGATTATGGATTACAACCACCGCCAATTATTATATCGTGTAAAATTTTCATGGGTACATAATAAAATGTTGAACAAAATAGTTAAAGGCATTAGATACACGCTCCTCACTCCCATCCACTGATATCTTAGATCCGTCTAATGTTACTTATTTAATTTTCTCGTTCCGTTTCCCAACTACTTTATTGACTATGGTCTTTGTTTCACATTTATTTAATAAGTTTGTGTTATACTCAGATTTCGCTTTCCTGACTGCTTTTTGAACGGCTTTAGAAGCAATTTTATAACTGTTGAGCAAATCTATGCTCCAAGGACGTTTTTCGTGCAGTTTATAAATATCGTACTTCCCAGTAAGTCGAATTACTTCGTTTGTTACCCAATTCGATCGTTTACGGTAAAGTTTTCGCTGTTTTAGGAACTTTACATTGATTTAAAATTTCAGTTCTCATTTATTTTAGCTGGACTAGTATTCTTGTTATTCGTCGTTGTCTGTTTTTATAAAGTATTTTTTAATTATTTTTCGCCATTCATTCCGATTCTGCCCCGTTTCCGTCAGTTGATGTGTCGATGATATCCTCGCTGTATGTAGAATGTAGTCTATCGAGTCGGTGGTCGTCCTCTATTTCTTTTTCCTTCTACTTAATCCTTGTATGACCGTCTTTTCCAATCCATTTCGACGTATGGCCGAAAAATCTGAGAGCTCTTCTTTTTATCTTCTGCACCAGTCTATCCTTTTCCTCTATTTCCAGATCTGCCAAAATTGATGTGTTAGATGGATTATTCTAAGCATTCTTCTTTAACAGATCATTTCGAACGCTTCTAACTAACGACATAAAGTTTTGTTTAGGGCCCATGATTCACGTAGCTCACTATCGAAAATACTAGCGTTTCAATTAGTCTCTTCTTAGTTATTATCCGCATAGAGTGGTCTTTCTATATTTTATTTAATTTTCCTAAGACATTTTTAGCCATTCCCATTCCAATTTTCGGTTGCTTGGCGCATAATCCATTCACTATATATATATATATTATAAAGTATGACAGTATGCAACCCTGTCTCACCCCTTTTTTTGTTTGAAAACTTTCAGATAGGTGTCTATCTATTTTTATATGCACAGTATTATCTTCGTATAATTTTTTATTATCATTATTAGGTGTTCGGATACTCCGAATTCCCTTACAATTTTCTACAATATGTTCCACTCAACCGTGTCAAATGCTTTTGTATAGTCCGGGAAATATAATATTGCTGACGTATTGAATTCGTAGAATTTTTCAATTATTTGCCCTATAATGATAAGCTGTTCTCGCGTGCCTTTTTCGGCATAAAGCCTGTTCTATTGAGATTTGTGGCAGTATAAAAGGATTTAATCGTTCTTGTATTATGTACAGCATCATTTCACTGATATGATCGATAAGAGTAATAAGTCTATAATTTTGGCAATTGTGTCTACCTCCCTTCTTGTAAATTGGTACATATACCGTGATTTAGTCCAGTCGTTTGGTCATTCTCCGTTGATCCATATCTTTTTGCAAATTGCATGCATTATATCAACACGATTATCTTTGATTGGTCTGATCATCTCTGCCACTTATACCGTCTTGTCCTGCAGATTTATTATTTTTTAATTTGTTTATTGCCTGTTCGATTTCCTCTCTGAGGATATCCAGTTCTTGATGTAATTGAAGATGATTTATACCTTTCCGATGTACTATTTGTATCTGTTAATTCTTTGCAATGTTATCTTTTGATAATTTCTTGTTTATCTGTAACAAGTTTTCCATTTCGGTCTTTTATCGATATGGATCGTGGTTGGAAAGTGTTGGTTAAGTATTTTACTTTTTCAAATAAATCTTTTGTCTCGTTCTTCTGGGAATGGTTTTCTATTTCATTACATATTTTAATTATGAATTTGTTTTTGTCTTCTCGAAGTCTAGTATTGAGTCTTCTTGTATATTCATTGTATTTTGTTCATTTGTCATTTTCTTTTATACCTTGTGCTTTTATTTGTGGTCTCTGTTCGATTCTCATCCATGTTTCTTGAGTTATCCATGATTTTTTAGGTTTACCTATGGATTTCTGTATTTCAGCTTGTTCTTCTAATATATTTTTATATTTATTCCATACTTCATCTGCCTTATTCTCGTTTGTTTCATTTTCCGTTATGTTGTTTACTTGTTCGGTGACTTTTGTTATGAATTGTTCATTAAAATCTAGATACCATCTATTTGGTTTTGTTTTTGTTCTTGTTGTACGTTTTAGTTTTAAACATATTTTCGCCATTAGTACATTATGATCAGTGCCGCAGTCAAGACCGGGATAACTTTTCACATCTTTTATAGATGTTTTCCACCTTTCTCTTATCAACATATAATCAATCTTATTTCTGGTTTTTCCATCAGGTGATTGCCATGTATATAGTTTGCGAATATGATGTTGGAATATTGTAAATTACCAGTCTGTTTTCTGCGCAGAAATCTAAAAGCATATTTCCTCGGTTATTTCTTTTATCTATGACAAATTTACCAACTATATGTTGTAGGTGATTATCATTTTTGGTTTCACCTGTCACGGCATTGAAATCTTCAATAATCATCAATATCTACCTGTTTGGGATTATTTTGATCGCGTCGCTCAGTTGTTCGTAAAATTTATTTATTTCTTCGTCTGTAGAACTCGTTGTTGGTGCGTATATTTGGATTATATTCAAGTTTACTGGCGTCGTTCTTAATTTTACTGTTACAATTCTGTCATTGATAGTTAAATATCCAACAAACACTTTTCTTAATCTCTTTGTTGATAATAAAACCTACTCCATTTTGTAATTTTTCTCCATTTCCTGAGTGGATGATTAGGTTTCAATTCGAAGTTGTAAAATGCCGCTTGATCTATAATGGTTTTCAGACATACCAACTATTCGAATTCTATTTATTTGTGATTCAATAACTGCTAATTTTCCAATATGATTCATACCTCGAATATTCCATGTTGCTATTTTCAATAATAATTTATTTTAATTTTTCTTATTCTTCCCAGACGCATATTTTCTACAGAGAGCCTGGTTGTCCACTTCTCTTTAGCCGGTCGCCCATTTAACACGTACGATCTCGGGGTCGTAGACCCCAGTGCCAGTCGGGTCGCATGACATAAAACTGCTATTATATGTGTTACTCATGATGGACTAGCATAAAGGTAGGATATATAATATGAATTTAATAAATTTTGTTGTTTATCAAAATAATAATTTAGTTCATTAAAGCACAACATACTTGTCAAATGAAAACGCCGTAGATAGTTCATCGTCTGAGTATTTTATCAATTCCTATAGGTCCACCAGAAAGTCTGGATAAGTATTTCCACAAAAAACCGTAAATCCCCCAAAAAGTAATATACTTGTTATTTTGTAGTTTTATTTGTACTTGCACAGAATTTCTTGAAATTATTGAAAATTTCTTACTAGAATATTGAATGTCATCTTTTACATAAATAAGAACTCCACCGATCGTTCATTTTCTTACATTGCGTTTGAATAGTTTAATTTAATAATAATAATAATATATATATCTTTTTTCTTGCCACGCCAGCTCAGCTGACGTTAAGGACTAAACTGTTAACAAATTGTTGACCGCATCCGTCAATTTTCTTATTCCATAAATTCCCGTTGAACATTTTACATCATCTTTCTATTCCATCTTCTCCGTTTCCCTCGTATTTTTAATGTGTCTCGAGTATATTATTTTGCGTTTTTCAATAATAGTTACTAATTCAGGGTTACTTTTTTTTTTTTTTGCGAAAGTTGTAAGATTTCTTTATTGGTTATTTCATCTGTCCTGCTTATTTTCAACATACACATCTATCCCACGTTCCGAAAGTTGTAATTTTCTTTGAAGCGGTTGTACAATGTCACATATAAAACATTTTTTTCCAAATGTAACATCGGACAAAACGCAGTTTTAATTTCATGTTTACATAATTGCAGCACAGAATATATATATTATATAGATATCGCACATGCATATGAAAAACTTCGCTTTCGTGTCCTGAGGGAATAAATTTATTTTCCAAAAATTGTGCGACGACCATAATATACGTTCCATATTACTTCTTTGTTGAATGTCGTTTTAGCTGTTCGGAAAGAAAAATTCTAGCGGAAAATTGCGAAGCGCTATTTAAATTTCCGACCAATTCGTTAGTTTTATCGCTCTGCGCTAATGTCTGTTAAATTGATGAAAGTATGTATATAGGCATCGCGAAAGATAACTTCTGTCACTCGTCCTTTTGCATTCAGCCGAGGTTAAACACTCTCGCGAACTATACTAACGTACACGTATCTCCATATCGTTAAACCTGCAATTTATTACAATATTACATCATATATATCAATGTATATAAATATAAATATATATATATATATACACGTCGAAGTGAGATAAACTAACAGAAGGTATTCGCCACCTTTTTCGACCGACCGCGTTCACTTTTCATTTCCTCGACGAGTAGATGGGGAAATAGGATACATCATCGTCGGATAATCCCATTACGATGGAAAATAGGCGGAAAGAGATGGTAGTAATTGTAGCGAATGAAATCGATTAATCATTTTCTAGGTGACAGTTGTACACACGTTTCCATATTCCATATCATATATATATATATATATATATATATATGCAATGTTTAGTATTGTCGAATAATTACTTAGCAGTGTATAAAACAAACTTTCCCACGACGACCACCACATGGGTCGAATTACGTGTATGCATTGAACCGTCGTTAGTTTCCATCGGTCGCTTTTTTCGCTGAAAAACCGGACACTATGCCAATTATTTCGGAAAAAGCGACAGAGGAAGTCGCTTTTTAGGAACTCGAAATGCGAAAAATTAAAAATTAAACTAAGGCGCGAAGTTCATCCGTTTATGTTATGTCAACAATTTTCTAATTATTAATCGAAATAATGTTAAAGTAATAATAAATTCTCATTTCGTACGAATATTATATTACTTATATGACATATATATATATGTGTGTGTGTGTGCTGACCTCTGTTTAACGCGGACCGACTAAAATTTGGAATACACTAGCCTAAAAGTCATTTATTTACGTACCCACCATCCGTGGCGAAAAATAAATTTAGGGAGAAAAAATAATGTAGAATTTCTATTGTGTAAAATTATTATTTGTTTTTTAAACAAAAATTACCTCTAAACATATCCATCACATGACAAAAGTTATTTTATACTATTATAGCGGTTTTAAAACAAAATTTAATTACGAATAAGGATTAATATTGCGTGTTACGTTTTAATCATTATTTAACGTAAATGCTAATAAATGCAAAACAAATCGTTATTGTTTTATTATAATTAATATTATTATTATTACCCTTATCTCAAAGAGGGCAGTCGTCGTGTATGTTGACTTACGCCGTACGGGAGTAACTCGATAGGATAGATAATACAATTTTGTTAAGAAATTATGTCATTATAAATTGAAGCAGCTACACAGGGTAGCTTGTACAATTATAAATACTTTGGAAGACAAAGAATTTTGCAATGCGGCATTCCTGGATATTCAACTGGCCTTCGAGAGAGAGTGGCACAAAGGAATATTATTTAAAATTAGAAAATGGTTACCATACCAATGTTATCTGCTGATAAAGGGTTATTTAAGAAACCGAATGATTATGGTCAAACAAGATGAGGAATTGTCCGATGTTCACACAATCGATGCAGGAGTCCCCTGAGGTAGCATATTGGGACCTATCCTTTATTCAATTTTTACAGATGATTTACCAGTCAAGAAAGATACGACGGTTTGTACGTTCGCTGATGACACGGCAATTTGAGCGAGGGATACAGATAGTAGTAAATACACACATAAATTACAAAAAACACCTGAACGATATAAAAAATTCCGATTGGAGAATAAACGTAAACGTAAATAAATCTACAAATATCAACTTTACTCTAAAACGTTCGAACTGCCTTCCGGTGATGCTTTCTAACAACTAACAGAAAGACGGACGTACAGAAACAAGAATCGAGGATAGACTGATGAATATATATAAATCAGTCCAGATTTCTTCCTAACACAGTTTCTATCGATAGGAAATTGGCTGACTACCAAAAAGAAATTGGGTTAGCAAATAATGATAAATTCATAGAATGCAAGTCGAAATTGATTCACCAGATCACATATTTCTCTATATTGTACCAAATTCGAATACATAAGAGTGAATACAACATCAGAGAAAACTACAACTGATTAAAGAATAAAAACAACAAAATTAATACATTAAGATACATAACCACAATGTTAAAGGAAAAGAAAAACACGGTATTTTCAGCTTTTCATTTTTGGATTAAATACAGGAGATACGGGTAAACAATCGGTCAAACGGCCGTCATCTACAAAAATGTTTAAACTTTAAGTTTTGTTTGTATTTATTTATTAAGGTTATTGTAATTTTATTTATATAAATATATATTCTAAATAAAGGATATATATATATATATATGTGTCATCGTTTATCCTCAACCACTAAGTTGGTGGGCAATTTATGCGATGTAAGTAGCGTACAAAGCAATCATAATATAGGTTTAGAGCAGGTAAACACACACACACACACGCACTCCGGAGAACTGTTTGTAATAGCTTTGTGCAGCCCCATATATTTTTGAAGTGTATTATATTGTTACTAGCGCGCATATGTGTTGTGTGTCGTAGTTTGCTATTGCCTTCCAGGCGATTATATTAAGGCTATTTATATTTTTATTTTCTGATGATAATTTCTTGTGTCGTCGATCGTATTGAAACTCGGTACCTTTCGTATAGAAGTCCGTGCTCTAGCCACTCGGCTCTCCTGACATATACATATACATATATATATATATATATATATATATGTATGTATGTATACTACAAAAACTGACACAAGATGTTGTTGATAATATAAGTTAAATTATTTAGTCGTATAAATTTGTCAAATAAGGTTCGTTTAAACAGGGTATGTACGAAGTTAAATATCCCGATCTTAGATTGTAAATTAAATAGGTAGTAGTAAGAAGGCCTATTAAGCAAATGGTGAAGATGTTTACTCTTTCGGTTAGTTGATGCAGTTTTGATGAAAGGGCTCTCAATTAGCTAGATGAAGAAGTAAAGGGATAGTAATTAGGTGTTATTATAATTAACAATATACGACCGTGTGCGAAGAATCGCGATAGATCATATATAGATAAAAATTATATTTTTAGCGTGTGCGGTGCATTTTCCACAATCGCGCATTTTTTTTATACTCACGCCAGACAGACTTACTCGATAAATCGATAACTATGAAGATTAACTAACAATAAACTAGCTGAAATAGTTAAGCGCTACTTAGAATTTAAGAATTATTAATTTAAACTATACTTCGATTACACATATATTAAAACAGAAACGCTATATTAATGAAATTGTGTGAAACACTTCGGGGCGCAAATCCAGAAACTATGCTGGTATCCGCTTTAGCATTATGCTTTTCGGTAGCGGGATATGCATGTCCAGCATGGAGGCGATCAGCACATACGAAGTATGTGGACACTGTTTTAAATGAATTATGCAGAATAGTGGCTGTATGTCTAAAACCTATAAATATAGAGAAAATATAGTTGGTTGGATTTGCTTTATGAAATATACGGCGAAAAGTTGCATCAAACACGGATAGAAATAGGTAAATGGATGAAAAAACATACTCATGTATGGCCAAATGCCTAATTAATGAAGATTTGAAATGTACAGAAAGATTACAGAGAACGTCAACAGAAGAAAAATTGTACAAATGGCGAATAACAGTAAGTAACACTAACGAATGTCCACAGGAGTAACTAACCAATAACCAACGGAGCAGACCACCGTGGGAGCTGTGGAAAACATTGAACATAATAAGGACAAAAGGACGGTGTAAAGCTAACTTGCGAAAATGGAGATACTCTAATGATGATAGATGAGAATGCGGTGTAGTATAGAATATGGTCCATCTTCGAAAATGCCCTGCATGTCCGGAAAGTTGTAATGCGACCGATTTATACTTAGCAAAGGACAATGCTCGAAACGTAGCTGCTTATTGGTGTGGAAAAATTTAATTTAGTTTTTCTAACGGACACCACGAAGAAGAAGATTAAATATAAAATTGAATAACAAAAATAAACCAACTCTATATGCAATAAAATAAATTCTTAATAAATTGGCTTCATACTCTCATAAATTATTGAATGTGTATGTTTGTGTATACGCGTTACTTGCATCAAAATTCTAGTTGGTATTTTTTTTTTATTCTACGATCAAAAAAGTATAAAACTTTCAAATAAAATTCAATAAAAATTCTTCTTACCTATCCGTCACTCCGTAATTTACAACATCAAGGATATTTACGTGTAATTTATATTTATTCTAAATTTTGATACGGAAAATTGTTACCACGATCGAACATAGTAATAAAAAAAATTATTTCGATCTCTTTTTAAAAACCATTTTATAAGCGTCCGAGCTGAATTTATTTTTTCGACAATAATTTTCTTGCAAATGTGCACAACAAACATTCGAACGTGTGACTCGTAAAAGTGCGCGAAGAACTGACGACAGTGTGCCAGTCCTTTTCGTAATTTCATTTCCGCAGTAAAAATCTCTTTACATCACCTGCGGGATAGAATATAAAAAAGGAAATTGGAAAACGTACATTTTTCCAACGAACGTGATATTCCATCGGCAGTTTATACATTCTCGTTTAGCAACAACTGATGATACCAGCACTTTGTAAAATACTTCAGCAAAGGATCAATTCTAAAGGCTTTATTACCAAAATCCAAACGAAAACCCACCGCAATTATACGCATATATTTCGAATTCTCCGAAGAGGTTTTTTCACATATCTAAATTTCGTTAGGAAGTAAAAGAGCACATTCAGCGATTTTATGTTTAGACGCTGAAGGCTAACATAGACGATGTTAGCAAAATCGGAATAATAGTACTCATAATCATCGAATCGAATCAACGAAATTTATTTTAACAATATTAATAATAATGATAAGTATAAGAAAAATAAAAAAGAACAAATTATTAATAAATAACAAAAAACTATAAAATATAATGAAAATAATAATAATATTAATAATAGCAAAAATAATAATAATAATGATAATAACTAAGTTAGATTAAAATGTAATTATTCATTTGTTTTGCATTTGCATTAAATTAAATAAAATAAGTAAATACAAGAGTATCCGCCATTCTCAGAGACATTATATATATATATATATATATATATATATATATATAAAGCATTTAAACCAAATACTACTTACGTCATTCCCAAAATTTCGAGGAACATAAAGATGATAAAAAACAAAACTAAAATTTAATATATGATACGAAACTACATTAAATATTAACAAGTATATAATATGAAAATATAGCAAGTTAAATATAACACTATGGATAAGGGAACTCAGCTGGAAAATTGTAATTTGATATAGCGGGTTTTCTTGTATTTAAAAAAAAAACATAGGAGGAAATTTTTCGCGAGCATGCACCTCCATCAGCGGCTTAATTAGCGGTCTACCTACCACAATGGAGTAATCACTAGTGAATCTTGTGTACTTTAGATTTGAATTCACTTACAAGTAGTAAGTTTATAGATAACAGTTTACATCATACACTCAGAAATGACATTCCAATTAATATATTTAGAAAACACATTTCTCAATGATTACTATTAGAATGGCAGAAGAGGTGGGATGTTGAGATCACAAGAAGAAAAACACGTCAGTTTTCCCAAATATTGTCAATAGAACGAAGATTAAAAACCCAAAAGTATAAACTTCTACACAAATCTTGTCACGTCATGATAAATTTTCAGCCTTTCCATACTGCGAGTACTCCTACCTGCATCTGTTGTTCTAGTAACAGAATAGATGACTTGGAACACTTTGTGTTTTAATGTCCAGATTTTTCTTCTCTAAATTTAAAATCGCTTAAATGAATTCGTTCCACCTGGACAATACAAACCAATATGCCTTTCCTTCATTACGAATTAAAACTTCCATTTTACCCTGTATCGGGAAACATAATTTCAAAAGGTAAACCAATTATATTGGCCAACTGATAGTCGACTTCTATCGCTTTAGAAACTATTTTTAGATCGTATAAATATTTAAGAAATATCATAATTATTGATATTAAACTTCTAATTCATATCTATTTAATCGTGAATAATAGTAATGGTAATGGCAGTAATAACAGTAATAATAATATATATACATTATATGTATATGAATTATTTACTTAGCAAGCATTTGGTGGTGATCGAGACAACGTTAATGCCATTCTGTGTACTAACTTTATAGTAAATACGTTCTGCGGATGGATCCTCACACATAAATATCCTGTATATTGTTGTATTCTCCGTTTATTTTTTTCTTTTGTAAATAAAATATATCTAACTATAGCTACACCAATCACTACATTTTTGTAAACAGTGTGTTTGGTATATGTGTTCCTTTACTAATGTACATGTAGTACATACGTTAAGGTTTATATTGTATTTATTAATTTGTTGAAGATTATTCGTGCGTTTATTTCGAGTAAGATTGTGTGAATGGGGTGTGTGAATGATGTATGTTTTAATGAGTGTGAGACTTGTGAATGCGTATAGTTTTTCTGGTGTGTTTAATGGGTGTGAGCCTGGTGAATGTGTTCAATGTATTTTGTACTTTTAATTTTATAATTCAGAAAAAATTATTAATTGTATTATTTTATTTATAAGCCTACACTATAATTGGATGTTAGCTGTTGTGTGGTTTCATTAAATAAATAAATAAACTATATAAGACTTTAAAAAAAAATTAACTAATAAATTTGACGCATTTGCATATTCAGGAATGGGTGAAAAAGAAAAAACCTCTATGCACAATATTGCGCGAATGGCGGATATATTATAATACATCGACTTCATTGTTGCTCACATACATACATACATACAAAACACACACGCACACATTAAAAATCACCCGGTAAAAGGGCAATTGTGCGCATAACGAGTTCTGTGACAACAAATCTTTTAAAAAAATATTTATTATATTTTTAATTTTTATCCCCCGCTGTTATATTGTTATAAGTTCGATTTTATTATCACAAATAAATTTGATTTGATTGTTATTATTAATATAGAAACAATATACATCAAAAATCACTTTGCGTAGAGAAATTGTTTCATTTTGTAGTGCTCTACCTTTTATTATATCGAATAGGGTTCCTCCTCCCTAGAAAGAAAATCACAATTATATATATTAATACATTATTATTCTATCTTCCTCCTTACCGCATATGAGTGCTGCAACTGTCATTTATGTTTGTGACGAATATGGGATACCAAGGGGGATACAATGATTTGTCTGGAAATCGCATAGGTGGCAGACTATCCGCTGTCGTTGATCGCCTCTAATCGAACTTTGGAACTCTGGTTGACCAGCGGAGTTTTCCTCTTGTTTTAGGACGTGGCCTTATGCGCCAGTATTACACTAAATATGTCCATTTATTTCTATTTTGTGTATTCACTTTCCAATCAGTTTTTCTTGGGCCTATTGTCACGGTTTTCAGATCATTGACGAATACATCCTTATAGCGCAATTTAGGTCTTCCAGCATGTCTTTTACCAGTTTCTAGAACACCATATAGCATTTTCTTTGGTACGCGGTCATCACGCATTAGCAAAACACGACCGACCCATTTTATGAGCGTTTCAGTTAGTATTTGCGCAATAGATTTAACTGCTGCTAGAGCTAAAACTTCGTCGTTTGGAACGAAGTGTTTCCAGTTCAGTATTCTCCTAATCATGGTCTGACGACAGATCTCCAACATTTTAAGGTGCTATATAATTTTTAAAATTATTTTCGCGGTCGATATTCAAAATTAGATACAATAATTTCGAAACAACCGCGTAAATGATCTTATGTCAGAGCGGGAAGTAGCGGGCGTGTACAGAATACCATGCTCTTCTGATTTTAGCTATATGGGACAAACAGGCAGAACTGTTCCTGTAAGGATTAAGGAGCATGTACCGAACTGCAAGTATGGGCGTATTGAAAGGTTAGCTGTGGCGAAGCATCGAGCGTTTACGGGGCATGCAATAAGGTTTGACTTTAGTGTTAACGATCTGAGGCTCCAGCATCAGAAATAACAGAGTTTCATGCCGCTATGTAACTGTTGTATTATTCTTGGCATCTTTGGCGGGTATCCAATACTCTCCAAACTCAGCCATAATACATCCTTGTTAACCGAGTCGAATGTTTTTTTAAATATCTATAAATACGATGTAAAAATTGGCATTTTGCTCTCTCGCTTTTTCTATCATTTGCAGCAAAGTGAAATTCGTATCAATCGTGCTTTTTTTTTTTTGCTGTTGAAAGCTACACTGCTTTTCTGACAAATATGGCTTGCCACCGATGCAGCCTGAGCATATTCTTCATAGAAATTTGGCTGCTGATAATGACTAACATTTTGTCTTATAATGACAGCTGCACCACCATGCGCTCCTCCATCAGCATGCGGTGTGTGATAGATTGCAAATTCTAAAATTTTAGGGTCATTTCTATCCGTAAAATGGGTCTCGGAGATTAATGCTATATCAATCTTGTTAATGCTGAGAAATATCTTTAGTTCCCTTAATCTTTCCATATTAAGCCCATTTGCATTCCATGTAATAATACGAAGAGTCAGCCATTATTTTTATTTTTATTGTTCCTCTTTTGGTTTTGTTTTGTATTAGATGATTGTTTCTCAGATTTCTGGTTGCGTTCGTCTTCTATTTTGCCTAATCTACTAGCTAAATTCCGATTTTTTTTTATAAAGTTTTCGATCGCCTTTCAAATAAGGCAATTTAACTTTTTCAGGTTGTACTTTTTGTGTTTGCATCGGCTCTTGCTGTTGCTGCACTCGCGAGAACGTACGGTTTCTCTCTGGCGATAGTTGGACAGACTGTTTAATTTCTAGCTGGTGTATTCTGTCAATCAAGGAGTCTATTTTAAACTTGAGCTCATTTATAGTCACGTTTTGATCGTTATTTTATTTCAGATTAACCTTTTTATTGGCGCTCACTTCATTTTGGCCATTATTCTCAGAGAGTTGCGTTTTTATTGAGTACGAGTTGGCAGTTTTCATTAGTTTTATTGTCGGCACTTCACAAATAGAAGTGTTAGTTTCATGACTGTCCGAACATGATTGCGTAGTGCACACAATCGGCGTCGAGCGTAATATAGGGACTGGGTGCTGCACACTCATTATTAATTGGTTTGTAGATATAAACATAATCCACACGATATTTTGTGAACCATATGTGGCTGCACTGGCACAGGTTGTAAGAAGTTTTATCGATTGATTAACACGAACGAACGTAGATGATTCTATTCTAATCAACCGAGAATTGAGACGAAACGAAACAAATTCGGTTTCATAACGATAAATGCCTTCAACGGCCGTTAACTTTTCCAGACGGCGGTTTTACACGTCCAGATATCTGGTTGCGCGTAAACGATTAGCCGATAACAACGTGATAAAATAAAATACGAATGAATGTGTATAGAAATAACCGCAAACAATAGAGATAGTGACTGTGACAGACACGATATAAACAATCAAAAAAAAATTTTACTTTAATGTGTTGTTTCTTTTTGATCTCAAATAATCCGTGAAAAAATAACAAAACTTTTTTCTATTGACAGTTTTAATTTGACACCGTCTAATCAATTTTTTAATTTGATTAAAGTATCATTTGCTATATTTTCTAGTTCTACTTTTGAGTTGTCAAAAATTATATAAATGACAGAGTTTTATAATTTTTACTGCAGCATAATTTCAAGACACCATTAAAGATATATTCTTCTTAATTTCCTCAATCCGTAGATCGGTGAATAACCTTTATGACTCACGATTCTAGTGACTAAACTAAACTTTGAACTAAAATTTTCTTCGTTCTGTCCTTCTTCGTAGGTTTGCATAACTTGTTGTTCCCGTGTCATTTGTTAATTGATCAATACATTTATTCCGTGGCCTTCCTCTATATCGTTTTCTTTCATTTTTCCTTTAATTATACGAAAGTTGGATTATGTCGATATAAGTGTGACCTATCCATTTAACCATTCTTCTTTTTAACTGTTGAATTAGACTTCTGGATTCGTGTATGTTTTTGAAAACGTTTTCATTCTTTACTTTTTCTGTCCAACTAATTTTCTGTAGTCTGGGCCAACGCCAAGTTTCGAAAGCTTCCATTCTTTTGTACATTTGGCGATTAATCGTCCAAATTTCTGATCCATACAGCAGTATACTCCATATGTATGTCTTAACAAAGTAAATTCTGGTTTCTAATCTTGTTTTTTCCGAAGTTAATAAAGATTTCTTCTTATTAAAAGCCATTTTTGCTCAACTAATTCTAATTGATATTTCTTTGTCACTCCTTCCATCTTGAGTGATTACGCTTCCTAGGTACCTGTAAGACTTCACTTGTTTCAATCGTTTTCCGTTTCTTTTTATATTACTGCGCCTTGTTTTTTATCGCATTTCATGACTAGCGTTTTTTCTGATGAATTTATTGCCATATTATACTTTTTTGGCAGCTGTTTTACCGATTCTTCAAGTTCTTTTTCATTTTTTCCTACGATCGCTATGTCATCTGCAAAGCGGAACATCAAATTTTTTTGTCATCCCACTTTAATTCCCTAGTTACCTTTCTCTTTACAGTCTTGCATTATTTTTTTTGTATGTATATATATATATATATTAAAAAATCCAGATATTATATGTACGAATTCTTGCAGCTCCTCTCTGTATCATTATCTAATTCTTCGTTCATTTCTATAAAGTTCGACAAAAAAAAATAAAAAACGCGTGCGAATTGGCGAATTATTACAAATATATATGAATAAAACGGATATCTATGTTAAGAAAATCCGTAGCCGCGATGTTGTATTTCCGAGTTAATTCAATTATCTAAATTATTTTAACGAGTATTCTCAAATTTGACGACGCGACGATATTTCAATGAAAAATCTATTTTATTACGAACGATTTTGAAGATATTCTAGTTCCGCGATTGCGTCTCTTTTATGCGACTTAGCTATTGTTTAGTACCTATAAATGACAAATCAACGGAAGTACGTATACTCTAGAGAAGTCAGTACCCTTGATTAAGATGTGGATAGTCACCACAGTATTACGTTGGGTAAGCTGAAAAGACACCCCACATTAAAAAAAAATACTATTTAATCGTAATGATGTATTTTCAGGAATATATTGAATAATATATTATTAGAAAAAAACAAAACTAATAAGCTCGCTTATAGAAAATGTACGTCGTTTCATTTCTCGCATATTAAGAATTTGATTATACACAGTGACTTAAGGTATTCGGAAAATTTATTTTTAAAGGTTGTAAGAAAACAATTCCTACAACGTTCATGCGAACAGTATTAATAGATCACATTTCGAACAGTTACCTAATTTACTTGTTGTTTTCGAACTTTTTATGTAAAACCTAATTGTACGTTATCGAAAAATTACTGTTCATCGTGACGATACGTAATTTTTATTTCTAACAACGTTTCAGCCAATGCGCGCGAGTGTGCGTAATTAATATTACGTAAGTTTTTTACTTACGCGTGCAAACTCCAACCGCATTTTTCATCGTGTAGTCGGTAACGACGCATTCCAAGCCTTTAGCGCAGGTACCGGAGAATCCGTGAGAACCGCCACAAGGTTCATTCTCGGTTCTGGCGCAAACACGGCAACAACCGCACGCGTCCCACACCGTACCGGCGCCTAACGGGCAATCCGATTCGTTGACGTTTTCGCATTCGGAAGGACTACATACGCAACTAAGACGCCCGGCGATCTGATTCGATAAGAATATTAATGCGCAAATTGGTACCCACATCGACAAAAGTAATCTATTGTGAACATGGATGCAGACTTTACAACTGTAATAGAACAGCATAGTTTTCACACGCGTACGCATTTACCGATAATCGCACCAAAATAATTTAGATGCCATTCGTGTATGAAAATCTGTGCGAAGTCAAGAAAACCATTACCAACTACCACGTTACCTTCGGATCCTGTAAGAATAAAAAAAAAAAAAAAAATTAAAGAAAATAATAACTCGCCGTCAGTAACAATCATCGTACAGCCGAAGTGATCGGATATTCTTTTCACGAGTACAAACTGGCGGTTTTTTATTTGTCAACTAGAACAAGAAGTGAGTCGATCATGTTACTGTTAACAATAAGATATAGACGACCGAAATTTAGGCATATTAACGAGTAATTTTGAAAATTCGCAATCTTCACATCGAAATGTCTAAGGAAGAGATGCTTGAATTTAAAGAAAAAATAATGTATTCTTAATTTCAACAGCGTGGAATATAGTGATCTTTAAAAAGTAAACAACGAAAAAGTAGTTAAAATCACTAAATTTTTAATCTAAAAAGACCACTAATATTAAGCCATTATCTAGTGATCATAAAAAAAAAATAATAATAATAATAATTATATATATATATATATATATATATATATATATATATATATATATATATATATATATATATATGTACAAATTATGAAAAAATATATAAGGAAAAACGAACACAAAATAAAATATAAGAAAATACTTAATTTAGATGTACAATATTAAAAAAAAAATAGCCATGTGAAAAAACAGTTATCTATAAAATAATTTGAAGGCGAATGTAGTAAACAACACAATCAACAAATCAGCGATAAAAAATTTATACAAAATTATATTAAGTAGCCAGAGAAATAAAAACTTTCTGTTTAATAAAAAAAGTTATTAAATTTATAATATACTTCTTAGGAGTAATTCTTCGTTAAAATTTATTATTGCATTTAATAAATTATTATTTTTTCTTTTATTTTTATTTACATTTTTTCTAATAATAGTTTTCTTTTTTTATTAGGTTTTTCTGCATATAAAATTTTATAATTTTGTTTAATATTATCGATTTTATGTTTTAATTCTTTATAATGTTTTCCAATTAATGGTTTTTCATCGTTGTTTATATATGAATTTAAACATCCTTTAAATCTTATCGTGAACTATCTGTTTCTCTTATGTAATTGTTTAGGTATAAATTTAATATTGCTGATTTGTTGATTGCGTTATTTACCACATTCTCTATCAGATTATTTTATAATCTAATCACTTTTTTCAATTTGCTATTTTTTATAATTTTTTCATATAAATTAAGTATTTTATTACTTTTTTTTTTTCATAAATTGTATATATTTTCATTTTTAATTTTGTAATAGCCGAGAAGCTTTTTAGTTTTTTTATATATAAAAAATTTAGCTATTAGATTTTGTTGTTTATTTTTTACTTTTAACTCGGTGAACGGATGAAGAAATAAATATATAATCTCGTTCGAACTGTTTACTAAACTTTGGCGGAGGAAGCAATTTTTAGAGTTTTGTGGATAGAAAAACGTACTAACGCATTTTTTTGAAATGAAATTATAACTGATTATCAACAAAGATCATGAATGAATTTTTCGGTTGCATAGTACGTAAACACGATGGAATTTGAAGAATGATAGTTACGGGCGAAATGCGTACGACTAAAGGGCAGAACATCAGTAGATGGGGGATGCAGTGATTGCTACAATACAGATGCCATTTTCAAAATGCATTTACGATGTGAAAAATCTCCAAGGATTGAGGCGGACAATTATGAAGCTGTTGTCTTGGTCACTATATTCTTACAGAAAGAAAAGGTACCTAATATCAACGGGGTAGTTTTCGTAACGTTAACGAATTTGAAAATCGTATTCTAATATTTATACAGGAAAATTTAATTTAAAAAAGTGCATTCTAGTAAGACGAAAAACCCAGACGGAACTCATTTGTGCAAAAATATTTAAAACTTTCTTCTGTATCGTTGCAAATTGACATCTCTGTAAGCAAGAAATATAATTGAATAATTTTTTGCAGTCATACATCGGACATTATTTATTACCCGGTAAATTAACCACAACTATTATGTAATTTACATATGTCCACTTATATATTAATTCATAGTACTGATTAGTATGATGTTACGTATAACGCTAAATATAGGGTTTTCCAACAAGGGCGGATCAGCTCTATGTTTAAATAGAAGAAAATAAACTGCGTATGAGGTATTAATGAAATCCTTTTTTTATTTGGGAGGGTCCATGTATGTCTCTATACATGGAATATAACATCGTTCAAATGTTCGCATTTTACGATGGCATGGATCCTAGTGGCAAATTTTTAATGACCCCTCCGCGTATGTGACCGAATCTGAGCGATAACTTTGATAATATTAACTCTAACGGTATTGGTCGATTGCGGCTTATTGGCATAAATCTATTACTTCAGGAAACCCATAAGAAAAAGTCCGAGTCAAATCGCACGATCAATTACTAATTCACGTCGCTTTTCCGACAGATAACCCTACTCTCAAAATTTTTCACGCACAATATCTATCGAAGCGTCTGCCGTGTGACATAACAAGACACGATGGTTTGGAATTTGTAATAGAATAATAAACGACAGACTAAACACACGCTACCAAAAGAACATATCCGTCATTGTCCCCAAAATATCTGAGTGTCACACTTGATAGAACTCTTTCTTTCAAAAAATATTGCATAAATACTAAAATGAAGATCGCAGTCAAGAATAATATCATACGAAAGCTAACCAATAGTTCATGGGGAGCTACACCACATACTTTCCGGGTGTCAGCTCTGGCACTGCAATTCAGTCGCAGAATACGCCTGCCCAGTGTGGTGTAACACGGCACAAAGCATGCCTAAATGAAAGTTGTCGGATTATTACGGGCTGCTTAAAACCGACACCGGTACATAAAGTCAGAGTTCTCTCGAGCATTGCTCCACCCGCAATTAGATGCCAAGGAGCAGCTGGTGCAGAAAAAAGTGCAAAGAAGCAGATAGTTGTTACTTGCTATTTGGATACATCCAGCAACGGCGGAGATTGAAATCGCGGATAAATTTCGCGGTCGTAACAAATCCACTCGTCGCCAAGCCTGAGGAGCTTGGAAAGAGGAACACAATAAAATTATACAAAGCCGCTGGATTGAACCAGCAGAAAACTTTCCAATGGGTGCAGATCTGGATTACTAAAAGTGGACATCTCTTAATGGATTAAGGACTATGGTTGGGCGTACAAGAAACAATATGAAGAAATGGAACATTAGTAAAAGCTCCGCATGTGACTGCGGTGAATCCCAAACAATGGAACACCTCTTCGAATGTAAAGCTTGTCCGCACGACTGTACCTTTAACGACGTCCTCAAATTGGATGGAAAAATAATGAACTTTTTGAACTTCTGGCATGATGTACTATGATCAATTTTCCCGATACGATGAAGAAGAAGATTGTCCACATCGAATCACCCCATTGCGAGACTTTGCATAATATAAGTATTGATATCTTCTAAAGAAAACAAAAAGAACACTCCGCTAATTGTTTACTGTTAATTCAATTACTACCAGACTAATATTTTACTTGTTACTTCAAAAGTATTGTATATTATTTGATTCGTAACACTCGCGCACTTGTGAATCAGAAAAATGCACGTCAATTCGTAATAATCTTTCGTTTTCTCTTAATTTTGAACTTTAGATTCGGTTATCGGCAAACGAAGTTCTGAATACTATATCTCGGTTTGTGATTTACACTTCTGGGCGAAAAAAACCTCGAGAAATAATATTTTGATGAATGAATATCTTCCATCTAAAACTTGGATTGTTAAATTAACAAGTGTATGTTTTAACAAGAACGATCTATCTAATAGTTTATTTAATAGAAAACTCGGAATTAAAAATATCATTAATAATTATATAAACTTATTTATAAATATCGTAACTGTATATTTATTCAGCGATGGTTATTTATTGCAAATTTTTCATCCTTTTTTTTTCACTTATTTCGTCTTTAAACGGGCAATAAGCGTAGCAGTGGTAAGTTATTCATCGCTATTTTAACCCTCATTGCATATATTACGTTAAATAAGCCGCTAAGGAATATATTTATGCGCACCTATCTAAACATTAATAGTTCCCAAACATAACGTGAACAAATGTAATATGACTAATAATTAATCGTTGCTTAGTTAAGGTGGAATGTGAACTTTTAAAAGTCATATTTATGCGCACCTATCTAAACATTAATAGTTCCCAAACATAACGTGAACAAATGTAATATGACTAATAATTAATCGTTGCTTAGTTAAGGTGGAATGTGAACTTTTAAAAGTCAATCTTGTAATATTCATCTTCGTTATCGAACGTCGTGACTAGCCATTGCACGTTCACTTTTTTTTTTACGTACAAAATGGGCTAGCATTCGAGGTACTATAATTATATGCAGCGTATATGATGTTATAAGGAGTGGGGTGCCTCTGCCTTCTCCGTGATGATTAACAATTAAATGTTAAACAAACTCCTATGTCGCGAGTTGGTTTTAAACTCTTGATCGTCAAATTGACAGTCTCGCACTCTAGCAATTACGATACCGCAATGTAATGTTAAATCAACTCAATTAAATTTAGTTAAATATTAATGTTAATTTCAAAATATATTTTTTCAAATGTATACAAACGATGCCAAATTAGATTGGTATATACTTTCCATTATAAAATTGTCTGAAAAATTTGACGATTGAAACAAAATAATATTGTATAATGTTACGTATACGATAGATATAAGTACCGCGAGATTAAGCAACGAGATTCTATTTACGTAATGTTTAATATTTACTTTAATTATTAATATTTATTTTTTATATATATTCGTATTATTTTTTTAACTTTACAATTTATTTTATTTTCCTTTCTAACTAGTGTCATATATTATTAATTTTTACTAATTTCAGATTATGTAAGTTAATAGTTAAGATAATAAACTACTCAGTGACACTAATTTATTTCGGCTTTACGATTGTTTCTTATTATTTAAATAAATTTTTCGATTTCTACAAAAATTCTGATTTTAAAAGTCGAAACAATAATTACGTTATTTCAAACAATTTCCGAACTTGTTAATAATACAAATATTTCTGCGAGATACATAGTACAACGTATTAAAATACAATCAACATTAACCGTATGTAGATAGCCAAAAGTACCCTAGGAAAATTAAGTAACATATGGAAAGACCACTCTATACGGATAATAACTAAGAAGAGACTAATTGAAACGCTAATATTTTCGATAGTGAGCTACGGATCTGAATCATGGACACTAAACAAAACTTTATGTTGTAAGTTAGAAGCGTTCGAAATGATCTGTTATAGAAGAATGCTCATAATACCGTGGACTGGACATCGATCTAACACATCAATTTTGGCAGATCTGGAAATAGAGGAAACGGATAGACTGGCACAGAAGATAAAAAGAAGAGCTCTCAGATTTTTCGGACCTGTTATACGCCGAAATGGATTGAAAAACACGGTCATATACGGCTATTAGTAGAAGGAAAAAGAAATAGAGAACGACCTACATCAACTAGATTCTACATACAGCGAGGATATCATCGACACCATCAACTGACGGAAACGGCGCAGAATCGGAATAAATGGCGAAAAATAGTTAAAAAATGCTTATGATGGTCACGACGTCTGAAAATAGACAACGACGAAGAAGAAGAAGAAGTTGTTTCAAAGAAACGTATAGTCAACAAAAACCCTAAAAAAAAGATGAGACTTGAACAATCATTAACCGTATATAGCGGTTTCAAAGAAATGTATATGGTCAACAACATATCTAAAAAAAAACCAGATGAGATTTATACGATCAACATTAACTGTATGTAGTTGTTTCAAAGAAACGTATACAGTCAAGAACAGGTCTAAAAAAAAAAGATAAGACTCGAACGTTGGGTTACTACATCTCACTCGAACTACAAGTTAACGTTACGTTAACAAAATGTTCAATTAGCATTAAAAGCGAATTCTCCAAAGGATTGAATTTCATCTATTTGTCGTTACTGTGCGAAGAAAGAAAATCTTGATTACTTTTCCTTTCGCTGGAGGAAGTTAAATAAATAATTTCCTCCCGCGTGTAATGATAATCTTCTAGAAGACTTTGAATTTTTATAGTATCGCATTAATTTTTCCGAAGTAGCACTCGAAAAGCGTGTAACGATAAAGCGTAGGTCTCGTATGTATATATATTACACAATTCGTAATTCAGTCCATTTTTTAAATATATGTAGAAAAAGCATCTGTTATAATTCAACATATTCAAACCTAGTTGATGGACACTACCGCAGAAGGAGGATCGTGTAGGGAAGTACGTGTATGTAAGTTAAATATTTACAATACTCCCAAAGTGTGGAATGAATCAGTATTTTTTCTTGTTATAGTAATATTTGCCTTATCAGTATATCCATACACAATATAGTATATCGAGGGAGAGAGACACATTTTATATATATGTATGTATACATACATGTATATTTTATATATATATATGCGTGTGTATATATACATATATACAAATAGATCCTCTCTTTTTCCCCATAAATATGTAAAATAAGATACTAGTTTTTTTTCTACGGTTTTTCGAGTACACTCGTACATAATGCAACAGCAGATGAACGAGCGTACCATTATAATAACATGAGACTAGGGATGTACTTCACCATCCGAGTCTATACGCTCCAGAACTAAATTGGATATTTTCAAGATGGAATTTCAATTCGTAGAAAACGTTCTACTACATTTCTTCCTGCTACACGTAGATCGGCTTCCGTACAATTCTATACCGTGTCGACAAGAATTTCAATCATCATCTCTGTTATTACTGTTTTGCCTACAGTCATGAGAAAATACAGAAAGAAATTCGACTAGTTTCAATTTTACTCGCTAAATTATGAGTTTAGAAGTCCTATACTTCGCTGTACGTGAATGCAATTTTCAAGCTCGCCGAGTAGAATCAATTTTAAGTACATACAAACGACTTGGCTATTGTCGGTGATTAAGATTTTGACGTTTCTCGTGATATTATTTATTCCCCCTGCCGTAAATAAAATGACGCCTATAAGTAATATAATAACAACAAGCAATAATAGTTTTTTTTTTGGTCATTTGAAATAAATCGATAATTCGGGTAAGTTTCCATTTTCTAATCGAATGAAATAATTTTTATCAAAGTCCGTTCATGTTTATACACATATACACACACACACACACACACACACAAACACACAAAGGCGCACAGATATATATATATATATATATATATATATATATTTTATGGGGATGCCTTTACAGCTTACCCAACGTGGAGCCGTAATAATCACTAACTCATATTCTTATGAACTCGGACAACTTCTCGAGAAAAGTCGCTATGTCCGGGAACAAATCTAGATTCTCAACATGCAGAAGTGACATTACGTTATAAGGAGGACCACCACGAGATGCGTGCAGTAATTTGAGATACAGTTCAGAACGTAATGCTGTTAATGAAGGGACATTCGAAGAACACGTGATCAGTGTTGCAGACTACAAGACCAGCATGTAGAGAACAATACGGATTATCTCTAAGCTGCATAACGAACAGGCGGTCCGGCAACAAGTAATGCCCAAACCGCAATCTGCTGATAAGCACAATTCCTCTCCGCTTGATGTTTTTGAAAACGTAGAACCATGGGAACCTAGGGAGAGACGGCTGCAGCTGATAATACGCAGTAAGAGGCGACCGCTGTATGCACTCCATATATGTCTGTTCCCAGAGCTTTTTATGATCAGACTGTGTAAAATGAATGACGTCACGAGAAGAAACTGAAGAGAATAAAACACCACTAGAAGAACCCCTTTTAGCTATTGCATCTACCATTTCATTGTCGGGGACTCCTCGATGTCCCGGTACCCACAAGAATGACACAAATATACTGAGGTTTTCCAGCTGAATAAGTTTCAACATGATGGCTGAAATCAATGAATCTGACACCTTCCCTTTGCATTCAATAGCTTTTAAAATACTCTGTGAGTCGGTAACAACGAGATAATTACCTGGAAGATTCGCATCAATTAAGGACGACAAAGAAAGAAATACTGCCACACACTCAGCTGTAAACGAGGAACAGAGATCAGATAATTTGTATGCACTGCTAATATTAAGAGATGGGATATAAACTGCTGCACCAGTTCCCTGAGCTGACTTCGATCCATCTGTATAAACAAGGATATGCGTAGGAAAATTTTCAGCGATAATATTATTAAATGTAGCCCGGATCAGTGGGGGAGGCCAATGGACGTAGTTCTCTGGAAAGAAAAATGTTATTTTATTGGCAAAATTGTATGAATAAGGTAACATAAATTGGATGGGTATATGAATTCGCATAGTTTGCACCTGAAATTCATCCAACCTAGGTAAAACAGAAGCCAGCAGAGGCATTTTGCTGTTTGAAAACCGCCAGTTGGAATAAATGTGGTAGAATAAATTGTATAGCGGAAAGCGATCTATGTACATTCTACCGATCAAGAGCTTTAATGCTAAATAACTCCATCTCAGCTGTAATGGAGGAATCTTACACTCTGCCAACAATGCCGGTATCGGAGTACTTCTAACTGCACCAATACAGAGCCTCACACACTCATTTTGCACACGATCAAGCTTATTTAACAATGATTCAGCTGCAGATCCATAAAAAACACAACCATACTCCATTTTAGAACGAATTAGCAACTTATAAAGAGTCAACAGTATGAAAGGATCACCCCCCCAACGAATATTGTATAAATTACGTAGAATGTTAACGGCGCGGTTAATAGTTTTTATAAGATGATCAATATGTGGCCTCCATGTTAAACGCGTATCCAATGTAATACCCAAATACCGTATTGACTTGCAAAAGGGAACAACTCCATTTCTGTTGTGATAGAGAAATTATTGACTGTGAGATGTCTGTATGTAAAAACCACTGCCGCACTTTTCTGGGGACTTAGGGTTAACCCCAACTTATAAAGAACTCGTTCGATTAAATCAATATCCATATTAATATTACATACGGCGTCGGAAAATGATGTATTGGAATTAAATACCGCAATGTCATCGGCATAAAGGAGAGTTTTGGAATACAAAGGCACGTGTGCAAGTTCTGAAATATATAAATTAAAAAGCAACGGACGAGGGAAGAACCCTGAGGAATTCCCCTATATACCACTCGATGGTATCTGGTGGACGATGAACTTATTAAAATGTGGCGTTGCGAAAATAGTCTACTAATGAAATGACAGCAATGCCCTGGAATGCCTAGGGACAACAGTTTCTGCTGTAAAGTGGGCAAATGTACGTTGTTAAAGGCGTTCATTATATCGAAGAAAACAGTAATATTGTATTCTTTATTAATGAGACTGTTATATATATTACCAACTAAATCACCCACGCAGTCCAATGTACTGGTGTTATTTCGAAAACCATACATATTAGTTGGAAGGATTTCATTTTGCTCTAACCACCAGTTGAGACGCGAAGCTATAACGGATTCACAAATTTTTCTAAAACAAGAGGCTAATGCAATTGGTCTAAGTGATCCATTTTTCTTAGGCACAGGGACGATAACAAAAAGCATCCAAGAACTTGGAATCGATTTAGTTTGCCAAACTTTATTTAAAATGTGAACGAAGATAGTAAAAAAATTTCCGGCAGCTTTTTTAATACTTCGAAAGAAACACCATCGTATCCTGGCGATGTTGAATCCTTCGTTGATAAAATGTAAGCTACCTCCTTTTCAGTAAAAGGAGCATCTAAAAAGTGATCCGAGGGGCTACTTTCAGGTATTATAACTTCTTCTAGTTCAGGTACATGAGGTGGAGCCAGTGACTCAACAAATGAATAAAAATTGTCCTCTGACAACTGTCTAACTTTATTATAAGAAGAACTCCTGAACGATTTAGATAATTCCCATACCTTAGAGATAGATGTTTGTCGATTGAATTGCATGCAAAACTGTTGCCACTTCTTCCTTTTTGCAAGTTTAAATTCCTGGTGCAGATAATTTTCAACAGAACTATTTTCCTTATATTGTAGAAAAGTTCTCCTTCTATCACAAGCTGCGCGTTGGCAGGAAACTGACCACCAAAGGCTTGAGTTACTTTTCCTTGTTTTCTTATATTCACGCTCCTTTATAGTTGGTGACGATTTTGATAGGGCTTCGCTGATAGCTTCATATAACAACTGGAACTGGATCCTAGGGTCAGTCTCATTGCATATATTTAAATCATGTTTCTGAACCTGAGCAGAAAACCATTGCCAATTCGTACGAATATAGTTCCACCTTTTTCCTAAGGACTGATCAAAAAATCTGTAACTATCCTGTACCTCATTTATACATTTCTATTAATATGGGGCAGTGGTCACTCACTGAAGTGTCTGGGATAATTTTCCAGCTAGCTATTAGACCAAATGTAGGCGAGCAAAATGTCAAATCTAACGGGTTGGCAACAGTTCCAGGCCTACCAAAATGAGTTGGACTGCCATCGTTCAAGATGCAGCAGTCAACATTCAAAAAGGCTTCATATAACACGTTCCCTAAATAATTATTTGTGGAACTACCCCAGGCTACATTATTCGCATTCCAGTCACCACCGATAATGAATGGAGTTTTCAATGAATTAAAAATATCTGAGAAAATAGAAATATTTGGACGAGAGGAAGGTTTAACATATATACTATAAATATGAATATACAAAGACGAATTTATATTAATCTTAGTGCTTATCAATTGTATGAAATTCGAGCTATCCTGCGATAAACTGCAAGGAATAGGAAAGGACGTGATGTGGTCCCGCACTAAAATTGCCACGCCACCATATCCATCCTGTCTATCGTTTCTATAAGTAGTAAAATTTTTATACACGAATTGTTCAATGGGTTCAAGCCATGTCTCCGATAATAACACTACGTCAGCTTCGTATTCATCAATTAATCTATCAAGGCTGTCACAGTTATTTTTCACACTGCGACAGTTCCACTGTAAAATATTAAGTTTCATTTTATGCTCGACTGTACCTGGTTGACAGGAATAGGTCTATTCGCATAATTGTATGCTCGACCATCCGTAGTTATAAGGGATAGGTCTTTTCGCATATGCAAATTATTATACTGATTATGAGATAACGGAGCAAAATATGGCTGACCAGCGAATGAAAGATTATATACACGTAAGCGTACGTATACATATTCAAAATCACACAAACATACACATACACACAGAGATACCCACGCATACATATACACGTACATACTTATACACATATTTACACTCATGTCTAAGGAGAACGAAGCATTTGAATTATTGATTCAAGCTTATTCTCCAAATGAGGAATCTGGAATTTTTGTAGTGTGGACAAAAGTGCGGGCACCAAAAGATCGGAAGGAGGATGGGTTAGAACGAAAGATGATTTATTTTGGTTATCAATAGATTGAGGAACTTTAGAATTTGAAGACAAGGATACATTATTATTTATAGGCTCGGATAATGAGATAACAGCGTCATCCCCTTCTGGTGGATACACTGATCTTGACTTAACGTTTAAGGCTAAATTAGAGTAATAATGATTATCCCAAATTTGACTTCTATCAACAATATTCTTGTTATTTTTCCTATTCCTATTATATTACTATTACCATTATAATTACTGACATTATTATTATTATTATTATTACTACTGTTACCATTATTGTAGTGGCGACTCGAAGAACCTGAGCCACTGCTATTTCTTCTACGTTTAAAGGAACTAGTCCTTGTACGCAACTCTGGGAAATTTTTGTTATGTGTCACTTCAGCAAATGAAAATGCAGGAGTGACCACAGCCCCCTTACAAATCAACTTAGCTTCAGAGAACGAAACATTTTCTACTGCCATAACTTTCTGTAGCTTGAGTTGTTCCTGATAAACTGGACAGCCGCGATCGAAAGCGGAGTGGTTACCCCTACATCTAGAACAAAACAGAGCTGATGACGAGGTTTCACGATTAATTTGGCAATCCGATGATTTATGACTACCAGAGCAAAAGCCGCAAATAGTTTTGCTAACGCAAAGTTTACTAATATGGCCGAATCTAAGGCAATTGTTACACATTTTTGGTCTCCTAATGCTAGGTTATACTTTACACGAATAATAATCGAAAAAATGAACACAATCGGGTAATAAATTTCCGCAGAACTTTATTTCAATAAGTGGAATAGGAGAAAAGGAACCATCCTGATTTCGTTTATTGAGTCCACGTATGTGATCTATTTTAACACTTGCAGTACAGGATGCGGTAAGTTCCTCGATTGTAAGGTCGATGTCCCTTACAATGCCAAAACGAAAGAGTAACGTTTGAGGGATAAAACAACGTATGTTAAGCTCTTTGTGGATACCCTCTGCAAGGAGAAACATATTAGCATGAACCACGGAATTAAATATTAGTCTGACTTGGTTACGACCACTCCTTGTCATACACTTGAGAATACGCGGTGGAAATCATGAAAAATGTGATGATAGAAAATACCGGCGTAGGATTAACGGATATCCGACAGGATGCATAAGCTATGCAGACGATAGATAAAGTATTACTTGCGCGCGCAATCGGGGAGCTGTAAAATATGTCGAGTAAATTAAATCGGGAGGAAACTAGGATTAAAAATCAATTTTGGAAAAACGAAACTAATGAGGTTCACGTGGTAAGTAAAATCAAAAGATAAACATTGATAGAGACAGTCAAAGAATTCAGATGATTAGAAGCTCTGTTCACCAATGACGGAACTGATATTAAAGAAATTAGATGGCGTACTGGAATGGCGGAATAGCCATTTACTAATCTGCAGGCGATACGTGAAGATTAAAAATGTATACGAAAATGTAAATTAATCAATGTTATGCAATGTCGGTAGCGAAATATGCCTCAAAGATATGGTTTTAAACGCGGAATGTATAAAACTATTAAACGAATTTGAAATGTTATGGCGAATCCCATGGAAAGAGAAGAGAACAAATAAATAGGTGCTCCACAAAATAGCAATAGAAAATATCATCCTGGTTGGTAGATAACAAAAAGAAAATATGTGGCACACAAAAGGGGAAATAAAAGGGAAATCTCTGCGGAGAAGCAGAAGACTGGAAAGATATTGGTTGGTGTACTGGCGTACGCAATCTTTGGGAATCAAAGACGCAGCATGATGATGTTGATAGAATTTTAAAAAGTATTACTAACTTATAATCCATCAAGTTTGAAAATATATAATGATGTCAACAGTTGAAAGTAAAAAACATTCGATATTGGAACATCCAAAGCAGTTCTGTTACAACTACAACGATCTGATCGCGGTAAATTTATATATATAAATATATGTATGTATATATCATAATTCAATCGTATGCTCGTCTCGAGCGTCGTAACCCATTTGGTACAAGTTATTTTTCGCCATATATTCCTGTTCTCGCCTTGGATAGTCGGTATACTAGTTCCCTTTTTTAACTTATCGATCCCGCTTCTCAGTCGTTTTTCTTACATCTTTCCCTGTATGATATTCTTTTCGCTGTTATCAGCACGTATTACATACCCCAACGAGTTTAAGCATTCTCCTATAAAGCGTAGGCAATATTATTTCGTTCGGCTATATATTTAGCTTCTGTAAGATCTAGACATTCGTTCTTTATCAATTCGACGGTGGTATGCTGTCATCTCCATCGCTTCTAGTCTTCTTCTAATTGATTTGTTTAATATTCATGATTTTGATCCATATAGCAGCATAGGAAAATATTATTGTTTTCAACAAATATAATTTTTCTCGATTTCATATACCCCCTTTCCATATTTTCGTTAGCTTTGCCAATGTTATTCGGCGTTTTATTCCTCGTGTGATCCCGTATTAGACAGAAGTGTTCCGATGTATACTACATTATCTTTGCGCTCTATATCGGATATTAGATTAAACTGCGAGGGTAATTTTTTTTTGCTCTATCTACCATCATGATGGAGCATCTTTTCCTTTTAAGTCCAGTCCTCTTCGCCGATTGCTTCCTTAGTCTGCAAGAAGTGTGCCATTTTGCCTTTGCAGTAGCCAATAAAACTGTGTTGTCTTCATATCTGTTATATGTATATATATATATATAATTTATATTTGGCCTTGAAACATCGTTTTCCGAAGAAAAGCAATTTATTCACGATATATATCGTACATAGTGAACGGAACGTGGAGCTATTAATAGTACAGGGGAAGATTCAAGGAAACAGCCCGAAGGGGCGACACCCGCAGAGGTGGACAGATATAATAAGAAACTGGAGCGGATTAACACTACATCAGTGTGTGCAACGTGCACACGACAGAACAGCATGGCGCAAAATGACACAGTTACTGTATGATCACGATGCCCCCTTGAGGTAACCTATTAAGAAATATATATATACATTACCCGATCACAATGAGCTTAATTTATCCACTAGCGTTCTCTCTTTTTCAACTTGTATTGATCGCAGGCTTCGTTCATCCATTTCACTCCAGCAAACTTTTGTATATCATCATGCCACTGACTGCAAGGCCTTTCAGATATATGTATATATATTATATATTCACCCCTAATATATATATATATAAATACATACTTAATTTGTACTAAACGTGTGATATACTTTTTAACACTTCCGCAGTTGTTTTTCATACTTAAAAACTTGCTTTTGGTGTACAAAGACTCGTTTGTTATGAAATTTTAATGCTTCCAACGGACTAACACCACCCAAGGTCCATTCGAATCATTAAAGTTATTATTAAATTTGCGTGTACATCCATTTATGCTAAAATATCTCCATTTAAATTCGAACATTTTTCTACCTCACATTTATAATCACATATAGACAACAGGTAGGGCACTTGACTTATGGAAGTTATCCACAATAGTCTTATTCCAAAACCAAATAAAAGTCCCATGATCGCAGAAAAATTTATAGACCTATATCTAACGTAAGGAAGCGAAAAAAAATGGTGGAAATTGCAATGCGATGAAATTGAAAAACACTTGGAGTGTAACCGGACGGATGTAGCCTACAGAAATATAAATCAGTTCTATAAACGAGATGTAAAAATCAGAAACCGAAAGCTATATAACAATAATGGACAATTATGTCAAGACGCACAGGAAGTAAGGCAGACTTGTAAAAATTATATTGGAAAACTATATGAACAACCGGTAAAATGGAATTTTGAAAGCTCCTACATACAGGAAGATGTAAGGGACGCAATGTTACTAAATGATTTGGAAGCAATACAGCAGCTTCCCAACAACAATGCAGTAGAAATAGATAACATTCCGGCAGAATTTTGGAAAGCTAGCGGCCAAAAGCTAAATAATGTTTTACTTATATAAACCAAAATATAATAAAGGAGGGCATATGGCCCGAAGAATATTGTCAGTCAATTATGGTGCCAATACCAAAAACAAGAGCCGCATGTAGTGATTTTAGAACTATTTGTTTAATACCGCACGTATCTAAAATAACACCTAAAATAATTAAAAAACGTTTGGAACGAAAGTTGGATCAATATGCGGAAGAAACATAATTCTGATTTAGAAAAGGATAGTCGACTAGGGATGCAATTGCGATGCTCCGTATAATAGGAGAGCAGAGCGTATGATTAACCATTTATATGTGACTTTTATTGATATGGAAAATGCCTTCGATAAAGTGCCGTGCCAAGCTCTTTTTCTTTTACTAAATATAATAGGATGCCGAGGAATCTAGTTAGAGCAATCTATAATGTCTACAACAAATAGAGCGCGAGAATAAAATTCAATGATAATACAACTGAGGATGTGAGAGTAAAGAATGGAGTTAGACAAGGATGCCTGCTTTCACCGGAACTATTTAACGTGTTCGCAGAAATGATTAGTAGAGAAACCTTCAATGAACTCATAGGTGGTAAGCGTATACAGGAAATTAAGTTTGCTGATGATCAAGTGGTATTAGCAGGCTGCGCCAAAACGGTACAGAAAATGATTAATAATCTAAATTTGGTCATGTTAAAATATGGCATGAAAATCAATAAAAAGAAGACTAAGGCTATGGTAATTGGTAAGGACATCCGAAATATTCACATAAAAATAGAAGATGAAGTATTCGAACAAGTGAGAACGTTCAAATACTTAGGCCAAATAGTATCATCTAACATGGACTGCACGCAAGAGGTTAACTGCCGTATCGCATGAGACAAACAAGTATTTATGGATAATTATTCGTCGTTAACACAGAAAACAATGTCATTGCCAATGCGAAAGAGGCTAGTGAAAACACAATAACTCGGTATTGGACAGGATTGATGAACAGAGAAACATACTGAAGAAGATTACACGGATGAGGCTCGAATGGATCGGTCATATATTACGGCAGGATCAAAATATCCTAAAAGAAGTAATTGAAGGGAAGATTATCGGGAAGAAATCACGTAGGCGACCAATAATAACCATGGTGGATACCATACTGGAAGATGCCAAAACATCGACATATGCTGAGATAAAAAGGAAAGCAGCTGACCGGCTTACATGGAGGCTGTTGCTGTATGGAACGAACCAGCCTACGGGTTGATACACCGATGATGATCTCTTTTAGATAGCTTAAGTTCTACTAAAATTCCTAAACAGACGGCTTCTTTTCATCCTAGAGAAAAATAGCATCCTTTCCTTACCACAAGCCTGAGAGCGTAAAACAAGATATATAGTCGATTTTTTATGAAGCCTTCAAAGGCAAATATTGACAAGATTCGAAAATAAACAACACTTATATGCCATATTAGCTTTTGGTCGGACACGATATGGCTTGTTAAAGAAGCTATACATGTATCGGTAATACGGGCAATTATATACAAACTAGTTTTGTGTACAATCTTACAATTAATATGTCAAGATCCCAAACTTTTTTGCTTTGATTTTTTTTTTTATCGTATCCGGTCTGTTATTATAGTCCTTTCTTCATCCAGTATTTCAGAAAAATTAATGTTTCTTCATCAATATGTTCACATAGATTGTCACAATCAAACCTCCCAATTATGCTACAGTTAAGCGGGTGTTCATTATTCTGAATTTCGGCACATTTACATTGACCATCTAGGGTTATGCCCCACCTATGTAGGTTGAATTTTGTATGCGCCGTTCCACTTCGAATGCGATTTAAAGTTTTCCACAAGTTGTAATTCAAATCTCTGCCCACTGAAAATATATTAAGATTTTTGTGGACTGGATTCCTTGGTTCCTCGGTTATCCTCATAAAGCTACATCTAGATTTTAGTCGTCTTCTTCGCCCCTAAGTCTGTGTGCCTAGATTTATTCAAAGATCGTCTAACTACCCCAATCTTATCTTTAAATATTTATATTTTTCCGCTATCTTTTAAACCAAATGTCAAATTTCTTTATCCCATATTTGATCCAAAATTATCCTGGCGTTCTCATCTGGCTAACCCAAGAACAAAATATTTAAAGTCCATGGTTATCGTAAAATACGTATGCAACAAACAATACAATATCCGCCCACAGTTACTTCTTAACATTTTTAAAGCTTCAATCTCATCCCGAATCAACTATGTCTGCCACGTGTATTCATCTGCCAAATAAGCTGTCCTACTCCATCCATCATACTTTCCACAGGACAATTTTTGGCGTTCATAAAATCTCAACCTCTTTTAGTGTATGTGTCTTGGCTGGTATTCCATTATTTTTCTTTCAAAGAAATTAACATTCCTATCTAGACACCCTTATTTATACGTAATCATTAAACTACACTTTCTTCTCAAATGATGATTTGTATACAAAAACAGCGTAAAATCATCTATAACGCACTCAATGAAATTTTCAACACTATGGAAATATCTGGATACTGACACAAATATAACCCTTGTCTCCTTTGCTCAAACCAACATCACAATCGTGTAACACTATTCATGCTATCGATTAACTTTTTCCTGATAAGAAAATAAACATAAATGCTGCGAGGACAGTGATTGTGTCCAGTGCATACAGTCGTCGGTGTACACGATCGCGATGCCAATTTGGCTTAGTCACGGTACTCGTGCAGTACAATCTTAAATATAGCTTATATTACATTATTTCCAATACGCTTTCTCAGAGCACAATTAACGTAATTAACGAATAAGTTTAAACTGTTCCCACCATTAATAATTAATTCATTATCAATACCATAACTATTTAACTTATATTTTAAACGCGCATCAATAATATAAGGGCATTCAAACAAGAAATGACAAACTGTATCGGGAACGACTAATGAGCAGAATTTACAAATACTTGAGAACGTAATTTTAAAACGCTCCAGATATATCCCGAATTAAGACTTTACTAATATAAAAATTTAATTTTAATAATTTTTTAATTCAATTCTTTCCTTAATATCTTTTAATAATTTAAACGTTAATCTACCATTACTCTGATTGTTCCACCTGACTTGCTATATATTTAAAATTATTGTTGCAATGAGACTTTTAAAATTCGTAATATTAACAGTATTATCATATTTTAAATTTACATTAAATTTTTCGTTAAATTGATCTAGAATACGATAGTGAGTTATAAACAATAATCTGAACAATGCAGCTTGATACATACTTAAATCAGACGGTAGTATTCCAGTAACAAATGGAGCTGTCCCGCTGTCGACACGGTTCTATATAGTGAACCAACACTCAGCAGTAATTTTTTGGGGGGGTTTTAGAATTTTATTCACGGCAGAAACACTTATATGATTATTATATATGACGGAACAGTAATTGAAAATAGCTCGTATAACACCGTTATAAACAATAGCTGTATTATTAAAATTAGCACCACCTATGTTAGGCTGAATTCATAATAACATATAAAATATTTTATTTACTTTATATATGCTTATTAAATTTGAGTTTATAGTCTAAGATTACTCCTAAGTATTTAAAGTACTTAACAACAGGAGTACATTTACCACAAAGTAATTTACTTGAACTAAGCTTTTTTGTTATCCCGCTGGTTTGCTTATTGCTGCGTATCATCATAACTATCTTATCAATTGATAATTCAAGACCACATTGAAGAAACAAATTTTCAAGTATTTTACAAATAATTCTAACGTTATCAGTTTCGGCAACGCTTAACTACAGCGCACAAGTCATCAGAAAAGCTGACAAATGCTGCACTGTAATCGTAACGCGCACACAAAATTTCAATTTGCTTATGAATATACTAATACAATGTATTCCACAGTGTCGGCCCTAGAACGAGGCACTCCGCCAAAAATACTGCGCCTAATAACGCTGTTTTCGGATTTAATTACGACAACTCTATTTATTAAATAATTTCAAATTATTTCAACCAAATTAGAATTGACATTATAAGTTTGTAATATTTTAACTATCTCAGAATGTCTGCAATTATCAAATGCGCCTTTGATATCTAACGTGATGGCAAGTTCAATTTTATCAACCAGAATTCATCTTTTTTAAAAATTCTTTTTGAAAAATGCTTCTGTTTAAAAGTTTTTCCTGACGCATGGTGCCGAAATTAAATCATTTTCGGCCCATAGCACCGTATTGTAAAAGTCTTCGGAAAAATTATTAATAAAATTATTGGATATATATATATATATATAATATAATAATAATGTTCGTTTTAATGTATGCTTCTACAGTGGTTTTTTATCGAGTGAAATACCAAAATTTTGTAAGTCGACTAAAATCTACACACCGACTGATATTATTATTCTTAACTAAAGCTTACCGAATTATATCTTGTATTTATTTAACTGTACTCGTGAGAGAGTACTCCAGTCGATTTGATGATAGAAAACCGTTTTGTGGAATATAGTCTTAAATATATTCCATATTATTTAAACGGATATCTAACTACACACGATGAATTTACGCACTTTTTGACATAATGACGGATAATATTAAAGTCTATAATACTTGTATGATATCTAAATAGTATAAGCGGTGGTAAGGCGTCACAAATAAAGCACTGAGGACGCGTTATCCAATTCTTACGTCACGCCTTTGTGATGGATTATTTTGTTAGCTAAGTGCTCACAGAGCATGACAAATTTAACACATACTTACATCGGGTGAATATTAAACATGATAGACGTTGCAGCTTCTGATATATATATATATATATATATATATATATATATATATATATATATATATATATCACTTGGGAATGGAATCCAGATTAATTATGTGTATATAATATTTAATTTAAAATTTGATATATTTAAATTAGCATCTAATAATAATTATAATTCACTTATCACTTTCACACGTTCCATACTGCAATTATCATGTAATAATATGTATAATTTATCTATTAATTCGCGCAAATTGTACTTGCGTCAGATTGCGTAAGTCGAAATATATCACATAAGGAGGTTAGATTCGCTCAAGTCGTAATACGTCTACCTACATAAATCCCATCCAAAACAAAATCCTTGTAATTACAGATTCAATTGCTTCTCTTTATTCCATAACAACCCAAAGACCTATTAGTCAGTCAGGTTCAAAAGATCATGGCTAATCTCATGAACAATTGCAGAGTGACTTATTTATGGATGTTTTGACACACCGGGGTGTCTGGCGATGAAAGTGTAAACGTAGCCGCACGACCAGTAATTTACTGTCCTGTGAAACCGGCTGCGGCCCAACCTTCGTCAGCAAAGAGAATACTCCAGTGCAACTCCAAGCAGGAATAGAAGTCACACTGGTCTTCTCAACAAAACTTTTTATAAAATCACAACTGAGCCGTGGTGGACACTAGAGGGCTTGACGCGAAACGACTTTCCTGTAATTAATCGTTTGAGAATTAGACACATTTCATTGTTCTCTGATTACGTCTTTCGCAAGGACATCACCTCCTTCAACCTGTCCTTTTTGTTTCCAATCATGTTATCCGTTCGTTCACAATATTCTCTTAAATTCACATTAATCCGTTCTTCTCTCAAGAGAAATCTTCCTCTTTGAAAGATTCTCGTCAACACTCCTTCAGCAGTCGCTCTTTTGCCCAGATTAAATTTCTCGGTCATTTAACACTGTATGCCGTAATAACCTATGCAGTTATACACGGCACATAGATCTCGCGTGAAAATAAATTCCTTTAACTTATATTTATTTATTTATTTACAAAACAATACGGCGTACACAACAGCATAACGCCAATTACAGTGTACGCTCTTACAGAATAATTATAAAGTAAAAGTATGAACAAAAATAAAACTGAACCACACTCACACAACACGCTAATTAATATAAATAATATTTAGATTGAAAACAAAAAACGTTCATCAATTGTTTTATTTTAACCTTATAACTAGGTAATGTTCACATATTCATCATATTACGCTTCGCTTTATTAGCAGTCGTATTGCGGACCATATTTTATTTATTCACAATTTTTGTAGTATAAAAAATTAATGTTGTATTCTTTTAATCTCCTTCAGCTCAAAAAATAATTTAAAAAAATCAAATCAATTAATTATCTTTTCCTTATAATTGTTTTGTATATTATATTATAATAATGCACCTGGATAAATGTTTGATTATGGTTTTTTTTTTAACCCACTCTGGATAACCAGTGGGGCAAGTTTATTAATATTTTCGGTGTACATAGAATAATACGTGTGTTTAATAATAAATTATTAACTAATGAATATTAATGTGCGTAGATTGAATTGTAAACTTATAGAATAACACAGAAATTACATACTTAAATTGGTTACATTATAAAGTAACGGTGATGATAATTCTTAGTCACCATTACCATTTACTATAACATAATAATGAAACAAGTACATATTTACATTATTAAAATAAATATTATTAATAACAATACTACTATTTATATTGTAACTACTATTCAAACGTTAGTTGCAAAATGTCGAATACACAATGTAATTCTTACAAGTAACTCATGAATTCAAAGTAAATATAAATATATATATATATATATATTTTTTTAATCATTATCTTAACTTATATTAGGATAACATTTGTATTACTGAATTAGTTAATACCATTACTTACTTGAAAATCACTACTATTATGATAGCAACTAATATTTATTAACAATTTGAGTAAGAAACTTGATCACTCTATTTTATAGTTAAATTTTCCCTCATTAATTCATGAAAAAAAAGTAGCATTCTGTCTGCATTATTTCTGTCTATGACCATATTTGCGCATATATTATACTCATCTCTTAACTGTCTAAAACGTTTACATTCAAAAATTAGATGTTGCGCATTGTCAATGCTCATTGATTCGCAAACAGGACAGTTCGGAGAGTTTACTAATTTAAATCGATGAAGGTACTCTCTAAAGTTACCATGTCCCGAGAGTACTTGTGCATTAAAAAAGGTGATATTCAGATTTTTCATTTTAAGTTTACTTATTATATTTGAAAAGAAGAGATAGGTTTTCCGACCATTGATATCCTCATCCCAGCGTGACTGCCAAACACTGTTAATATCATTACGAACCTTATTTTTTAATAATTTCATAGCCGGTGTGGTTCCTAATGTTTACTTAATAACACTGTTTGAAAAGTATTTAAGAGAAGAGATCATTTCTAAGCTTTTGACTATTCTGTATTCTGAAATTATTGCTTATGTGGATTAGGCGTTTATGTTTATATGAGGAAATTGGTAACTTGTAGTATATATAACGTCATTTTCAAGCATACACTATGGGTTTGTTTGTATGTGTATGTAATGCTGCAATCTTGTAATTGCCTAACGTACAATGGGCTGGTCGAACAACATGATGATGATGATGCATATATGTTAGTTACACATATATAAATATTTATATATCAGTAAGAGTATTATAAACATGAATGTGAATATTACTACATATATAAACATACAAGTATCAACTTTTATGGTTGGTTACCGCATATCCGTTGCTTTCAGCAAAAAACTGTTTCAAAATTTTTCCCATGTTACATTTCCGAAATACTTTCAATTTCCGAGCACAATTCAAGTTTTGAAGTGGAAATTGAAAGCACCTTTCAAATTTTACACGAAAAAAAATATGTGTTTATATATATATATATATACATATGTATATACACATGTATATATATATACATGTATATATATATATATATATATACATGTATATATATATATATACTAGCTGCTTGACCCGGTTTCACACAGCTTTACTTATGAAGAAAATAGGGCCAAATATCCCCTCTACGGTATTAGTAAATGAAATAAAATGACGATTAAATCACAACGATAATTTATTGCCATGCTTTGTAGTATATAATGTTTTTTTTTTTTATGGAGAGAAAAAACACGTATCATGCAACTGTCCATGCGGAAAAAATAGCGATTCAGTTTATTCTACGAACTTCTAATGATTGACCTTGTGACTAATTGATCGTAATGGTGAGTGGGATCAGAAAATGCTCACGCTTAGTCAGTTGGAATTAGTGGTATTCTTCAGATCAGCATATTCTCACTTTTAAACTTTCCTACTATTATAGTTGCTTCAATCACATCGTTCATCAACTTTTTAAGAGCTGGCCTTGGTATCATACAGTAGCTCCAATGCTCGTCTGTGCGTTGATTCAAAACATCTTCATCGTGTAGTGTTCCTGTTCAAATTCTCGGTGGAATTAATTATCTATTAGGCGATTAGAGGCAGGCATTTTTAATTCGTATAAGATCTTGTCGGACAAAATCAGGCAGAAATCGTCTAAAAAAATCTGTACGTCATTGTGTATCTCTGCGCAAATTTCAAGGAACCGATGTAAAATTTCTTCAGCCATCTTTGTATTTGTTCCACAAATTATGTGGGCTCGATTGAAAATAAATTTACACAATTAATATAAAAAAACAGTGTGGAATATCGTGATTTTAAAAAATTAAACAAACAAGTTAAAATCACTAAATTTTATAAACAAAGAAAAAGGATATAAAACGCTAAATGTACCGTTTAATTCAATACAACTTTATTATGAATATTCACAATCCTATAATTCTATTCCGATATTATATTACACAGTGTATGATATATAAACAAACTTGACTTTATCATTAAAGTATGTTCTCTCGTTTTATTCAGCCAGCGCAACTGTTATGGAATTTATTTGTATTATTTTTTAGTAGTTATATTTCATTTATACTTTATTTATTGGAGACATTTACTTTTTGTACAGTTTTTCAAATATTTTATTTCATAGAAACATTGTCCTGATAATTACAAATACAATAAAAAAAAAATAGCCAAATGGATGCAGCCGCTTTGAAATGATACATAGACAAAACATAACGTCGTGACTAGCTGTTATACGTTTATTTTTACGTATAAAATGAGCTAGTCAAGACACTCTGTATATGCGTCGAAGATGCGCGCACATAATATGATGTCATACAGAGTAGGGTGCCACTGCCCCTTCTCACTAGGTTTTGCTTTGCGGTTTTTTTTATCTATTTTACAGGAATCCGAACCATAAAGTAAAACGCTCCGTACGAATGTCTGAATCAATTTCTATATTCACGTGTGTTCATATTAATAATCCTTTATTTTTAATGTAAATTCTATTCTTTACTTTATATCTTGAATACTTCTTCCATCGTTTGTTATAATGCATTCCAAATATCTCCAAATATCTTTGTCTTTTTATTTATTTTATTAATACTTCATCTGGTTTTACGTTTATTTTCTTATTTATTTCTTTCTAATGTATCTTAAAACCGATGTCCTCCTTTTGTTTATCCTCATGTTGTAGGTTTTTAAAATTGAATTCATCTGAAAGGCGGCTCATTCTAGGTCTTGTTCATTTTCCACTACTATAGCGAATTCGTCTGCAAACATGGAGATGTTTATTTTCTTTCCACCTATTATAATTCCACGTATTACATTCTTCTTCCCATTGTTTCATCACTTGTTCTAAGTACGTATATTAAATTAGGGTAGGTGACGGATTACATCTCTGTCTTACTCCCTTTTTTTTATTTCGGCTTTGTTTCCGTATCTTTTAGATTTATTTTCGTTATTTTCGGTTTTGATGCAGAAATTCTATTATTTCGATAAATGTGTAAATTATAGCTAGTAATTACCGGGGTGGGGAAAGTTGAAAGTGTCCACGTCTAATATGCAGATATATCAAAACATCAATATGTATTGATATTTCTGCATACAGTCTAGCAAAAAATACGATAAACTACTGAAATACAGATTTTCACTCGTTTAAAATGTTGCGTCATATACACAAAAAGTAGATCTTGTAATCGTTGAAAATGTCGCCTAATTTCATAATGGATGGACGAACATAATTTTAAAAATGGCGCTTCTAGTTATGGAACTTGTCAGTGTTAAAAATAAAGTGAATATAAAAATGATTTATAAAATTATCGTGGACGAATGTCGTTGTGCGAGGTACGTCCGTGTAATTAGCGAGTTAAGGAAGCTGTAGCCGTATTTCGTTTTTACCGGACGACGGAAAAAGGCAGTCGAATGAAAATAATTAAAAAACGGCTAGGTAATTCGAAAGCGTCTAATCAGCAGATACGAAGGAAAAAATGAATCCAAAGTACAAAATTTTTAGCAGTAAATAACCGGGTGTATAACGAGAGGGGAATTCAGTCGGGTATTATAGCCGGTGGTATGACGTAAGGTAGAATGATAGGCCAGTGGTACTAGGAAAAACTATCGCCGATTAAAACCTTAAGAAAAGCTTCTTTATTGAAGAAAATGTATAAGCAAGCACGGGGTCTCAGGGGAGATTGAAAAGGATGTGATTAATAGTTGTCGAAGATTCGATATTTTCTGTTCCTATAGCGCGATTTACTAAATTGATTTTTTAAAGGTCAGCGTGATAGATAATATATATATATATATATTTAATACCGTCCGAACGACATTCGAATTATGGAACATTATTATTATTATCATTATTATTATAAAAGCTTTTGTAACAGGCTATTAATTTTTTATATATGGGACCATGTGGAGTTACTTGGTGTGCTTGAAACTAACTTATATATATATATATATATATAAAATGCACGTGAAGAGAAATATGAATTAGAGTGTGTGTGCAGTTTTTTCATAACGGTTACTAGTGTTATCTGGAGATGCCATATTTATTTATCTGTTGGTGGAGAGGTTGTACGCAGCTTTGCGCATAGCCGGGTTTAGGAAATAATGCATATTTACAATAAATATTGTTATGTATTAACTGTTTAATATTACTTTATTCTGTATTCAACATGTGCTGTTTTTCAAATAAAAGTTATTTGATTAGATTATTAATTATTATTATTATTATTATAAAATTCGGTTATTATAGAAATGAATAAGATGTTGTTCCATTCAATTATCACAGCCTACTTTTATTTATTTATAAATTTTAATTTATCAGAAATGAACATGTACGATGACGTTAACTTTTCATTTAATCTTTATACCGTATTTGCTAACTTATCATCAATTTATTTATGAAGATTCGTATTTTAGGTGTTCTGTTATATTCCGTTTTAATTTTTTTTTTTTTATTATTTTTATCATTAATTTATGTAATTGCTGGATGGGCTGAAGCGAAACCGAACTAATTGTTAACGAAAAAGAAAACAAAATATCTAATTTACAGTTATCAATCCCCTCATCTGTGGAACGGTATGAAACTTATGCTAAACGATAAATATGAGATAGAAAGAACGCATGAAGTGAAATATTTAGGCATTCAATTTGACTGTAAGTTAACGTGGAATAAATATCTTCTGTACCTAGCTAAGAAACTAAGGAAATTGAATTACCTTTTTTTCGGTACCTAAAGCCATATTTTTCTGTTAAGCATCTTAAACATTTATATAAAGGTTTGTACCAGCCTGCTCTCAGTTATCGAATAATTCATTGGGGAGGGGCGGCTAAACAACATATTAAGTAAAATTTATTTCAACCAAAAAAATCCGTTTCTCACGACATAATCCTAAATATTCAAGAGATATATAATCCTTACAATATGTTGCTCATCGCGGAATACTTTACGAGATCAAATCGAGAGGAGATGGTACAAATACCGAAGTTCAATAAGTATCACTCCAGAATTCAAGCTATCTATAAAGGTGCTGTAATTTAATAACACGTTGCCCATGTATGTAAAAGCCGACTTAAAAAATTTTAAGAAACGTCGCAAGCATTTAATGAGGTAGATAAAAAATAAAAAGTAATATAGAACTTCGTTGGTTTTTATCGTTAGGGTTTTTCTACAAATTTATGTGTATGCATATGTCGAGTACGGCGGTGTGTGTGTGTGTGTGTATGCATTTGAAAATGCCGGTGTAATATTATATGCACGTAAATTACATTAGATTACACGTATGCAACATTTATAACATATTTATTATTTTTGTTTTTTTTTATCAACAATCGCTTTAAAAGCATGTTTAATTTATTTTTTCGTAATAAACACCGTATATTTAAGAAAATAATTCTATTGTTTATGTTGCTACTCACGCGTTATCGCGCATTTGCAGCATGTTATTGTAAACTGTTATATATAAGAAAGTAAAAATAAAGCTTGATTTGATTTTATTTGAATTTTTTCTATATAGGGGATTAATATCGTTATCGCTAATTTATCGTTAATTTTTTATTTTTGGATTTGTATTTTACGTGTGCAGTTGTAAACTGTTCAAATTGTTTTCTTTTTGCTATTTCTACTTTTTTTTTTTTTTTTTTTTTTTTTTTAAACATATATTTGTGATAAATTTTATAATGATATATACATTCATAATCACACCTCATGTATACACACAACAACACAACAACACTCATACGATATAATACAATTATTTTAATACTATTTATCCCGTCAAGCTTTCGCTTGTCGACGGGTAATTACATTTCTTATGATTTAATATTATACATTTACGCTTAATATAAATTTTTATTTTGATTACGTTTATTATATTGATTTCTTTAATTACCGTTTATTTATATAATTATAACTCATTTACACTCTCACATACTCTCTAACTTAACTCCCAAACTGAGCTTAAGTACTGATCAGTACATTGATCACACACACACACAGACACGCACACGCATAGACACATAGAATACATGTATACATCTTTTGCAAACAATATATTTCCACTCTAATCATCCACATATAAACCCCCATTTACACCAAATTTTTAATTTTCCAATCGGTAGTAGAACCCTGGCATCCGCATTGTATCATACTATATTTGTATTTCATAATCCTCGTCATTTCATTATTCCTATAGTATTTTATTCACATTTTCATTATTTTGTAACCATTTTTTTAATTCACGTTTTAGTTTACTCTCCACCCTTTCGTTCAATATTTCTTCTGGTATCACGTTCATCATACGCGGCAATATGTACACATCTGTCTGATTTCCATACTTCGATTTCGGTATTTGAGTATGATATTTTTGTATCTTCCTTAGATCATATGTTATTTCTTTTCTTTCCCTAACTTTTACAGGTTTCCGATTTCTAATATAATCCAACATTCTAACCATTAAGCACAATCCTTTTATATCCAGCATGTTTTCCTCCTTCAAAAGTTTATGTAATTCACTATCATTATCTCTTGTAATTAGCTGTAAGGCTTTTCTCTGTAAACGATCGATACGTACAGTATAACACTTCTTAGCTAAACCCCATTCCTGTACATCATATCTTAATCGTGAATCTATCAGCGCGTAATATACTATTTTTAATGTTTCTTTGCTCCAGATATACTTACTACGCTCTTTCTATCACTCAGATAATTTTTAAACCAATTCCAGACTTTAGCCGTTACACCTATGTTATTCAATTTTATTAACAATTTATCGTGGTTCACTGTGTCAAAAGCCTTTGTTAAGTCAATGAATATCACTATCACTTTATTTCGCATTTCCAGATTTGTCCTTATCTCTTCAGCAGGGGGTGTTGATTTGTTTTTCTGAAACCCATATTGATTTCTATCAATAACATCATTTTTCTAAGTATGATCCTACATACTTTTCCATTATTTTTGCTGTAACATTGTTTATTGCAATAGGTCTATAGTTTGTGACTTCTTTATGTTTTCCTTTTTTATATATCGGTCTTATTAGTGATGTTTTCAATCCTTGCGGTATCATTCCATTTTCTAACGTTTTATTTATTAAGTTTGTTATTTTCTTTGATATTTTATCCTTCACAAATTTCATATCCTTAATTCTTATATTATCGTTACCACAAGATTTTTCAGCTACTAATTTGTCAATAATGTTTCCTATTTTTTCTACCGTTGCTTTAGGAATACACATATTACTACGAGCATAACATACATTTGACTTTAATTTTTTTTTTTACTATGAATTTTTTGTTTATAGAATATTAATATTTTACGTTTACTTTACGTATTATTTATCATGTTTTTTTGTTCCCCATTATTCGGGTAATCCTGTATTATAAGACTTCTTAATTGCAAATTTAACCAGTACTTGTGCATTTATGCTCATAACCGTTTTTTTTTTTGTGTGTATTCTAACGTAGCTTTTAATTAGTTTCACTGTATTTATTATTCAAACGAATACTAATAGAATTTGATTTTATTATTATTATTATTATTACTATTAATTATTATTATTATTATTATTATTATTAAATTGTTAAAAATTGAACACAATTATAGATACGTACTTCACGTAACGCGGTAAGATTATTTTCATCTTAAAGATTCGTCGTATTTTATATTTCTTCGTATGATTCATTGCGTTACATCGTGACTAGCCCATTCTACGTCATTTTTGTACAAAAAAAAAGTATAGCGCTTGCGTATGTTGTCGTACGGAGTGGGATGCCACTGTTTTTCTCACGATAATTAAGAGTTATATGATGATTAAAAATTTAATGCCGAGCCATCCATCGTTTGGTAGATAGTTGAGCGCTCTCTATCTATTATCATTAGAGAACATTTTAATCTGTTTAAAACGAAGTCAGTATCTTTGCTGAAAGTTTCAAGCTTCTAATAGTTCGGATACTTTATTTTCAAATTCTGCTTTATAAGTATATTGTATCATCCACATAACGGAGATTTTTGAAAATTTACTGCCCACCGATATCCTTCTGTTAACTTCCTCGTTATCTATTCCACGTAGATATTGAAAAGAAGCACAGATGGATCGCACCCCTGTCTGACTCTCCTTCCAACACGAAAATATTCCTACATTATATCTACCACGAGTAAGTAAGCTTTATATTTACATATAGAGATTTAATTAATCATATAAGATGTATTGTCACTTCTGCTTCCTCTACAGTTATATATATATATATATATATATATGTGTGTGTGTGTGTGTGTTTGTGTGGTGTGTGCTAACTTATAGATATGATGGGTCGATATTGGCAGCCATGTCATTTTAATAACGTGTGTCTATATTGCTAATTATTTTGTTACAAATGCTAAATCACCATGTCAAACTTGATGGTGCTACACGCCATACAGAAGACGCATACTCTGCATGAAAATTTAAAAAGATGGTTATCTCTCGCAGAAATGACGTGAATTAGTCATCAAGATCGTGCGATTTGACTGTGCTAGACTTCGGAATTCGCAGATACATGCAAATTAGTCGCAATCGACCGCTCAAATTCAGCCAGATCTATGCGGCACAATCAATGAAAATCGCACTACTCGGACCTGTGTCACAGTGAAATAAAATTTGACCTGAAGAATAGAAATTTTCATACTTCGTACCTACACATAAGAAAGGATCTAAATGGGATTTGGATAATTACCAGTTGATAGAAACTAATCTTCCATGTCAATAAATTACGAAATCGTTTATCATAAATGGAATTTCTGAAAATCAAAAGTGCATCAAGAAAGCGTTGATAGGAGAGAAGAAATATTTAATATACGTTAAATATTCCCTTTTATCGATTATGCCAAAGGATTCGATTGTGTTAAATGGAGGAAGTTGTAGAAATGCTTACACAACCTTAGAGCCCTACACATGGATGCAAATCTTCATAATGGCAGTAAAGCTTGACTACGACATATTGTTAAAACCATTCCAAATAAAAGATAGAGTAAGAAAAAGTCGCATTTTATCTCGGCTGTATTTAATGGTCACAGCGAAATAGTTATGAGGGAAGTTCTGGTTGGGTGCGATGAAGGTCTTAGTATCAGTGGAAAAAAGATTTCTAATTTAACATATGTGGATGACACGGTGTTAATGGCTACTTCGAAAGATAATCCAACATCATTACTAGTTAAATTGCAGATCGTAAACATTACCTTTACACTACAAGTAAACACGAAAAACAAAAATTATAATCGTTGATAAGAAAACTGAAGTTTTTTCAAATGTCAATGAATTAAAAGTAGTGAACGATTTCATATATTTAAGTCTATAATATCCAAAAAACGTTATTGTAAAAATGACATTAAAAGGAGAATAAACGAGGCTCTTTAGAATGCCGTGGACAGAAAACAAATAAATCACGAATAAAGAAGTCCTGCAAAGGATAGGCGAGGAATGTAGTTTTGATATTTATAATACTATAATGAATTTTGTATTAATTTTGTCATATTGCTAGAAGAAACATCTAAGAAAACTTTGAAAGGTCGACCGCACGAAAAGAGACAGAATGGAAGACCACACTGGAGATAGTAGAATCAAATATTACATCTAATTGCAACCAAAAATTACGATACTAATACCATGTAGCAGGTTGGCAGTGGACCGATTGCACTGGAAGAAAATGATTCATGTGATTGGTTTATGATAATCACGAACGTCTTATATACGTGTGTTCGCAAGAATATATTTGGACATAAGCCTGGGGTAGTTAAAAAGAAAGTAATTAAAAATATCAAATAAACTGACGATTAACAACTAATAACACAAAAATTAACGAATAATAATTAATAGGTTTATATTAATCAAAAGAAAAGTACTGTTCATTAAATAGATTAAATAGATTTACCCCTAATTTAAGGAATAACTTGTTTTGGTGCGTGTTGCGCGAATGCCATTAACACGATAAACTTTAAGAATAAATTGTTTTTCAAATAAATGAAATCGGGCGAAATAAATATTCACATTAATTGAATGTCTAGTATATCACTTATAAACATGCATTTTATTATGATTATTATATATATATATATATATATATATATATAATTTACACATACATACATACATACATATATATATATATATAATTTACACATACATACATACATACATACATACATAAATATATATATATATATATATATATATATGACACATGTATGTATTACATATATACACACACACACACATATATATATATACATATATGTGTGTGTGTGTTAAAGAGAGAGAAAGTTTAAGTGTGTATAAATTATTATTAAATCATTCTAACACGTACATATAAAACACAATAAAAAGGTATGAAAACCACTAAAAAACAATTTTCAAGTATGTATTACAAATTTATTTATCTCAAAATACGAATTTCGTTTTTCCTCAATTGAATATGTAACAAAAAAAAACGAAAACAAATTCACAACAATTTTAATTTTTATTTATATATGTATGTATGTATATATATATAAATATATAAATTATCAAATTAAAAATGAAAAATCTTTATGCAAATACAATTTTTAAATTTTTGTTATAATTTAATTATTATACCGGTTTTGTACTCAATAATAAAAGATTTCTGAATAAATAACGGGCCAGAACTGTTTTTATATTAATTATATAAATATATTATATATATGCTTTTTAGATATTGCGCTTCCATTATTTTCGCATCTTTTTTTGAAAATTATGAATGCCGTCTTACCATCGAGTTTAAAGAAAGTTCGCTCATTTCGATTCTCACAACTGTTTCATCGACGTTCTAAAGAAAGTAATAATTAATTTTACTCGTTTTATATCGAAAAAGTTGTAGATATTAATTAAATTTAAAGATAAACGATGTGGAAAATAAAATAAATTCAACAATTTTTTACCAGATCGAGTCGTGGTATTTTTAAATAATAATAAAAAAAAAATTATTAAAAATTCCGTCGCACGTACGCGTATATATTTTTTCAACGAACATTCTCAAAAAATTACAGCCGAGTTCAAAATAACCGTTATAGAAATACACCAAATCCCACCAGATACAACTAAATTAAAGACAAACATTTTTTATATCTCCGATTATATCTGTAATATTTCCATAAAGCAATTAATAAATTTATCCCGATGATAGTGGACTACGATATGGCACTATTCTCGATATTGCCGTTTCGAAGACGCATTACCGTTAAGATAACTTTAATCTAAAATTATACATTTATCTAATGACTATTACTTAATAATGAAAATTTGTACAGTGTGAAATGTAGCGATTTTGTAAAAAATAAATAAACAACAAAAAGATAGTTAAAATCGCTAAATTTTCATATATGAAAACATCAGAGAGCTGTCCGACTATTATGCCTCTATCAAGTGAATATGTATAAAAAAATAAAATATAGAAATATACACAATTTATAAAAAATATAAAAGGAAAACGAAACACAAAAAATAATATAAAATGCGAGAAAATACTTAATTTAGATGTGCAACATTACCAGAAAACGTCGAAGTGAAAAAACAATCAGCGTCAGATTATTTTATAAATAATTGTTTTTCACTTCTCTATTATTTTTTTAATATTTTAGATCTATTTTAAGTACTTACATTTTATTTGATTTGTTTTTTGTTTCTATATTTTCTATAAGTTGTGTATATTTTTCTACTGTATTTTTTATGTCCACTTGACACCGGCTTAATAACTGAAAAGATTTTGTGATCTTTTTTCATAAAAATTTAGCGATTTTAATTTGTTGTTTATTTTTATGTAATAAATGGCATTTTTTTTTTATTATTAATTTGTCCCCTTCTTACGACAAGTTTTTTATCTATTTTACTAAATGTTTATCGATTTATTTATTTATTTATTGTTCTTAAAATTCTTTCGTTATTTAAAATAAATCTAGTTTTTCGTACACTATTTTAAACATCTACTTTATATGTGACTACATTTTTACTTACTTACTTACTTACTTGCAATAATGACGGTGTAAATAATATTTAAATTATTTTTGTTCCTATTGTTTTATTAATGCTATTAAACTTGATAGTAAAAATAATTCTTAACGTATTGAATGACGCGAAGTTTTTTCTCGGGAAAAAATATTCAACTCCTGAATTTAGTACACGTAAAACGAATACCGAATAACCATCGAAACGAGACGTCAACTAACTTTCTACCGCTGACTGTTTCCTATGTATAGAACAACTTTGCAAAAGCAAATCGCCTATCATCCTACCCCGAACTACTTTCCATCGGTAGAACAAGAAGAGGAAAAGAAGGGATCCCAACGAATTGGAAGAAGAAATGGTCTTGGGAAAGAGGGAGAGTCATTTCATCGTGTTGCTACAACGTATTCATTAAGTCGAAGGCGTTTATATATATATATATATATATATATATATATATATATATATATATATATATATATATATATATATATATATATATATGACCCTGAGAAAACCGAAATTTTCAAGCAATATTTCAACATATCATTCTTTCGCTATGTCATCTTTTATACGTTACCCTCGGGACCGGATCTGTGACGGATAACTGAATTAGACGGATAACAGAATTCGATTAAAAATTACATATATAATACTATACTAAATTATAAATCATTTAGAAGAGAAATTTAAAAAAATCTATATTTAATAGGACAACATTTAGAGTACTGTATTTTTATTTAGGCCCAATATAGTACAATTACCTGTGTTTCAGCTCCCGAATGGCTCTGATTCTTCATTATTGTCGTAAATTTCATCATTATCGGACTCCTAAACATTAGATATCTTCATCGGTGAAAATTTCAAAACCTTCATCCTGTTTATTACACTCTAACCAATCTGTTAAACTGACTGACTGCTAAAGAATGATCAACACAGTTTGACGGACGAACCTTTCTGGCAACGCGACCTCGTCATTAATATAGCTGCCGCTAGAGTGACGGGTAACAGAGAGCGATGGATAAAAGAGCGGAAGTTAAAAGAAGCTTTACTGTCTCTCTCTCTCTCTCTATAGTATACATATCCTTCACTGCTCATTAGTATCTTTCTCCATCATGACCAAACGTACTTTGGATTTAGATTATTATATGATATTTCAGTGAGAATTCTAACCAATCTGTTAAACTGACTGACTGCTAAAGAATAACCAACACAGCTCGACAGATGAACCTTTCCGGAGATGCGACCTCGTCATTAACAGAGTGACGGATAACAGAGAGCGATGGATAAATAAGTGGTGGTTAAAAGAAGTTTTACTGTCTATATAATATAAATTTAGTATACATCTCCTTCCACTACTGGTTAGTATGTCTCTCCATCATGAGCAAACGTATTTTGGATTTAGAATATTATATGATATTTCGGTGAGGATTAAAAAAATCAATTACTATGTTATATATTATTCGCACTTTACATTCTCTTCTTTTTATATATTAAAAAAAAAATGTTCTTTAATCAGATTTATTTACATATATAATACTATATGCAACTCGCAACACTTACAGCTATTTTAATTACCATGAGCTTAAATTTAAATGTATAAATTAAATATTAATTATCAAATAAATTATATAATATTGTATTCGTATATATGTCGATATACTGCTTAAACGTCATAATGTTAAAGGTAATGCATGGAGCTGATGGCACGCGTAAAGGTACGTCCATAGCGCATTGCCTACCACTTCACGCTCATCAGCTTAATCCACGTTTCGCGACTTACTGCTTCGTGAATCTGCGCGTAGTATCGTGTGGTGATCATAGAGCACCGTTTAGGGAGCATGAATTAGTTTTATGCTCGATAGCGACGTAATGGTCGGAAAACTTCACGTTTAATATAACATTTTTAGTGATTTTATTTTTAATTTCTTAAAGTATAATTATATTAATGAAATGGTAAGTAATTTCAAAATTGAAGAATTAATAGTATCATCAACTACTTAGACATACATAGGTACTAAAAAAATTGTGAATGAATAAAATAGATTAATAAAAAACGAAAGATGTATTCGCATCTGAAGAGAAGCAGGAATTAAATACAGTTCTAAACAGTTCATCCGCCTATATACGGCCTACTACTGGTGGAAGATGGAATTACAAAAAAAAAAAAAAAAAAGTCATTACTTAATTTATATATGAAGTATCGCAACTGTAAAAATACACATGTAAAAAATGACCATTGTAGTATTTATAGAGCAAATTTTAAAGAATATAAATTTATGATGAGAAAGCTAAGTTGAAAGCTTAGAATAAATTAATGGAAGACAAAAATGTCTTTGGACTAATATATAAAATGTTAACGAATATACTAAAGTAATAATATCCCAACATCAGATAATTATGCCTGTACAGAACATGATAAAGTAAACTTGTTGTCAAAGTTATACCACCGTGAAAAACCCTTTATAACATAAATACATGAACCTAACGTAAACATAGCGATTACTGCTGAAAAAGTTAATGTAATTATTAAAATACTTAAAAATAAAGTATCAGCAGGATTAGACGGAATATCAAATGGACTAATTAAACAATTTCATAATCTTTCTCCAGACGTAATAACGAAAATTATTAACGTTCTGTTTAAATATAACTATTCTTCCCATGTTTGGAAATTAAGTAAAACGGTTATCATAACCAAAATGAACAAAAATCCAAATTTGTCAACTTCCTACAGAGCTATACACTATTTTCAAATCTCAGTAAAATTTATAAAAAATGTATACTTAATAAATTAATGGAATTCGTTGACAACAACGGAATAACTCATGAAAATCAATATGGCGCACTGCGAGGTAGATCGTCCGAAATGAAACTATAAAAATGTACACAAATGAATATAACTGTACATGCTTACTCACCTTGGGTATAACAAAAGCTTTCGACAGCTTAGATTTAAATAAATTATTAATCTTGTTAATATAAATATATATCACGAATTTAATTATGTACGGTATCAACAACCTTATTCTATAAAACTATTAAAGAGTAAACGGTTTGTTCTTGTCTTAGATAAGTATTATAATAATAAATTTCAATGTTGCTAAAAATTATTTTCCAAGTATAGAAAACAAACACATCTTTCGTACCAAATTTTTTTAACGTACAATTTATTACTGGACATGGCCTATTTAAAGATTACTTATATAAATATAAAATTGCATACTCTGAAAATTGCGTGACGTCTAACATTACCGACACTATTAATCATATACTTGACGGCCGTAATCATAGTAACACTGATTTCAGCAATATTAGTACTGATCAACTGGTAACCAAACTATTTATAACTTTTAACACTTTCGCGACTGCTGAATTAAATCACCGTAAAAAACATGTACGTTTAGCTTAAACTTATTTATGTAATTAAATATAATTACACCTATCCTAAACATATTTAAATATAATTGTACCTTGTTTTAACTTATAAACTAATTATATAATCTCAACTAGTTTAAATTTATGTATACCAATTATTATTATAATATTGTAAAACAGTTTGTCCAGAATTCCATCAACTTAATTGGACGGGTTCTAAATAATCTGTTATTTCTAAAAATTGATTAGTGAGTTCTTCATTTCAGTTAGCATCACGGAGGAAAATTAACGCAAGACTTGTTTTTTTTTTTTTTTTTTTTTTTTTTGTTTTAACCCCAATGTATACTTTTCTATTTGGAAAAATGTATTAAATAAAATAAAAGAGCAGGGAAGCAATGTGTTTAAATTATAAATTTTGTCAACATAGTTTATGTGGTGTGTCTTTATATGTGAATTTTATGTAGTTACTTAAGTTAATAATCGTTTAAAATTCGGTGTAATTTAGCGCTTTAATAATGTGTGTTTTTTTAAAACATACATGGATAAGTAATGAACAACGTTGCATTTTTTGGTTTATTCTTTTTGCTACCAGGAAGCGGAACGGTAGTATCGACCATTGTACAGTCAGCGATTTTATGTTCGAATTCATGATTACGCATGCCTGTGAGGTAGAATTTATTTGCACTTTGAAACTCTTTGTACAATGCAGACTCTATGTACAACGGAAGATTCTTGGAATTACCTTTAATAAGAATTTCGGACTACGTGCTATGAATTTCATATTTTAATCTTAGATCCAAGAATGAAAAGAATCGATGCATAAAATGATCAATATTGTCTACAGCACCAGAGGTACACATGATGCAGTCGGGACCATTGTAAATATGAAACTTATCTAAGTAGGACTCAAACTTTCCATGTCGATAGAGCACATGTGCATTGTAGAAGTTTATGTTTTTTAGTTTTCCCCTATCAAAAACTTTCAAAAACACGTAAGTTTTTCTTCCAGTCTGGCAACTATCCACTTCGTCTGTCAAACCTTAAAAACCTTATCATTAATAAATTTTTTTAACGGTGTAATGCTTGAACTAGTAAGACGTTAAAATTACTATCGAAAAACTTGATGTTTCCGACGCGGGTAAGATTTCTAACAACTTTGTACTACGGTTTTATGTTTTTTGAAAATATATTTATAAGGACGTCCACACTGTTCTGTTTTGTACTGATGTCAGCCTATAAATTTATATTTTGTAATGAGATCTTTATATTCTTTATTAAGAGTCTTTAGGGTGGCGTTTAAAAGGAATAATTTAAATTTGTATTTGTATTTTTTTCTTTTTCGGCCATTGAAGACTGAGGCGCCATCACTCCAATGCAGGTTCAGTAACCTCGGTTTTCGGCATGTTGACCATTTTGGAAAGACAATTATTAAATTTTGAAATATTTAAATTTCGACACCCTGTGCTCCATAATTGGTAACCTCATGTTAAAATTACCAATCAGCACAGGAGTCAAGTGATTATTTGATTTTATAATGCGGTCTAATCTGCCTGGAATATGAGTTCAGGCTTATTTTGTGACAGAGAAGAGACAAGGAAGAGGAACTTTTAAATGGAGAAAGCAACGGATATTGATTTGGTTGAACACATGTTTGTAATGCTATTCTAAATGAGATGACCATTCTGTTCTTGTTATGATGAACATATTGATTAAGAGTTTGAGAAAACACTATTACTAAACTAGGGATCATCTCTTAACCCTAGATCGCTGTAAGAATTCAAAATTTCTTTTATAAAAAAACCTGACAAGTGTAACAGCTATCTCTGTTTGGGTAATTAAGTTTAAGATCCGAAATCATAAATTTAAGTTTTCTGCCAAACTACACTTGTCTATTTTCTGCATTACAGAAATTATCAGTGTACTCAAAAGTCCACTTCTCTTGCATTGACGGGGAGAAAGTGTATCTTCAAGTGCTGGAGTTTTTCAATTGACACGTAACCTAAGGAAAAATACCGTAATTATCTCAGTGTGGTGCGCTATTGTGAGAAACATGTAATTTTTGCATACTATGAGAGAGAAAAAGATAAATCATTTTTTTTCTTAAAAACCCGAATCGGGCATTCATTCCATTTTCCTATACTCCGTTTTCTTTCTTTCTTTTCTCGTGTTGAATTACGAATAAACGGATAAAACTATTTAAAAAATAAAAAATAAAAATAGAACCGACTTAAAAATCCAACCATCCGTGAATCGAGAGAATTAACGCAAACAGGATTTTTTATTTGATTTGTGAAAAATCTATATGCTGTTGTTCATATGTAACATATTTCCATCTTTGTAACAGATGTAAACACATTTAATCTTCTCATTTATTCGACGGAAATCAAATAAAAAGCAAATATTAAATACGAAAATTAAATTAACTGCTTTCTCGTATTAATTTTGTCTTTATTATAATAAGGTTGTAGAAAATTCTCTTCAAATAATATCGAATTTAGAATCTTACACGACACAGTCGTGTCGTATTACAATATTTCATTAAACTCACACAATACACGTATCTAAATTTTATATACTTATATATACATACTTAGACGTAAAAGCTATAAAGATACAATTGATATCGAAATGATACCTCGGGCCAGACACATTCCTACTTTCATCCCTTATAATTTAATATTCTCCAAGTGACCCATGTACTGCTCTACCGACTACTATCCCTTAATACTAATACTATATTATTGTTGATTTCGAGTAAGCTCATTCTCTCAGAAAAAGAAAAAGTGTCGTTCAACGACCATCGTTCGCACTTCGACGTGCGATATTATTATCGTATGGGTTAGTTTGTCTCCCTTTCGATCTGAACAGGCGTTTTGAAAGAGAGAGACGTTCGAAAAGTAGACGAAGACGGATGAACTGAATTTTCGGTCGGTCCTTTCCGAAGCATTTTAAACCGAAATTCTAAAATTTAACACGTTCGACGACTTAAACTTTATCTCGGTTATTATTATTTCCGTTATTATTTAATCGAAAATAGTACGAACCGATTTGAATATATAATGAACGATCGTTTTTGATTTTATCCGTCAAAGAATGTTTGGGTATATTATGTATGTAGTGAAATAATAGACGGCATCCGAAATTAATTTATTCGTCTGAATTTTTCCGGATGAAAATGTCACACTGGTGACGTTTCGGACATACTGCAGAAACGGTTTATTTTAGTTCGGTGTAAAAATGGACATTGCGAGTATTTTCAAACAGTCGCCAGTGATAAATCCTGACCGTGGTTTTCACCGAAAAATTTCGACGAGTGTATAATAACAAACGCGAAATTTTTAATTATATTTTTTTTTATTTATTATATCCTAAAATGACTATTTCTACTATTTCTCTTGAAAGTTCCCTTTGGAGGTTTGACGTTAAAGTAAACATAAAAGTTGAGTAACGCTCTCTATAAAACGGTATATTTTAAGATACTAAAGTTTCTCGAGATAATTAATCGAACCAACTGTAAACACGTTTCTTTTTTAACTTAGTCTAAAAACTGTGTTCGTCTCAACAGATGTCGCGCTCAGCTAATATTTAAATATTTTAACTTATATAAAGACGTAGCTTTACTTCTACACTTCAAATTTAAATCGTCATATTTTTTACTTCAGATATATATATATATTATATATCACGATCACGCTAAGCCTTTGTCTATCCACTCCTGGATGAAGGCTTTCCCCAACGTCTTCCACCCTCTTCTGTCCGGCGCTTTCTTCAACCAATTCGTCCCAGCTACCTTTGCTATATCATTGTGCCACCGCGTCATTGACCTTCCCTCTTTTCTGTCCATTGGCCACCGCGTGACCAGCCCAATTTCATTTTGTTATAGCCATCCGCTCCACTGCATCATCCAACCATGTTTATTCACAGACCCGTATATTCTTTTTATAATCTCATAATCTTATATCCAGCAGCATTCCCTCATTTGCAGTCTGAGCTTTTCTTATTCTTCTTAAATTGGTTTTTGTATATGGTTATGTTTCCGAATCATATATAACAATCGGAAGTATACATTGGTTATATAGTTTACGTTTCAGATTAATCGGTGTTTGTTTATTGCGGAATACTATGCGTAATTTTCCGAGTGCAACTCACGATAGTGGTATTCTCCTATAATATATATTAATATATATATATATATATATATATAATTGTCGCGGTGGCTTAGTTGCTAGAGTGATCGACTGTCGACTCGATGGTCGGGGGGTTCGAAACCAACACGCGACATAGAAAGTTTTCATAATTATTTAATTAATTCTTAACTATCACACGGAGAAGGCAGTGGCAGCCCGACCCTGTATAACGTCATATGCTCGCGCATGTGCGTCGCATATAAAATAGTGCCTTGAATGCCAGCTCATTTTGTACGTAAAAATAAACGTACAATAGCTAGTCACCATGTTCGGCAACGAACAAATACGACGACGATAATGAATATATACATATATATATTAAAGGAGCTTCCTATATACAACTATTGATAAATTAAATGATGTATATTATAATTATATAATATACTTTATACTAAATTATTTAATTTAAATTAACTTCCAATGACATATTGTTCAAAAACTTGTTTCATTTAATGCATTGTTACATTTGCGTACACCTTAAAATATGCATACATCTATAGTATGCAGATATATCAGTTTTAATGAGAAAATTAGAATAAAATTATTTGCTTAATGATCGATGAGTGGGCGAATTATAATCTTTATTACCTGTTAATTATTCGCGTTGTGTTTTTTCAGCGCCTTCTTTAATTTTAAGTAATTATATATATATATATATCTATATATATATATATATATATATATATATATATATATATATATATATATATATATATATATAATTTACTACAAACATTGCTTCAATTAATTTTCAGTCTTTTTCTCCGTATTTAACCGTCAGCTTCCGTTTTCTTTAATCACCGGTACCAGCACAAGAACTAGAAGTAAATCTATCTTCACGATCATTTAGTCTTTTCTCACAAACGCGGGGGCAATCTTAGGCTCACGCTTAATGGTATTATCACAATTTTTCGAGTATACTCCATGTAACTCTATTCTAACCCACTACTACGATAAGATTTTATGCACTATCTATTCGGTTTTCGATATGGTCACACACACATGTGTATATATATATATATATTTATATAATACACACCGTTTAAATACCTTAACAAACGCTTTATAATAAAATTAGAGTTTTAATGATTAATTATCGTATAAAAATTCTTAATTAGTATTTATTTTATGTATTAATTTATAGGCAGGATACACACGACTTCGTCGACTAAAAATATTAGATAAGGTAATGGTGGCTTGTACTCAAAGGTTGCATGGTTGTACCACCACCAGAAATATCCAGAATAGCAAAAAATTTATGATGTAACAAAATAGTTAAAAGTATTAATTATTTTACGGAGATTAAACAAAATAAGTGAGTTTTAATTATATTTTTCGTAGAATATATTATAAAAAGGAATTTAAAAGTACGAGGCAATAAAATTAATTTTAAATTTGAACGTTAAATTTGTTTGTATTTCTTTCTTGGTTTCCAGAAAAACTCGACCTAACAATGGATCCGCAAGAATAATAAACCAATCAAATCACATACGTAGATGCATAATACACATGTGTTGATCGATTGCCTTACGTTATATGCCGACAAGGATGATCTAACAAATATGTATGACACTGCGTATCTCGAAAACTTAATCCCATTAATAAGTCGATTATTACGTTAAATCATCGTATTGATGGTCGAAACCTTCGTCTTGTGTTCTCCCTTATCGAGCGTTTCTCAGTTCCTTCGTACTCGTTATTTCTCTTATTCCTTGAAATTTTTCAGAACTGAAGATTTTCTCTTCATCGTCGTCCAATCCTATGTCTTTCTGCACATCACCTTTCCATGTACAGTGAATTAATACTTCTTTCTTCACCTTCACGTTATTTCTCCTTCTCCTTTCTTAATAATGTTCTAGTGTTAGATATAGATTTAAATTCTTTTAAAACTTTTAAAGTTGCTACACCCCCTTCAATCGCCAATATTCTCTTTACATGCCACATTTGTGAAATTACCCTTTTGCGAATTTCTTCCATTTTTACAGCAGAGTCTATGGCTATTTTGCAAGCTCTGCGTTTCATACTGTTAAATCAGATAACTCAAATAAGTTGTCTCTCGGCCTTAAAATTCTCACATTATAATCCTTATTCCTCTCCTATAATACTTAAAAATCGTAATTTCACATTTACAGGGTGCCGGTATCTCTATTAAGTTTGTATGGATTCTTGTCACGCTGGTATTAAAGGGAATTTACTTGCCGATCATTATGCTAAATGTGTAACATACCTTGGTTCATTTATTGCTTTCACACCCTGCATTAATCTCCTGTCGATCATTAAAACAACACATAAAGAATACTAGAAAGTTACTTGGAATAATCCCTATAATGTTACACAATATTAGCTGATCCAGCCTAAGCTTCCTTGCCTACCCTAGTTCCATAATATCGAAATACAAGTGAGTGTGCTCCGTGGTTTCATTGTCGCTTTATGTAAATTACGCTTTGGAAAAAATCGTCTACCGGCTACACTTTATCGAATGCATCTCGTTGCTTCTCCGTTCTGTTCACATCCTTTCAGATATCCAAGATGCAAATCACATTTTCTTGGCATGTTCACATTTTCTTGGCATGTTCACACTACCGCTCCTCCCGTGACACCTTCTATAATCACCTCATATCACTACACGTTCCTTTTCCTATCAATATGCCTTTCTTACTCTCTACACGTAACATTCATGTATACATCTTATATATATATATATATATAGGTTTATTGTTAATTGCAACATACTCATATAGTTAAAATAAGAATAATTTTATTTTGTTGTTTAATGGATAAACTGCTGTGGAAACCGAATAAAAAAAACGACGCTCCATTCCATTTTCTTTACGCATAAGATGCTCGTCGAAATACGTCATCTTTAAATGTCGGAACTATATACGTGCGGGCAACTACATCGATGATTACTTTTGTCATTGCGCTATTTACGCCAAGGCAGCACGAACAACTAGAATTTCTGCCGTTTCATCAACATACTATATCATGTATATATCGTAGATTCTAATATTTATGTCCTCGGTCGAGTTATGCAGTAAAATTATCATTATGATTTTATTTCAGCCATAGTGATAATATATTTGAAAATTCTTTTTAATCTCAGTTTTTAATATGTAACACCACAGAAAGCAGTCATTCTCTTATACTACATTTTTAATTCAATGTTACGCGAAGGCTATATTTTTCGCTGCAGTGAAAAAAATCTGTCATAATTACGGTGCATAAGGTAGAAAAACCACAAATTAATACCGTCCGTTCAGTTTACTCTGTTCATTATTAAAAGTCTCCACTAAAACCATCTAATTGTATCCTCGTGGGCATTAGATTAAACGCATTTTTATTTTACCTTTCCACTACCGTTGTTGATAGTACTCTACTACCGGTTCAACGAAGGAAAAAAAAATGTAATTTACACGCATTATTTTACGAATACCAGAAATATTATTATTTTTTATTACTATCAAATTTTAAGATATATTTTATTTTTCGTTTTTTGCCATAATGGAAAGTTCTATATTAATAATAACATAATAAAAAAAAAAAGCGGGAAAAAATAAAATGATGAATAAATATCGTCCAAACATAAAGGACAATTAATTAAATCAAAAAACACGTAAGACCGCACAAGACGAATAGAGACAGATATTACATTATCATAATAAAACGAGATAGACGCAGCTCGGAAATCTAAAATAATAGTATCGGATAAAAAATGTTAAATGGTGTGGACGAGAAGAGAAAAGAAAATAAAATAAAGAACTATGTAGAAAGTACTCACTATACCGAAGTTATTTATATGACTTGAAACATAACAAACCACTCACCTTATAGATCGACCATATACGATTGGTAATTTTATCCAACTTTGACTTTTTAAAAACTCATGTTTTACATTCATATATATATATATATATATATAACACGCATACATAAACACACCAACACACACACATATATATTTATACACATAATTCGATTAATTAACATAACGAAAATAATAAAAAATTAAGAATGACTTCCCTTTCAGAAAATTCACTAATGTATTTATCGGATTCGTCTATTTTCTCGGAATGTTACCAACGACAATAAAATTGAATATCTATCATTAGGTTGGTCCGATTTCCACGTAATGCAACTTCATTTATTATATATATATATGTGTGTGTGTATATAAATATAATCGAATGAACGATAAAAACCGATGAGGGAAAAGTTTCGTAAACGGAAAGAGTCAAAACGAAGTGGAAATAACCAAAACAAAATCGTGTTATGTTATAAAGTATATCGATATAATCAAATAAAAGCGAATTCCGGGCACCTCTTCAGCTTAAAGTGGGGTCAAGAACTAAATAAAAGTCGACGATACTCGGACTGAAGAGGAGCAACCGCTACTGACAAAATTCGTATCAATGGCTGCTTCATTTACAATAATGAACTGAAATATACGTGACTACTTTAGAAATTACAACCGGACACTAGCAGCGTATTTCCTAAAATGGAAACCTATTTACCTTTATGGTGTAAGAATATCCTCATCATAAACGCAACTAAATGAAAGCGTCGGTTGTAGTTGAAAACAATATACGCGTACACACATACTTTTACTTATCCACTTTTAAATGAACGTTTTCTCCAACGTCTTCCAATTACTATATATACCTAAAACCGAACCATACACACACACACACACGCTCACTCTAGAAACGAGACGGATACGTAACGATATGAAATTGGACGAATCTTCTCGATAAAGGTTTTTTGAGTTTGCAATATGGACGTAGCTCGTTTGTTCGCCCCGTTCCTTATATACGAAGATGATGGTGGTGAAAGCTCTCGTTAATTCGGTATACGGCGATCATGGCAAAAGGTTCGCTTAAATCCTTACTAGTCGGACCAACGATCGGGGTCTATGGAATTATCTACGCCAACCTCGTGGTGTGGTTTTTTACTAATTCCGCGAAATGAGCCAAACCCGTTCACTTTACCGCGATACTTTTTATATTCCTCTCTGCAATATGTATCTTCCTTCGAAAGTTCTTTTTTTAAATAAACGAAAAATATGGTTTCCGCCGAGCTTCTCTATAATGCCAATAACGTATTCCAGACCGGGGCTGTTAAGAGCTCTTCGTTGAAACGTACGAATAATAAATTAGCCTACTTTTACATCGATATATTTTTTCTCTTTAATGTATTTCGGCTAATTTTACCGGATGACACGATTATATCGATTATTTTTTATTTTATTATTTTTTTCGAGAATTTTTCGAAATGATGTTTATAAATTTACGATTTCTTTGTTATGAAATTTTCGTATACCGAGCAGTATATTGAATATAATTCTACAGCGATGAGTTTAGGTAACTGGAAGTTGTTTATGTACGTTATTTAATCGTGCGGGACGTATCTCGGAGGAGTAACAACGATATACGGTAATATATTGGGGGAAAATATACGCGCAGCTTCGTCGGATTGAACGGTCGCTGAAAGTTCTGCGTAATGTTAATTTTTCTCTATTAAACTGTTAATAGTAGTTTTAAATATTATAGAAGATAATAATCCGAATAAATGCAAATAAACCTGAGTCAATTTTTTTTACACGAGAAGTCTTCCATCTTCATAATCAGAAAGTGTGCTAAATACTTGGGACTGCATCTGGATGCCAAGCTAACTTGGACAGCTCACATCGATGCAAAGACGCAAAGTACGCCAAATGTATTGGATCATAGGGCAACATTCCAAAATGATTAATTTATCTAACCATTATAAGGCCGATCTGGACGTACGGAATCCAGCTGTGGGGGTTGCACCAAAGCTTCGAACAAGCGAATTATTCAAGTGATCAAAAATAAATTCCTTCGTACGATAACCAATGCCAGCTGGTTTCAACGAAACGAATCACTGTACGCTGATTTAAGAATTAAGTGGGTTAATGAGGTCATCGCTGATTTGGCTTACCGACATGATAAAAGACTCTGTAGTCATCCGAATCCAGAAGTCTCAGTACTCTTACCTACCGATCAAGATGTAAGACGCCTTGAACGTGTTAAACCCAATGACTTAGTGACATCGTAAGTAATACCCGATACTGTATAAGTAACAAATCTTTGTAACGCGCAGTAACCTTATTCATTAATTATTTAAAAATTATTTAAACTATTTATAAGATTGTAATATTTATACAACGTCTGCTGTTCTAGAGAGAAAAAAAGTAATAAGCTATAGTTTCATATATATCAAAATTAGAAATAGAACTATTGAATGCTGTTCGGTATGCCAAAAATTCCATATTCGCATAAACAAATACGTCTCGGGTATAACGATAAATTTATAAATTCCGTTTGAAAATGTTTTTCGATTACAGCCTTAAAGCGTCAAAATAAATTAATATCGAGTATAACTTAAACGGAATACAATGGAGACGTAGATGAGCGCGAAATAACGATCGAACGTCTTAACTCCCAATTATCCGTATGCGGATTATCCGTGCTCATTGGAATCGTAAAAAAATTTACTAAATGAGAAAAATGCAATTTTTCATTCTGCTGCTGTACTATCTGCAGAAACTTTCGTTAGATTAATTGGGACAAAGAGGATTTAATTACGGTAACATCACCGCGGTTCGTAAAATATGTGTCGATATATGACAAGAGAAATGAATAATCAAAGACGCATTACGGAATTTTTTTTAGCAGTAGATGTTCAAATGAAAATTCCTAGTTCGATGCCATTTGCAAATGTAAGACATTTTTATATTTTTGTATCCGTGTTTTACTATTATCCCTACGATCCATCCCGGTGATTAACCCGGATAATCGGGAGTTCACTGTAAACACAAAAACAACGAAATCCTAGAAAGAATACGCGAAAAAAAAAGTTTAATAAATCTTATATAAAAACTGATAGGACATGTAATAAGACGTAATAACTTTATAATAGAACGGGTAATGTTACAGACAAAATGCCAAAAGGAAAACCGATAACATTTATAATGAACACGCGATCGTTTGAATATAAGTAAATATCAAGGGACATTGGTTACTAACAGAACACAATCGCTGCAGCAGTAAGGCATTGCATTTAGTGAATAATAATATAATTAGAAGCTATATGTAGCGAACTTGTTTTTGCCAGTGAATATTCTTCCTATTAATGGTAACTTCCACTATCGTAGGTTGCCGTTGCCTAGTAAAGAGAACAGCTTCTGTTTTATAATACTTAAATATAGTGCTAATCGATTTTTGTAATAAATGTTACACATAGTATTTGGTATAAAAGATCGCCAATATAAAGCCGAATCATTAGCATTTGGTGTTCTTTCAACATAGGGTATAAATCAATTATTAAAATCAAAAACAAATAATAATACACTATCTTGTGGTACACCTGAGCGATAAATTTTAATAGAGGACTTACGTGCGAGGCGAGTAACATAGAGATATTTATTGCTCGAATACGATTTTATTAACTTAATTAAATATAAAGGAAACTTAAAATGTTTATATATAATGTCATTACGCCATGTCGAATTGAAGGATTTTTCAATATCAAGTAATAATAACCTTGTGTACATATTAATATTAAGGTTATAGCTTATATAATCCGCTAGTCTAGCCACTTGCTGTACAGTTGAATACTCAGCTCTAAATTTAAACTGTTCATCTATAATGATGTTGTTATTTACCAAATGTGCGGTGTGCTTAATTTTTTTTTCGTGCAGTAAATCAATTAATTAGATATTCTTTTATTACTATTTACTCAGGGCAAGGTATGATTTTTTTTTAATAATTAAATCAGCTTAATTTCTCCTATTAAACAAAAATAAAAAAAATAAAAAGGTTAAAAAGAAAACAACAAAATGCAACTAAGCCGTAATTTTTACATTTTCCACTTATATAGAACACCTATATTTTAAGTATCTATAAAAATAGCAAATATAAGTACATTGTACAATTCATATAGAACGTGTTAGAAATAAAGAAAGGAATTGCAAGAATAGCTAATTTATTATATATATATATATATATATATATAATAATAATAATAAAATGACTTGTGTAATATAAATATTGGAGGGAGAATATTTAGTTATGCAGATGATACTGTCTTGGTGCATAATTCTCGGTTTCCCTCTGTATTAGAGTCTTTGGTTCAAAGTGATGTGTATTCTATTTGCACATGGTTAAATAAAAACAAGTTAATCTTGAATTTGAATAAAACTTTATTTATACGTACCAGCCTTATTACATTGAAAACACTTTTAATATAAATATCAATAATGTGGTACTTGAACGTGTTAATGAAATTAAGTATCTCGGGGTAGTTCTTGATTGCAAATTAACTTGGCATAAACACACCAAGTTCCTTTCTAAAAAATTAAGGAAATTAAATTATCTTTTTTATTATCTGAAGCAATTTTTTTCATCTACACAGTTATTTCGTTTGTATACTTCTTTGTACCAACCAGTTTTCATATGGAAAGGTATATATGAATGTCATACAATCACTTCAAAACATGTTACTTAACACCACTGGTAATGGTAAGCAACCCTGTTGGAAAACTCGTCCTCTCATCGTTCGTGAATTATATGAAGTACAATTACTTGTTTTCGTCTTTAAAAATTTTAAACTTTTTTCGATTGAGTTGCATGGTGGTAAAACAAGGTTATCCTCGCACGAGTTAGCAAAGTTGCCTAAATTTAATCAATTTCATACCCGAATCCAAGCAGTTTATACGGGTGCCACTATGTTTAACTCTTTGCCGCGTCAATTAAAAATTGATCTTAAAAATTATAAATGACGGCGTAAGTCGTTAGTTACATTTGTAATATGTAAATGGGTAATGAGCTTTTCATATAATAATTGAAGTTGCTAACTGATTTAAAAGTATTCGGTTGAAATTGTTAGATTGATGATTTTATTTTATAAATTAATTTTTTATTTGTAAATTAAGTTCTACTTCAATTGTTTATCATTATTAATTATTATGTGATTATGAGTTATTTTCATGCCTTTATGTGTACACGGCTTTTAGTATTTATGTGTATATTTCTATGTTGTATATTTACTTTCGCGGGTTAGGTATATTCCTGCTGATTTGTAATTATAGTTTAATACTTAGTTTATTTGATTGGCGGTGTCTGGGTATTTGTGTATGTTTACTCATATATGTCTAAATCGATTTCGTTGTTTTTTAAAGAATGTTTCGGTTAAGAAACTGTATTATTTCATTTAATTATATAACGTTACGTTTTTTTAGTGCGATGGAACGAAGTTAAATTTATCTTTATTTATTTGTATAATCCGGCGTTCGCGCAATATGCGCATAGTCTTGATTTACACGTTATATATATTTTCTTTGTAATATTGTATTTTAATTTGAAATAAATTTAAATTTGAATAATACGATAAATTCCCACGTTACCATTTTTCACTTTTTTTCAGCTGATCTTGCACATTTCTGCTCAGATATTCATTGTATAAGAAACGAAGAGAATGACACAGGCGGTCTATTTCTCTCTATTTAAAGTCGTTACTTTAGCTTCTATGTAAAACCGTGTGAACCTGGACCTGCATAATATTCATGGGTTTAATTTTTATTTGCTGTGTCCGAGTTGGTGGACTTGTGGATACGTATGAGAATTGCTAGTCGGAGTTACATCCTCAACTCCGCTGTCGATAAGGATCAGCGGATACGTATCCTTCCAGACCTACTTATCACTACACAACTCACTAGTTAATGCTCTTTGCCAGGTTTTGGGTATAATTATTATAATTTTAGCAGTTTTCCACTGCGTTGGAAAATGACCTGTTAAGAATATCATTCGTAATATTTGTGTTAATATATATATTATATATATAAATAAACTAAATTTCACAGCAATATAACATCATTAATGTTAAATATACAAGAATATCGAGCCATAAACAGTAGCTCACCAATTTCATTATCCAAATTATATAATTTTCAAATAGTTTTGATGTTTCTTTTCGCTTATATACTTTTGTCAACATAGTGCTTTTATCAAATTTTATTCTTAAAATGTCAGATTTTTCTTCCTGTATCGCTTAATTTGTATACTAACTAGTCCACGTGTTTAATTCACTTAGCTTAAATTGTAAGTAATGATTTAGACATCTCTGATATATATATATATATATATATATATATATATATGATACATATTTCCATTCTTTTATATCTGTGTGTTTGGGTGTATATTTGTGTGTACATAAGAATTTTAAGAGCAGGTTCCCGGACGACCTCTTTCTCAGCTATTTCTTTCTTTACACTCGATTTTTCTATTCATTTCTATTTATTCTTAGCAACAATACCCACCTAGTTATATTTCTATTTTTCAACAATCGGCGGACAGACCCTAAATTGCTCCTTTTGAAATTCAACACAATAGCGTATTTCTCAGCAGACCACTGACAACGTTATTGTTATATTTTCGTCAACTAAGACATTATTCTTGTTTCAAATGACGACTGGAAGGGTACTTGAATGTGCTCTAGTTCTAAGATTTACTTCGCGTTTTTTTTTTCCTATTTTGCTTTCAGTGTTGTACGTTCATTTCATCCAAGAAATTTCGAATAAATGAAAAAAAAACGTATTTTTTATCGGCGAACACAGCGACTATAGTGAATTTAATCGATAAAAGGTTCAAAATTATTTTGAAAACCGTCTATATTTTCGACTGATCGAACGCCCCTCCACTGTTAAATGAATTTACCACCGTATATAACGAACAATATTCTAGATTTATCATGATTGGTATCGATGCTACAATATGATTTCTCATATTTTGACCAGATTAGGTAGTATACGAGAATCACGTGATCTTCCTGTTCTCAGAAGAAGGGAAAAATTTCAACATTGAAATAAAACGTTAAAAAAAATAAAAGTCCGGTTTATATACTTGATTATATTTATTCGTTGAGTTTGTAAAGCTCACCTGGATTTTTTTAAACATATTAAATAGGTATACTATATTTGTATAAGAACTCCAAAACCTCGCACGAAGATACATTTCGATATAGCCAAGGTTTATATATATATATATAGCAATGTTAGCAACTTCATAATTAAAAAATTGCGAACAATAGCAAGTACATATTTTCGTATTATACTTAACGTTCCACAGTACACGAAAATCACCAAAACGCGTGAATTATCGAACTATCCTTACGTCTCGCAATTAATCAACGAGCAAACTACTTGATTCTATAATAAATGTTCCGCAAGCCCTTGTCTATTATACAGTAAATTGGTAACACTACACTGTAGACTGTTTACAAAATATGTATAAAAAGTATAAGCGTAAAAGAATAAACTTAACTAAACTTCATGTTGCACGCTTACGATTTACTTTACCCTAATATAAGTTAACCTTTTGAATCAGTTTAAGGCTACATATTTAAATGTTGAAGCTTGTCAACTACTTCTTCTGAAGGAGTTTTATGATAGAGACTTAGATGTATGCAACATAGCTGAACCCTGTTTGTCCAATGGTGCTGTTCCCATTCGCAATAGCTGCACTAGTTATACAAATAACAGAATTGCAATTGTGATTAAAAGTGATATTGCTTTCAGATTAGTATCTGTAGAATATAATTTAGTTGCAGTTGCCCTTAATAATATCATACTAATTGCCACATATATATTTCAAAATAAACCTTTAATGTTTTATGAAAAATTGATATTATTAAAAAATATCTTCATTTATTATAGTTGGAGATCTTAACATTCGGATGCTATTTATGGAGTTTAGAATTAAGGAATCTCCAGACTTAATTCTATTGGCAGATCTTATTGGTTCTAACAATTTAATTGTTTTCAATGGAATCAGACTATATTTTCGTTTCTTCTCATCTTGCTCATTTAAATTACATATCAATTACTTAACTTTTTGATCTATGTTTTCATAAAAATATTTAATTTTTAGTTAATGTTAATTTCAAAAAATTGTCACCTAAAAAGTTTTATAAGGTTGATACTGATGTTTTTATGCGCTACTTAGATAGTAGTGTTGTTTATAAGCTCATCAGAGATGTTAAAGAATGCATAAATTGTAAATACTTTGACAGTTTAGTTTGTAAATTTAATGGGTATTTGACAAATATCATTAAACATAGTCAAGTTCCAATCATAATTCGCAAGGTTTCCTGGTGGTATCCGAAACTGCAATTCTTAAAAGACAAAGTAAATAACATTAGGAAATTGAAATCAAAATGTAAAGATGCTTTGAAGTTATTTGTTTTTAATAATATTCTTCATGAACTAAATAAACAATATAAAAAAAATCATTACATCTAAATTCCAACAATGGAAGGACTTTGTTTCTTCCAATAAGGCTTGGGGTAGACCCTATAAGATGCTGATCAAGAGTAAGGATGAACTGGTAATACCAGATTTTTTAGTAGGACAACCTGTATTAAAATCTGGTCTTGAAAAATATAATGCCTTATTAAGTCACTTCTTTCCCCTGGTTCCTTCTTTGGAAAATGAGATTTTAGTTGAGATAATCGAAGGCCTTAATAGAAAAAGCTCAACTAAAGATAAAATTACTAAAAAAAATAGTCAAAATCCTAAATTTAAATTTTCCTGCTATTTTTTAAATTCTATTCTCTAAGTGTTTTCACTTACTGGTTTTCCCTTCCTGTTGGAAAATATCGAACTTAAAATTATTGTCTAAACCTGGTAAAGATTTGACTGAACTGTCTTCATATCGACCCATTATTTGCAAAGTGTTTGAAAAGGTTATATGAATTTAATACTTTTGTATGAAAAAATTCAAACATATACCATAAGTCCCAATTAGGCTTCGGATTGGTTACTCTGCTGAAGGAGCTGTGATGGACCTTGTGTCATCTATTAGGACGTCAATGGTTGCTAGTCTTTCTGCAGTTGTCGCCTCTTTGATATAAAGGGAACCTTTGACAATTGTAGATGGTCTGTGGTTGTTGATGTTCTGAGAGGCTATGGTATTAATCCATATATTATAAATTTAATTATTAGTTATTTCTCCTCTCGTGTTGCAAATCTTGAAATTGTGTTTTCACATTCTTCTAAAATATCGTCTTGTGGTGTTTCTCACAGTTCTGTATGAGGCCCAACATTGTGGAACGTTCTCTACTCTATGGTTCACCATGGGGTGGAGAATTTCTGCAGCGATGTTATGCTGATGACATCTGTCTTGTCTTTCCAGTGGATAATTATTATACTCTTCTTTTACTTCATCTATTTGTACATATTTAGAACATGTTACCGGTTGTGGCCTAATATTCTTTATTTCCAAGTGTAGATTTTCTGTGTTTGGAGATTTGAAAATTGTAGATATGGTTAAGTACCTCCAACTTATTTCTGGGACCAAAATTGATTACACTTCTCTTTTGAAATATCTAGGAATAATCATTGATGAGAAACTGAATTTTTGACGCATTTTAATTATATTTCGAATAAATGTGGTTATTTACTACAAATGAATTAGAATGCAACAAAACACATGGGGGACTTAAATTTAGAGAGCGTGTCATCCTTTACAAAGGGCTAATTCAGTCCTTGTATAGGTATGGTCCTGCTGTCTATGTTAATAAAAAGGTAATCGGCAACAGCGTAAATTTCTATTCAGTATTGGGTGATTTTATACAACTTCTCCTAGTTCTCCAGCTTGTGTTATCTGTGGTGTCCTGCCTCTTGATATCTAGTTTACAGGGCTATCACGGGTGAGTACAGGTTGCTTGCAAACTATTCTTTACTGAAGAGTCAGGATTTATTTCCTTCTATTCCTTCAGCTCCTGTTTAATTCAGAAAATATGTATTTCTTCAACTGGTCAATTTGTGGCAGGAAAGGTGGGATACCTCAATGACTGTTAAAAAAACTTATGCATTTTTCCACAGTATATTTGCTAGGTTAAAATTTTAGAATTTAAATGTTAATTTCTATAATGTTCAAGTACTTACTGGACATGGTAAGTTTAGTTCCTATTTATTTCGGTTCAAGCTTGCTGAATTTTTGCTTTGCATTCCCTTAATGCTGCGGATGATATCAAACACCTTTCGTTTGACTGCTCTGCCTTTTCTGCCATCACATCCACCTTTGACTTGCAACATGCTAATATTTATCCTATTTCTTCAAACATGTTGCTGTTCTCCAATTTATGGAGAAAGCTATTTATCATAAGTTTGAATCAGATAATTGATCATATTAAGACGAATCTAACTGTTAATCCATTACAGTATGATGTTTGGGCAGTATGTTACTTTTATCTTAGCCTAAATTAAATACATCCTTTATTAATATTTTGCATCATATTATATTGTTATATATTTAAATTGCACATTAAGTACAAGTTAAATGTTGAACAGTTAGCTTTCCTTTATTTTTAAAAATTGATTTATTTATTATATGGGTTTTTTTATTGTTCCTGTGCTGCTATTATTATTATTAAAGCACAAAATCTCGTTACACACATCCTTGATGGTTTAAGGGAACACCTATTTTTTGTTGTTGTTTTAGTTACATATTGCAACGAACTATTACACGCACCTATTTATCTTTTGTATTATACTGGTTGTTTTTATTTTGGTTTAGTTACACAATACTTCTGTTTGGTTTTAGAGTATTTACATACGCGTCAGATACTTGGACGGTGAAAGTAAAAGATCGATAGCTTCGAAATGTGGATGTGGGAACGTATGATACGAATACCCTGGACAGCGAAGCGAACGAAGGTCTCCATTTTGCATAAATGAAACGTTAAGCGTAGGCAGTCCAGTGATATTTACTTAAGGACGTTACGTTTCTTCGGTCCTATCATGCGTAGCGAATATTCGATGCTCAAAGAAATAATTGGTGGAAAAATGCAGAGGATTCGTCCATGCGGCAGGGTTAACATCATATGGACAGACACCATCATGAACATATCAAGGAAATCAATTACAGACTGCAGACGGATTGCTACAAATCAGACGAAGTGGCGGAAAGAAATTAGAGACAGTAGTCTAATAGTCACGACATTCCCCCGGGGAATTACGACCACAGAAGAAGTATATAATCCATGTTTATTAATTACAAAAAATTAACAACTTCATTGATGACATCTCGGGATGGCTATTAAAATCTACGAATATAAAAAATTCGTATCAATTTAATATAAATATATAACTCTTTGTTACGTTAAAAAAATATTTTCAGATTATATGAAAACTTCAAAATAAACAAAATGGTACCACGATACAACCGTATCGCACTTAATAAACCTCTTCAGAAAAATCTAAAAATCTCGTATTTTATGCATGCATGTGTGTATGTGTGTTTGCGACGTGTAGAATATTCAGAATAATAATAATTCGATAAGAATACGTATTTCGGTTTTTTATATTAAGAGTTTACAGGTATTTCGAGGAATAACTTTTTCCGCGTATTAAACTATAATTGGAGTTTTTATGCGTTTAATTTTATACCCACTTCAGCCAAGTACGGAAACGATTCAAGTGTTTGTAGTCGATTCCAAATAATCGTTCCGATCAGATCAATGGCGACTCGTGGTTAAAAAATCCAGCGGTTGCAATTACACCTCGTGCCTTCCAAAAATATAAATACATAATTTTTTTTTTGTTTCAAACAACATCGCAAGGTAACGTTAATAATGTCAAAGTCAACAAAGTGTATTACAAATGCAAAACCATTTAAAACCGTAATTAGAAAAAATAAAAATTATTAAGTTAGATTATCGATCCCAAGATAAAAGATTATAATATTAAACTGGAATATATCAAAAATTTATTTTTTCATGAATAAGTAGAAAAGTTATACAATTAGAAAAGCATAAATGTTTTTAAAGTACTAAAACGAAACAATTCGATAAACTCTACAAATAGTTAAGGATTCTTATTTTTTTTTAAATTTACACACAACAATCCTTTGAAAATGAAATGATCAAGTGACATATAAATAATAAAGCTTCAGTAAGGAAAAAATTCTACATATATTAACATCGGTTAGTTATGAACAACATAAACTGGAGATAGACGATGAAACAATTCACACACATAAACGTACAAAGTAAAAGAAAGAAACACTAATAGAAATTCGAAGAAGAAAAACTAATCTCGGAAAGAGATGAAATACAAGTTAGCAGACTCGTTCGTTTGTTGGCCATTACAGAACCGCACTTACGTGTTGTAAACATGCGTCAAGTGTGTGTACGTCAAGGACAGTCGCTAAGACAGCCCCGTGTAAACATTACACCCATAGTAGCATTACACGCAGAATCTCCATATAACGCTATGTATATGGCTTTCCGATGCCTTCTTCAGGTTGCATCGAGCGTTCAAAAACCAATCGTTGTAACTGGGCATTTCAAAGCACGTTTTAAACGATTTTTACCTTTTTATAATATATTCTACCGAAAATATATAATTAAAATTTACTTATTCTGTTTAATTTCTATAAAATAATTATGACTTTTAACGATTTTATTACATCATCAATTTTTATGCTGTTCTGGATATTTCTGGTGGTTGTGCAACTATGCAACCTTTATGTACGAGCCGCCAATGGTTCTGATCACTACATTTAGGATGATATCGATGTGTCGCATTAACTCGTTCGATCAGAATGGTGTTTTCAGCTTATAATGTATTATACACATAAATCATCATCATCGTTGTATTGTTCTTTGCTAAACGACGTGACTATGTTTATTTTTACATACAAAATGGACTAGAATTCAAGGCACTAATATGCAAAGTAGATGAGCGCGCATATGATGTTATAAGGCGTGGTGTGCCATTCTCCGTGTTAATTAAAAATTGCATAATGATGAGAAACTTTCAATGTCGCTAGTTAGCTTCGAATCATCGACCGTTTATTTGACAGTCAAACACTAACAACTATGCCACCTCGAAATTATATACATATATATATATATATATATATATATATATATATATATATATATATATATATATTACGGCGTGTTAATATCTAGGGGGTATTGTAGAGATTTATTATAAATAAGAAAAATAAAAATAAATAAAATAAGTTTTGGAAAATATACGGGTTAGTGAAGGTTATAGGCTCGTGCGAGACATATTAGTGTAGATATATATATATATATCGGTATTATCCGTCTATTAAGTTACAAGTAGAACATAATAGTAATGATCAATCCCCGTGGAGCCAGCAACCGATAATCGCGTTTTATGTATATATATGTATGTATATATGAATAATTGCTTGTTTTAATTATAATAATTATCACATAATACATTCGTCCGCGATCAAATAAAATAAAAATAATGAATTAAATTTGAAATAGTAAAAAATAATTCCGAACAGCTGAATACTGTCTTACTGCGGAGATACAACGAGCGGAATATTAAGTCATCACGATTTGAAAGCCGCCATCGATCTCACCGGTGGTACCACCAGGTTACGTTATTTTATATTTTATATTTTCTTTGTACGTCTTAATGAATTTTATGTATATATTTTGTGAATTATGTTATATGGAAATATGAATAATTGTTAGTAAATTGCTTTTATGTTGAATCATGTAAAATTAAAATAACCATCATAATTAAAATAAATAGTATTAAATTCGTAACGTACGCTAGTCATTCCGTAGGGAAATTTATTAGATGTTGGCTCCACGCCAAGAAGCTTAGTTTCCAGTGAATAAAATAAATAAATATTTTTTTCTTGCACAGTATTCTGTGCTGGCGACTGCGGCATTTCTTATTTAGCTTTATCTGGTACATTACCAGCCTACAAGTTTATAGCTCTACCAAAGAGAGGGGTTTTGTGAGAACGTTGCAAATTGTCCGAAATCACAGAATATATGTACCTCGCTCTCTTAGGTGGAACGTAATAAATTGGCGATCCTCAACGGGTTAATACGTTATAATATATATATATATATATATATATATATATATATATATATATATATATATATATATATAATTGTATATATGCATAATAATTAAATATCAGTATTTAAATTACACTAGCACAAATTAAAAAAAAAATGATGGCCCCTGCATATTTATTTAAAATAATTATCACTGCCGAAATTGTATCCTATGTTTTCTTTACATACGTATTTACTTAATTCTCTCGATATTTATATACATTCTTACAACCTCTTTGTAATAAATACTATTAATTTTAATTAACTTTCGGGATAATAATGATAATAATAATAATAATAATAATAATAACGTATGGTCTTTAAAAATCTATCCAATATTTTAAGCTTTCTATATAATAAAATAAAAAAAAAAACGGATTATAAATTTTTTATGTACAGAAAAATTATTAATTAATTGTTTTCTAATTTATATATTAAATATACGTCCATATATTTATATAGACATTAACGTGTCTTTGGGGCTGTCGCAGAAAACAAACTATTAATAATAATTGAAATGCCAAAACTGATTTCTTTAAGTAATTTTTTCTGTCGAAAGTAATGAAAAAATAAGTGTTAAACATAAATACTCCAATAATACCCGCATCGGAGCTTAACAAAAGAATTAATATCGTGGTAGTGGCAATAGTTGATTTGAAAGCATTCGGTATGCAATCATTCTGCGACCATCTTCGAGTTATCACTATCAGTAAAAAACCGTTTATTTCATCCGCTATAAAATGTATTGAAATGGTCAGTAACTTTTTGCGCGTACTTTTCGCACAAGCGAGACTGACAAGTTTGACGGTGACCATTCGTGTTCGCGAATGAATTATTTTACAATTAATTGTTGGAAAATGCAATGGAACGTTGGTTAATACAGTGGAAAATTGAAGGTAGGAAATCAAGGGGTTGAGAATCAACACACTGGGCAAGCGCGATACAAAAAGCAATATGTGATGTCATCAGGCGGAAAATCACGAACAGTGGCGAAGAATAATTACATCGACATCATCATGATCACGACACCCCTTTGGAGTATGCGACCAAAGAAGAAGAATATATATATATCGTATATATTTATAGATAGGTAGGTAGATAGATAGATATATAGACATGTTCTTGTTATTGATATATAGAATGAGGATCACTTTGGCCAAGTTTCCAGTTTTAACTTTCAAATTAATAGAATCACCATTATATTGACACACATTATGCATTGTGGAAGACGACCAAACGCCTTAAACAACCAAAACAACACATCTCACTAATAAGAAAACTAAATGGAACATGGGCTAAAACGGAAAGCTTTTGCAAACTATTTACAAACTGTGTTTGGTAACTAGTAATAAACACATTAATGCATTCCTCAAAGAAATAATGCCTAATTAACGAAGTAAATCAAACCATTACACATAATCTAGTCCAAACAAAGCTCCCGGATATGACTTAATCACAGGATATGTAATTAAACAGTTACATAAAAGGGGATCCTTATGCTTATACAGTTATTTAACGCTGTATTAAGGTTGTAATACTTTCCTGTTCAGTGGAAAATATCAGAAGTTATACTTATTCCAAAGGCTTAAAAACCATGAACCCACCTCATATCGACCCATTAGTCTTCTGTCGATCATGTAAAAAATACTAGAAAATATATTATTAAAACGATTAATGGAGCTAATTGAGGAAAAAGGTCTTATCCCAGACAACCAATTTGGTTTTCAAAGACAACATTCAACGAAAGAGCAAGTGCACAGAGTAGTCAATGCCAACAACAAAACGTTTGAAGAAAAAAGTTATTGCGCTGCATTGTTTCTGACATATACACAACGTCTAAAAACGCACCCGAATCCGATAGCAACAGGCTCAATTAATGATAACCTCCAACAGACACCTAGATCAAAAAGGAAAATATGATCACACATAATGTAATACTACTAAATAAATAGATATATACTCTGCCATGCACGACGTTTAATTCTAACTTTAGCAGATTACATATATATATATATATATATATATATATATATATATATATATATATATATATAATATATATATATATAGACTGATGAATATAATATAAAAATGTATTTTGCATTTGCTGATTTCCAAAGAGCCTTTGACTCGGTTTATCATGACAGTTTATATCAAACTATGGGAACTCAGAATATAAACCCTAAATATATAAGAATCATAAAGAACATATACGATAATGGATACGGAAAAATTATGTTGGATAAAGAAGGAGAAAAGTTACCCTTGAAAAAAGGAGTGCGACAAGTTGACCCATTAGCACCAGTTTTATTTAATGCTGTGCTGGTTAAAAACCTGAATTGGAGAAAAAAGGGAATAAATATAAATGGCACTTATATATCAAACCTTAGATTTACAGATGGCATAACTATAATTTCAGCTTCTCAAAAACAGTTAAAAACAATGTTAATGGAATTACACGAAGAATTAAAATTAAGGGGTCTGAAAATAAATTATGAAAAAACGAATTTACTAACAAACGGAGAAAAAATAAAAATATAAATGAACGGAAAAATGATACACTGGGTGGAAGACGTTACATATTTAGGCCAAATAATATCCTTCAAGGATCCAATAGAAAAGGAAGTAAATCACCGAATAGCGATAGGCTGGAAAAACTCTGGGCATTACAAGAAATATTTAAACGAAATATTAATCGCACAAGAAAAGCACAAATTTACAATACATGCGTCCTTTCTGTCATGACATACGGTGCGCAAACATGGTCACTGACATTTAGACAAAGTAGAAAAATATTAATAGCTCAAAGAGCTATGGAAAGGAAAATGATCGGCATAACAAGGATGAACAAAATCAGTAATAAAGTATTACGGGATCAGCCAAAAACAGAAGTTGCTCTCCGCAAAATACTGAAAATGAAGTAGAATTGGGCTGGATATGTAGTTCGAACGAACACAAACAGATGGGCCAATAAATGTACTGAATTGTTACCAATTAATCAAGAGGAAAATATTGGGGTGAAGACCAAAAATGAGATGAAGGGACGATATCGTCAAATACGTAAATGCAGTCTGTATGCGTAAAGCACTTACTCGGATGGACTGGAAACAGCTAAGAGAAAAATATGTAAACGTTCAATAAATTGGAAGAGGCCAATGCTCGATCGCGGACTTAATTTCCCTAATACAGTTAAATATATTAATATTAGTTTAGCATTAGGAAAGCTATACATAATAATATTAGTTTAGTATTAAGAAAAGTTATACATATTAGTATTAGTTGAGCATTAAGAAAGTTATACATTATGTATATATATATATATATTATATGCGTATGTGTGTGTGTGGTTTGGTGTGTTTTATATATGTCAAAGTATATATATGTGTGTGTGTGTCTGTGCGCATGTGTTTTATATTTGTATATATGTATATATATACAAGGTAAGCCAGAGAATACGGACGGTTTTTTTGAATAGCGCAGTTGGTAAGACTGCTACTATGTAAACCACCCGCTCTTCGTTTAGTTACACACGAGAGATTCGTTTTTGTTCAGCTTTAATTATCATGAGATTTTATAACGAGAAGGAGCGCGTTTTACGTGGAATCTTATTTTCGGCGTGTATCGATCACGACAGTGTAAAGAGGGTTTCGAAAAGAATTCAAAGTTACGCGATTTCTTTTTAAGGATACCTTAAGAGCCGCGTTTACGAAACATGTCCACGAGATCTGGAAGACATGAAAATTCGGATTTCCGAAGAAATTTCAAAAATTCAGCGACCTATGCTCGAAAGAATCCTTGAAAATGTTGTAAAGATTGAATGAATGTATTGTTGTAAATAGAGTCATCTGCACGATATTGTGTTCTACAAATGATTGTAAGCTAATCTCTCGGTTTCCTATTTTTAAATAAAATTTCGTTCGATAATTTTGGTCGAGTAGTTTTTGAGTTATTAAAAAAACAACAAAACTGTCCGTCTTCTCTGGGTCACTGTATATATATATATATATGTATATATATATATATATATATATATACAGCAAATATAAGTTTGATGAAAAATTAAACGTAAATTTACGATATGAAAACCATGCAAATGTTACAAATTTTAAAAAACACATCAACGTATTTATTTTAAATATCCGGCGAGAAAGTTGGAATAAATAACGTAAGACTATGATGAAAGAAATTATTAAGGATTAATTTTTACATAAGTCAAGTATTGACGGGACATGTTAGTTTTAGCACTTGTTTTGGAACGATTTAAAATTTTATCTTGTAGCGTCTGTGAATTCTGTCAACTTGCTGTTTCCGACACGGTTTATTATTTTTCTATTTGAATGTCCTTACATCGAGAAAGAATGTTCGAAATATAATTTAGACGGTTATCGATAATGCAATTATAATGAACGATATAAATGGTTTAAACGTGTCGAACTGTAGAACGTTTGTAAATTATTGTAATCTAGCTATGAGGAAAAAAACGTAATTCAAAATTAACGTTAAGCAAATTGTACAATGCGAATACTGTGTCTGCCAATTAGCATGGCGGTCGTAATTAAATTGGAAAATGTGTTTAAAAATTTAAATTGGAATGCGAAAGGTGTTAAAATTGATGGTGAATATCTGAACCACCTCAGGTTTGCAGAGGACATAGTATTGATAGGTCCAAACGCAAAAGAATTACAGACGATGGTGACAGACCTTAAATCTACATTCACAGCAAGGTAGGGTTAAAAATAAACCTCCAAAAATCGAAAATAATGACCAACACAGGGAAAACAATAAAAATAACGATAAATTCAGAGGAAAAAGAACAGGTAGATAACTACATATATTTAGGCCAAAAAATGACAACGAATAAAGAAACTATGACGAAAACAGAAATTGTCAGAAGAATATCTTTGTCTTGGGTTGCATTCGGGAAATTAAGCGGAATACTTCGAAACAAGAAAATGTTAATTAATCTGAAAAGGAGATTATATAATCAGTGTGTACTTCCAGTCCTTATATATGCTGCAGAAACATGTCCATATACAAAAACAAATATACAGAAAATAAGAAAGACTCGAACTGCACATGAGAGAATGATGCTCAACATCGGATTATCGGATCGATACAGAAACACACAGATACGTGAATTAACGAAGTTAGATGACGCGATGGAGCGAATTTCTAGAATAAAGTGGAATTGGGCTGGCCATGTAGCCCGAAAAGATGAGATGGTGAAAGCGGGTCATACAATGGTGGCCGATAAATAAAAGAAGACCTCAGGGTAGACCGAGGACACGATGATATATCGAAGGTAGCTGGGAAGTAATGGTTACGAAAGGCACAGAACAGAAATGAATGGAAAAAATTAGGGAAAGTTTATCCAGGAGTGGGGATAAAGGCAGATATCGTGATGTATGTATGTATGCATAAACAAGGAATACAGAACAAGCTTTATTATAAGACAAGTATCTTACTTGAATGGAGATTAAGTTGGAAATAATTGTACGTTAAGCGTTAGTTAAGGAACTTCATCAATTATGTAACGTCTGACACAATACAGAACGAGCAATCGGAAATAATTCATTTAGTTTATAGACGCTGACTAACTATTTAATAACCGAACAGTCTTGCTAGAAACAATTCCGTCTTTAACAACTATAACTAACGATGGTCGATTTGTCACTTTATTAATTACGGAGTTAGTTAATATTCCGCACGACCATGAAAACGATCATCTGCGACGAATAAATAAGTTTACTCCTTCACCACCTCACCCGCGGATTATCGGTACCGATCGAATTTGGCTGCCTTTATTTTTCTTTATTAACTAAACGCAAAAACATGATTACTACAGAATTGGTTTACTATTAAACCAATTCTGTATTAGTAGGCAAATCCGTTTCAGAGCGAATGTGGTTGTCATTGTTGTATTTTCTATTTTATAAAACGATCGTCTATTTTTAACGTAGTAAACAAAAATTGACGCGTTTTTTTAAATGCTTGTAATTATGATGGAAAAAAACTTATCAGAATGCACACTACATACAAAGTGAGAAAGTGAGACAGACAGACAGCGAATGGGTGCAAGGGTTTAATAGGAGTTTTTATAAATTTTCATTTTAAACATATGAATGTAACAGTGTACAGAAAAACCGTAGTTAACATCGTTAAATTTTTTATCTACATAGACAGACACATTAATACTTAGAGATTCACCCACTCAAAAATGAAAAAAATTGGTCAATTTAAAATTGAACAAAAATAATTTTAACAGATAGTGATAAAGTAAATAAAGGAAAAACAATAAAATAACAATCAACGATAAACACAACAATTCTACTATAGTTTAGAAAATATGAAAAAAATCTGGCAATAAAAAAAGTATACGAAAACAGATAAAAAGAAGAATTATTTAGGTTTAATAAATTATTCATACCTATAAACTCATACAAATATTTAACAAATATAACATAAATTTAGCAATAAGAATTACACATTGTTTAAATCGATTAGTAAAAAGAAAATAGAATATAGAAATATATTTAAAAATTCACGAGTATATAAATTAAATTTTAATCGACGTAAAAAAAAATAATATATAGGACAACGAATAGACAATTAACAGTGACATTTAAATAATATTTAAACTCGTACGTGAATAATAAAAAATAAAAAACCATTATTTAAAAAAGATTATAAAGAATTAACAATAATATTAACAAAAAAATTATAAAATTTTACATACATAAAAACATTATAAAAATAAAATTACTAAAAAAATTGCAAAAATAAAAAAGAACGCGATAAAAATTGAAGAATTAGCCTTAAGAATTGATTTAATCAATTTTTACATTAGACGGAACGTTTTATTTTTTCTAGCTATTTAGAGTGTAATTGTTTATGCATAAATTAATTTGTCGTTTGTATTGCTTACTGCATTCGCTTTCGTATTATTTTATAAATAAATGTTATTTCACTTTTGTTATTTTTGTAATATTGTACATAAATTAAGTATTTTCTTTCATTTTATTTTATTTTTTGGTTTTTCTTCGATATTTTTGAAAATCGTATATATTTGCATATTTTATCTATTTCTGTCCACTTGATAATGGCTTATAACCGAAAAGCAATTAAATAAAATGCACGGCGCGTATTTCTTACTACATTCGCTATCATATTATTTTATAAATAAATATTATTTCACTTTGTTTTTTTTTTTTGTTTTTTTTTTTTGTAATATTGTACATAATTAAGTATTATCTTTCATTTTATTTTATTTTTTGTTTTTTCTTCGATATTTTTGAAAATCGTATATATTTTCATATTTTATCTGTTTCTGTCACTTGATAATAGCCGAAAAGCAATTAAATAAAATGCACGGCGAGTATTTTGGGTGTCGAGTTAAGCAAAGGGGACAATGCGTTCCTTTACTTTGTGAAATTTGTACGAAATCGTGAATTTATTAAATAAACGTCTTTAATTTTCATTTCTTCTAAAGATCATTTTTTGTTATTTTCAAACTATTATTAATTTTTTTGTTGAAACATATATGTCACGGTTTATTTTTTATTTCTGTTGTTGATTTTTTTTTTGTTATTTTTTTAATTATTTCTCTAAATTCATTTTTGTTAATAAACCATCGAGTTAATTGAAATCTATGGACTTTATTTCCGGTATATTTATCACGTTGGACGACGTAAAAATACGAGAAATTATAAACAAAGTAGCAGTAGACGCATATTAGCCACGTGACGAATATTTAAATTTATCAACGCGCGTCAAGGTTAAATCAGTCGTAACACGCCGTTATGTTTCGACGTATATAATAATCAGAGACCATTCAACGTCAGTACGTTTTAACGTTAAAACGTATTTCGAATTTCGACGAGGAAGGCGAAATAATCGAAATAGTCGCCTGGAGGGTTTCCTAATCGAGTGTTTTTATAATTTATATGGAAAAATAGGCAAATGATAGAAAGAAAATTATATAAATTGAACGTAGTTAAGGCGGAGAACCGGCCGAGCGTAATAATACACGTCGTGATTTTATCTTCGGTTCGAATATGAATAATAAACGTACGATTAACATCCGTTCGGATAATTTCGGCGACGCGATCGATCCTAAAAACGGTAAAATCGTGCCCATAAAACGTTACGTTATTCGGAACCAAAACGATATAACCGTTACTTTGATAACGTTAGGAGCCGCTATTCAATGTTTAAACGTACCGGATAAAAAAGGATCTTACGACGACATCGTATTAGGATTCGATAATCCGGAAGGTAAATTTCGTTTATTTATTTTTTTTTATCAATTCGTAAATAAGACATATTTTCTCGTTGTAGGTCCATCTCTTATCGGAGGTTGATGACCATTTGACAAATATTTTATTTAGCTTCCGTAATGCTGAGAAAACAGAGGCCATCTTATTCTCAAGAAGAAGACCACCACACCTTGCATAACATTGTGATGAAATACAAGCGAGTTTCGTTTGTTAAAGAGGTTATTTAGGAGTGATGTTTTTTCCCCTATACCTAGCTGGTGCTATCAATAGTGAGTATGATATCTGCAGTTACTTGCACTCCTTCCATTGAAGGTGGCCTAGAATGTACAAATCGGATTTATTTGATCAAGTCCAATGGTTTGACCCTCTGCAATCTTCACAGCTCTGATGAGTTATCCAGCAAATTGACTGCTGTCCAGCTAGGGTGATCATGTAACTTCGTTGCACCGCTTCCTGTTTTATCACATCAGTAACATATGGAACATATAGGTCACGATTTTATTTGATATACAAACCGTGGTGCATTTGCAATGGTTCGTAGAGTTTTATTCTAGAATCGCTGCATTAGTGTTATATTTGTTCTAGCACTGCAGTCCCGTATTTGACGCCCGTCTCTTCAAACAGGACCAAGTATTTGTTTATATATAGTGATTTTATTATCCAAATGTAGCTTTGATTTTCTACGTATTAGCCGATACATCTGAAGAACTTTTATATTTAATTCATTAATGATCACTAGTCGTTTGACGTTTAATAACTACGGTAATTACGCTATCGATAGATCTCGTAAAGCTATCTACATCATATTTAATAAAAAAAACCGGTCTCAGTACATTAATTGATCTATACTACAGTAATCCGACCAAAATTGACATATGCGTGTCTTTCATGTGGTCTTACGTATCTGATAGTACTTATAAAAAAATGGCAGATAATGCAAAATTGTCGCTGCAGAATTTCGTTGAATGCTACACGATACGACAAAATATCATACTTACATAATCAATTAAAACTTCCGTATATTTTATTGCATATATTAGTAAAATATCGCAAAAATTGTATAAAAAGTGCGAAAAGCACGATAATGAACTAATTAAAATCATAGGCAGTTAAGGTATGTCGACTAAAACATCGTAGACTTAAGCGCAGATTTTTATAATTAATTTAATTTAAAAGAAAATTAGGCGATTTAAGTTATTATGATGATTAATTTAAAGTTAATTATTGTGTTTCGTTCTTTTGTGTAGGTTTTTTTGTTTTAATTTTTCCTACGTAATATATTTCTTGTAAAAATTAAATTTTAATTATCAAGTTGTTTAAGGTACTTTAATGAATTTACTTGTAGTTGTACCACTGTAAAAAATTTAATTGTTCAATGAACCGGCGCGGTCGTATTACACATCTGAAACAGGTGTTTAAAAAATTTTTGGTCCACGACGTTCGTCTCCGTCATTGATAATCATGTAGGCTGGATTGTAGATCACACCACCATCGAAAAAAAGAAAGCTTATTTTTCGAGAACTATTGGAAATAAACAATGGCTAAATATACTCACCGCGATGCGGCGACAATTGTTCGTAAAAATAACGATTTGAAAGAAAAGTACACCTTTTTAAAATTTTACTTATAGTATGTTTACGAACGTGAAATAGATCGAAGTTTTCCCATTATAACGGTAGTGTTCATTAGAACTTGCAACTTCTTTCGTTATAGCATTAGTGTGGATTGGGTTATTATTGGGGGTAGACGGACTGTTTTGTTTTTTGAATGGCGCAGTTGGTAACACTGCTACAATGAAATCCGTTTCATGCACATACAAAAAAATCATTTTTGTCCGATTTAAATCCTATAACGAGAAGGAGCGCGCGTTTTGGGTGAAACGTTACTTTCGGCGTGAATCGATCGTGACAGTGTAAAGAGAATTTCGAAAAGAGTTCCAAAGTTACGCGATTTCTTTTTGTAGGGATATATACCTTGAGAAACACGTGCACGAGATCTTGAAGACCTGAAAATTCGGATTTCCGAAGAAATTTTAAAAATTCAGCATTTGAAAATTTTGTAAAGACCGAATGAATGTATTGAACGATATTGTGTTCCACAAATGTTGTAAGATAATATCTCGTTTTCATATTTTTAAATAAAATTTCATTACAAAATTTTGGCGGCGTAGTTTTTGAATTATTCAAAAAACAATCTGGGTCACCGTATAGTTATTTTTTTAATTTTTTAAATTATTTTAATGAAATTATAACTAGATAAGATCCAAAAAACCAACCCATATTTGGATGATCTGCAAATACTTCTCCTTAAGTGTTATGTTTCCAGCGTGTTATACGACATTGAATCTTTGAAACTGTCCAAAACGTTATGCAAGAAAAAAATAACAGACGCTTTTGAGTTATGAACACAGTAAAATTTTAAAAATTCCACAGACGGTGCCAAAGTAACGAATTCGAAAATTTTAAACAAAAGCACTGAAATTATAAAGTAAGTTAATAACAAATACGAGATACTTCAAGTAATAATACAGCGTAAGGTAAATGGTAGTCGTGGGCGTGGCCGTCCGAGGAAAACGTGGATGGAAAATTTAAAGAATCGGTGTAAATTAAGCGCTGTAGAAATATTCCGAATGAGAATAGACAGAGATCGAGTCAACGGGGTGATCCTCGATGTTCTTCCCGGACAACATAGAAGATTAATAAGCGAAATCGTGTATTTCATTATTGTTTAATAAACTTTTTATAATAATAAATAATTAGGTTTTATTTAAAAATCATTATAATTTTAATTTTTATTATTTTCTTTCGAGTGGTGCGTATCTTCCACGGGTGAGACGGTTAAAATTCGACGTTGTTGTTCTGTTTTATATATTTTAATTTTTTCATTAAGCAGCTTTGCGTGTTTTTATCAATGATATTACATCGCTCAGCGTTTTGTTCATTTGTTTCAGAATGGCTTCATTAGATACCCCTTAACGACCCAAGGGGCACTTTAAAAATCCGGCGATAAAGCTACATTTCGAAGGACTCTATTTTCTTTCGTTGACTCTAACTCTTTGCTGCATAAAACAATAATGCGTACGTAACATTTTGAAGCTCCCCATTTCGTTTCACTGTAATTTCCCTATCGGGCAGTAATTTTTTCATTTTTTGGAATATACTTCGCTCTATTTCTATATTTCATAGTCAGTATTTCAGTTACCCGATGTCCAAATTACTTTACCTGCAAACTTTGATGTACATCATCCTCATCCTGTGTGAATGTATTTTGCCAGGGTAAATATATTCCGGAATAAATACGTATATGAATTGTATACAGTTGCGTAATCTGTTTAAGTTCATCGAACCATACAGTATTTTATTTTTAATATAGTAACAGTTGTCGGAATAAATTTTAATTTTCGAACGCGGGAAATGAAACAACGTCAAAACGAAAAGTAGTTTCGGAAACAATAGCGTTAAAGTCTAGAATTTATATTTTTAAATTTTAAATAATAAAATTGCAAAATTTAAAATAATATTTCCTCTAGAGATGATACTGACTAATACGTTCAAAGACATTATAAAGTGTTCGTGAGATTTTGTATTTTTTAATAAAAAATTGTAAAATGTTAAAAATAACACTGGCTTCGTTTTTTCTTTTTACCTATTAACTAGACGACGAACTGGTACCGCTGTCACCGGAATTTTAGAGCGTTATTTTCAAATTTTAAATGATAAAACTGGCGAAAATTAAAATAACCTTCGAATTATTTATATTTAGGCAATATTAACTAAGATCGTCGTGAAGGTAAAGTTTTCGCGAGAATTTAGAATTATACACGTTCTACTTTCAAGTAGAAAATTGTAAAATTTTTAAAAAATTCAATTTTTTTCCTTTACAGGTACAGCCGAAGTATATTCTAATTTTCGCGCCTTCCCGAAGTTTTCGCCAGATTTTTTAATTATAAACAAAATTCCAGACGTTTTTCTCAGAAATATAGTCGTCCTTTTAGTTGTTCAAGTTGTTAAGATAAGCTGTTCTCTGTTAAAAAATAATAATAATAGATTGTGCTCTTCGTCATTTGCTGGGCAAGAAAAAAAAAAAGGTGCACGTAATCTACTGAACTGATTATGTGTATCAACAATTCATTAATTAACTCATAATTTCGAAATAATTTAGACGATGGAATCGTTTTAATTTATTCACACATAAACACACACATATATATATATGTATGTATGTATGTTTAAATTAACTGTGTACCATACGCTTTAAATTTCATACATGAACAGCGGAAGTGTGTGTTCATTGATATAAAAGCAGAGCGTTCGCTTTAAAAATTTAAAGAAGCACAAAAACCGTTGATTCGTTTTTTAATCTATATTTGATCGTTTGGAGCTAAATTTATACATTGTTATCGACTCATCATTTAATTGTCGCTCAAACAAGGAAAAAATTTCGCGAACCAAATTGCTATATCTTCTTCTAGGAAGAAAATCTGCTTTAAACTTAACTTTAAAAAGACTAATTTAAATATGATAGTTCAAATCTGGAAATATGGAATCGAATTATACGGAACTGCATGGAAAAGCAATATATCGAGAATACAGCGACACCAATCGAAATGAAATATGTACCTAACTTAACCCTTGGTAATGACCTAAATAATTAAATATAACGTATGTCGATAATATATAAACCGGTATAAAAAGTTTTTCGCTAAATTGCAATTTAATATTAACCCGCATGTCCGCAGAATACATTTATTTACACTATCTGATAATCCTACAAGACGATTAAAAAAAAAATAGGAGACGGTGCAGATCTTCCAATAACTTGAAAAAAAAATTGTTCACATCATAAGAGTAAACGATTTGAATAATTCGGAATATCGATTAAAAGTTGAATAATAAACTTATGTATGACTATATAGTAATGAAACAAGCGAATAATTCAATGCTCAAATGTATGATATACGCTTGGAAATTAGCGTTATTAAATATAGTTAAAATATTATATCATGGGTATCGTTTCGATTTAAAATATCGCTTCTTCCCGAAATATTTCTTTAATCTACCAAAGAATTATTTTAAAGAAAGATCGAAAAATTCCAGAAATCATTTTCAAAAAACATTAAAGATGGTCTACTTCTAATTATACCTTCTGTCGATTATCATTTTAGGTTTTCTAAGCTCTGCTCCACATTCTCAGCTTCATCCTTTGTTATTTTCAAGCGTCTTGAATTCCTGTCCGCTGCTCCGCCTCCTTGTAAATTCCTTTCAAAGTCTTTTCACAATTTCTATACCGATTATGCAGTTTTACAACACATATCGCTTCTCCATGACTTTCTTACCAAATTTTAAATTTCTTTAGTTTTCATTTGAATTCCTAGCCATGTCTCTCAATAATGAGGCTATTGGCCGAGCTTCATACATTTTTGCTCATCTTTCCCTCTCTAGCGAACGATTTCTTAATATCTCTCATAACCAAATCCAGAAATCGTAAACAAAATCACCTCCCTCCTATTAAACTTAATCCGCTATCTCAGTTATCATTTCCTTTTCGATAAAGGAAGAAAAGTATTATCCTCTCCATACTTCGAATCGTCCTCTCAGCCCCATTTTTCAAATTATACATCTGCTTATTCTCCGCATTCTAACATCTTGTCATGTTCTCATAACACTTAGAATCCAGCACAGCTTTCCCCCCTTCCTTACGTCAACTCTTATCTGAATTTCCCGGCCATATCTACAATGTTTTCCATTTCCTGCATTCACTGAACATTTTAAATCTGGTCTAGGAACCACAGTAAGTCCGTGGGTAAACATGGACCGTTAGTGCCATCGACGCTCGTACTACCAAATAATAATAATAATATTTGTCAAATAATAATAATAACATTTGTCAAATAATGATAATAACATTTGTCAAATAATAATAATAATATTTGTCAAAATCGAAATTTTTGGCTATAACTTCAGAAACTTATGAAACAAAATTCGACACGATTAAATTAATTATGCGGCATGTAACCGTTTTTAATAATATACGGAATGAGCAAAGGTTCAATAGCTCTCATTCCAACATTCGTTAATTTATTATTGTATCTGCATTATATATATATACACATTCCAGGATACCAAAGCGAAATAAACCCGTACTTCGGATGTACCGTCGGTAGAGTCGCAAATCGTATAAGAAATGGTCAGTTTACATTGGATGGAAAGTTGTATCAGCTGGCGAAAAATTTAAATAATGAAGTTCACTTACACGGAGGCAATATCGGATTCGATAAGGTATACACACGCGTATTGCGATAACAAATGATAATGCTTACTAAATTGTATCGATAATTGGAACTGAATGTATTTTATATGTTCACGCCATTAATTCCGATTCAAATAATATGTACTTGGAAATTACTTACGTAAAACACAATTTGAAACTTTCACGTTTAATTATTATATTTATTTTTTGTTGCTGTTCTTTTGATGTGGAAAATTGTAAAAAGTGCTAAATTTTTAATTAAGAGAAAGATTTCGGAAATTTTATATTATTACATTATACATAATATTCTTTTTTTCCTTTTATTTTAATAAGTTAACTTCCAAGAATCGCATGTTTTTTTTTTTAATTTTTTCCTTGTAATTATCAATTATTATCTTTACGTTTTTTTATTTATTTATGTTTATAATATTTTTTTTTAAGTAGTTAAAATAACTAAGTTTTTGACAAATAAAAATGCCTCAAAGCTTTACGACTACTAAGCTATTATACAAATGGACATAAAAAAAGAAAAGAAAATATAAAAATATAAACAATTTATTAAAAACATAAAAGGAAAAAAAAATTAAATTGTAATCAACGTGAAAAACATACAGAGGAGAAACAGGAAAACAATTCGCAATAAGATTTAAAGCATATTTAAATTCATACAATGAAGAAAAATCATTATTTTGAAAACATTTAAAAGAATTAAAATATAAAATCGATAATATCAACCGAAATTATAAAATTTTACATACATAAAAAATTTCTAAAAAAAGAAAACTACCAGAAAAAATGGAAACAAACAAAGAAAGCGATAAAAATAATTTATTAAATTCAATAATAAATTTGGATGAAGAATTATTTTTAAGAACTATAAGTTAATTCAATTTTTATATTAAATAGAAAGTTTTTATTTTTCTTACTATTTAATGTAATTGTTTACATATAAATTTTATATTGCGAATCTGTTGATTGTGTTGTTTACCACGTTCGCTATGGGATTTTTTATAAATAACCGTTTTTTTCATTTTTCTATTAAGTATTTTCTTACATTTTATTTTATTTTTGTTTTTCCTTTTATATTTTTAATAAATTGTTTATATTTTTATATTTTATTTTTTTATGTCCATTTGTATAATAGTTTAGTAGTCGAAAAGCTTTGAGGTATTTTAAACTCATCACTGACTTTTTCTTAAGTCTTGACCAACTGATTATACTCAACTAACTCTACCGATTCTTCTTTCACTAACTTTTCTTGACTCCTTTTTTTGAAAACCTTTAACCTCTCCAACATCTTCTCTCCTCGTCATCGCCCCACTCGACCAGTTGTACGCCGCCCTAGTAGTTTGAGCATGTGCAATTTTCTTTTTTACTTACCTTATGAGTCCAATGTACTAGAAACTTCCTTTCAAAGCGTACGATCAAAGTCCGAGTAGGAAATAAACATTCCCAAGACTTTATTATAGAAAATGGGGTGTCACAAAGCAATGTATTAAGTGTGTACTGTTTCATGATCTTAATAAATACGATTGTAGATTATATTCCACCACCAATTTCAACCAGACTATTTGCTGACGATGTCAACATTTACTAACAGACGATGTTCTTTACGTTCAAAATCTGTTACAGAAGTGCATAAATAATTTACAGGAGTGGAGCAGAACTACTGGTTTAGAGTTCTCCCCTCAAAAAACTAAGTACATGGTATTCACAAAAAAACGAAGCCAAGTTATATTAAATCCAACCGTCAGTAATTCGATCTTACAGTGTGCAATAAATTATATATTTCTTGGGTTGCATTTAGAGCCCAAAGTGATTTGGCGTAACCACATAATTGCACTTAGACAAAAGTGTCAGCCATTACTAAATATAATGAAAATGATGAGTAATAAGACTTTTAGGCCAGTTCAATCTTACTTCGGATTTACAATGACCTTATCCGCTCAAGACACGACTATGGTTCATTGGAATTATATGCTATCAAAACGGTGATTATGAATATTTCAAACATTTGTGTTGATCAGTCGTTGTTACTATTGACTCTCTTGTAGCATTACAGTGCCTTAGTGATCTTTATGATCCTACATTACTGGCTAAAGAAATTCGTCATTGATTATAGCAGCTAATAATCATGTAGTTCTCGCATGAATCTCATAGCATGTTGACATACAAGATAATGACCAAGCGGACAGTGCAGTCAGAGCACATTGCTTCAACCATTCTCATTCCTGACTACACCAATGAAAGACCTCCAGACTTATATAAAATCTTCAGTGCGTAAGTCATGGAACCCCCAGCGGTTCGCACTTTCATTTACCAACAAACTTAGATCGGTTCAAGATTCAATATTCCTTCGGTCTCTATCCTATTCAATAAAGAAGAAATGATGTTATACTTGTTCGTATGCGCCTAGCTCACACTAATATCTCACACAGTTATATTCTAAAAAAATCTTCCTCCCCCTTTATGGCCAATAATATCCTCATTACTGTTCACCAAATTCTCCTTGAATGTGTGCAATTCAATTCCGAACGATCGATCCTCGACAAACCGTTCAGCCTCCTAAACATTCTTTCCTACAGGCACAATGCTTCCAATAACTTATTAAATTTTCTTAAATCGTCCAATTGATATCATCAAATTTAACAATTCGTCGTTCCCGTTTATTCTTCCAACTTTCAATTCATAATCACTAACCTTAAGCTCTCTCTTTTCCCGTACCTCTGACCTAGGCGCAGTACACGGCACGTAAATCTACAGGTAAAATTAGCGTATACATTATAAATTTATATACGAACGATTATTTATTATAAATATTTATTAATTGAAAGTTATATCGATATTCCTATTAAAAATTGTTTTGTTTACGTATGGTCGTTTTAAATTATTTACTTACATTTTTTCAGAATTCAGAAAATACATTTTTCAATTTTTAAATATTAGCCGTACCTAAATAAATATCTAATTCGTAACCTATTACCCTTTAGGTCATATGGAATAGTTATGTAACCGGAAATAAAGTGATATTCACTTATCTAAGTTCGGACGGTGAAGAGGGGTATCCCGGCGATTTATTAGTTACCGTAATTTATCAATTAACCAATGAAAATAGATTATACGTTACATTCGAGGCTGTTACCACGAAGCCGACACCGGTTAATCTCACTAATCACTCCTATTTTAATCTGGCTGGTCACGTAAGTTTTTTCTCTATTTATATTTTTGTGAAAATTATAGAAATAATGTTTTTATTTTTAACGTATCAATCTTGTGCATTCGTTTACGCGATAATTAAGACTTTCGACATACGAAATATTATAATTACTTAAAAATTAAAAGTTTGTCGATATTATAATTATACTAATAAATCTAGACATAAGTTTGAAGTTAATTTAAAATATAACGTAAAACATAAACAGCATAAACTGTTTCCTTTAATAACCGAACGAAAACAGTCGCATCGATAGGAGGGTAGAAAATACCTAAAACAGACGCAGTTAAGTATCTGAATTTGAACGAAAAGCTGACAGCAATATCGAAAGAAAAGTAGAAAGATTTACTAACAGATCTTAAGGACGATGGTCTTTGACAAAGTTCTATTAAAACCAGTTTTCACTTTATGCTGCTCAATTCCGGCGATTCTCAACACCGTGGTATGATGGATACTTTCGGGAGACCATTAGTACACTGGCTTCGGAATTATACATCACTACTTTCACATTACGAAGAACCGATATTACAACTTGAATGTGCACCATGGACAAAGAGGCTGAAAAAGATGACGTCGTACAAATAAATTAATAGAAAACTCATCACAGTATGCAATCAATACGAAATACATCACAGGATGTGACTCACAGTATACGAATAATTAGACATCTATAGTTAGATAGCCGTACGACTAGAGTTACAAGTTAGCGATAATAATCCGAAGAAAAAATATCCTAACGGAATTGTATATAAAATGATTATACTAATCGTTAAATCTTATTTATTTAACAGACATTTTACAGTTTAAATGAATAACACCCATTCTAATCCTAGAATATACTTTTTTTGGGTTCCTCAAGACAGCATACCCTACGACCCTTTCTTTATATCGCATACATCATTTGACCTACCTAAAGTAAAATATGTTAACATCGCGCTTTACGCGGATGACTCTGCGGTTTTTATTTCTTCTTACAGAATAGATACTGTTCGAAAAAGACTTTCTGATACTTATCGCAAAATATACAAATATTACAACAAATCGAAAATTAAAATAAATACAACTAAAACTGAAAGCATTATTTTTACCAAACGTAGATAATATATAAATTACAATCTGAAAATAGAAAATAATTACCTAGAATGGGAAACCTGCTGTCAAATATTTAGGTATTAATCCTCGACAACAAATTTACTTTTTCAAAACATATTGATCATGCCCTTGATAAAGTACAGTCGAGGTTATATACACTTCATAAAATTTTCAATAAACGATCTAAATTTATTATTACTAATAAATATTTAATTTACAAAGCTTATATACTTTCCCTGTTATTACATTCGTCTCCTGTGTGGAGCAGTATAAATAAAACTTCCTTTAATAAACTGCAAATATTTTAGAATAAATGTCTGCCAATCATATCGAATCTCCCATATCACACAAAAATATACGATTTGCACTACAAATTAGACCATCATTACGCATCTCAGACTATTAGAAAACAAACGGAAAATTTGTATAATAAATGTCTCAGTCCCTATCCCTTTATTAGAAAAATAGGCAACTACAGGAGTCACTTTTATCAAAGTACAAAAAATATAAGCATGAGCGCATGAAGCATTTTATTCTCGAAACTACTTGATTTCAAATATGATTAAGTTATAAATTTTAAGTACGTACTCTAATAAGTATTTACCTACATATATTTACATTGCGTTATAGTTAAACGATAATAGCTATTATGCTACATAGGGTTTTAGATGTAAGTTTCTTCCCCTATATATATATTATACATAATTTTAGATAACTTGCGCCAAATCTATTATTAACGTGCACATTATGAGTAGGCGTGCCGACTTGAAAAAAACTTTAGGGAGAACAAAAAATAACTCATTAATAAAATTGATTTCTTGCATATAAAACTCATATATATATATATATATATCATCGGTGTATCAGCCGGTAGGCTGGTTCGCTCCATGCAGCAACAGCCTCCATGTAAGCCGGTCAGCTGCTTTTCTTTTTATTTCAGCATATGTCAATGTTTTGGCATCTTCCAATATGGTATTCACCAGGGTTATTATTGGTCGCACACGTGATTTCTTCCAAATCTTCCCTTCAATTACTTCTTTTATGATATTTTGATCCTGCCATAATATATGACTCTTCTTCAGTATGTTTCATTGTTCACCAATCTTGTCCAGTACCGAGTTATCGCCGACTTTGTCAGTCCATTTAATTTTCTATAGCATCACAACTCGAATGACTGTACTTTTTTTTTGTCTTTTTGCTTCCATGACCAAGTTTCTGCTCCGTATAATGGCCATACCAATGTTTTAACTAGCCTCTTCCGCATTGGCAATGACATTGTTTTCTGTTATCTATAAATGCTTGTTTGCCCAATGCGACACGGCAGTTTGCGTGCAGTCCATGTTAGATGATACTATTTGACCTAAGTATTTGAACGTTCTCACTTGTTCGATTACTTCGTGTTCTATTTTTATGCGAATATTTCGGATGTCCTTACCAATTATCATAACCTTAGTCTTCTTTTTATTGATTTTCGTTCCGTATTTTAACATGACCAAATTTAGTTTATTTAATGATATATCAGAGAGTAGTGATTTTATGAATTATGAGCAAAACAAAATCATAACACAGTTGAATCACTATAAAAGTTTTCTATTTAAAACCTTTTCGACAGTTACGTCATTATCAAGCATACACAATAAATATCTTACACATAAATTACCTGGAATATTTATATAACGACAATATTTTATATATTTTTATGTCTAACTTATGGTACTGAAAGGGTTATAACTTTTTAATAATAAACATTGAAGGGGCAATGTCCTTGTTGAGGGGCAAGGACCCGGTATAATACTCTTCGAGAGGGCGGCTGCACACCTGCACCCCCCCAAGTCGGTGCCTATAATTATGAGCAGAAGTTAAGCTCGGTATGTGCTAATATTCCATGTTATGTAATTTTATAACAATTATGAAATATATACTTTTGTTCGTTTATTCATTCAATATCCTAATACGCTTTGAAAATTTCGATTAATTTTGCGACTAGTTAACTTTTTTTATTATTATTATTAATAAACGTAAATATTCGAAATGTAATTCTTTTTTTAGGACTCCGGTTCTGAAGGTTTGTACAGTCACGATATATGTATTAACGCGGATCATATAACGGAAGTCGATGATTCTGTAATACCAACTGGTATTTAATTATTAATTTGTAATATTTTATTTACATATCTATTCATACGATCAAATTTTATAATTATTACATTATTTCTTTTTCGCAAAAAACACGCATTACATTTAAAATGTCTAAAATTAATTCATAATTTGCTTCTTTTAAAGGTAAACTTCTACACGTTGAAGGAACAACTTACGATTTACGAAACCGAGAGAATTTAGGCGAAATTATAAAACTGCGACAAAACGAAGGATATGATCATAATTTTTGTCTTAATGAGGGGTCATTTGCTGCAAGGTAAAAGTTTTATATATATATATATATATATAAAATATATGTTTATATATAAATATATCTTCTTTCACTCAACCTCATGGTTGGTGGATTAGTATGGTCATGCTATATCCGTTTTCGTGAACAAAACGTGCTTTTACGGTGGTATAATCTTATACATTTTCTATTCGATCCCTATATATCTACGTTTAGGTCTTCCTTTATTTCATCTTCCGTTCATCATTCCTTTGACTCAAGCCGTCGTCCATTCCGAATGTCTGATCAGATATCCAACCATTCAATTTCTTTTCACATTGATCGTGTTCCGGATTTCCCGTTGTCCGCTTATCTCTGCGTAAAACTTTATCATCAGTAATTTTACTCGTCCACGGCATCCTTAACATCCAACGCCAACACCACATTTCGAAAGTAAGGAACTTATCATTTTCTGTGTTTAAAATCATATATGTTTCTTCTCCATATAACACCATACTCCAAATAAATTTTTGTATAAACCGCTTTCTAGTATTAATTGAGATAGGTTTTTTGTTCTGATACCAAGAAAGGGGTTTTTCATGAAAACATTTTTTTACGAGAGCTATTCTTCTTCTAATATCCTTTATGCTCCGATTATGCTTCCTAAGTTTCTTCAATTTTTGCACACCATTAATTTGGCCTTCTTTTGATACATTCATTCTACACCTTTCTCGTAGAGCTTTATTTAACACGTTTAAAGATTCTTGCAGTCCTTTCTCAGTTTTCGTCCGCGAATCTTATCGTGTTATATATTATACCATTTATATTTATTACACTGTTGTTCATTTCTAAATAATATTTCATTGCCTCCTCAATATAATTGTTAAACAGTAACCGTGGCGTACACCACCTATCTTTGCTTTTTGTTCATATATAATTAATGATTGATTTCTATACAATTGAAAAAGTAGATCCCTGAACTCCGCCTTGTTTCTTTAGTGAGCTAAATAGTATATTCCAATGTACGTAGTCGAACATGTTTCTAAATATAAATAGTTTTTCTTATTTCCATCGTTTTCTCAATAATAAAAACGTAATTTATATATTTAAAGGGTGTATTAATTATATTTATTGAGATAAACCTTTAAAGAAAATATTAACTATCATGATACGTGAACTTAAAACCTTATTCAACGCATTTCTTAAAACAGGACTAATGCTTAATTTACAATCAATGAGAAAATGGAAATCTAAAATATGATTTTTAATATTTTAATAAAATAATAATTTTTCCAGTCGAGACCAATATACCATCTAATTGTCATTCTCCGAATATTTGATGTAACGAAAAAAGTGACTACATTCATATAAAACTACTCAATACCATCAAACTAATACCCCATCCTTTGTAGAGCACTATTTCATGCTCATACAACTGGTAGACGTTTAAATACAAATCGTTGTTTCAAACAAATTATAAGTAGGTTTGACAAAGCTAAATATTGTTTAAAGAGTAATAATTAGTAGTCGGTCAGTTCTTTAGACGTATAAACAAAATAAAATATATGTACATTCTAGTTATATTCGAGGATTTTATTTTCTTCTAAAATGCAATTCTTCAACTTTCATTTTACATCCACCAGCGTTAAAGCAATAACAAAGGAGATATATTTGATTTGATAGAATCGATTCATTCTACCGTAAAATCAGAAAAGCTGTTTCACCACTCGATTCTCTGTTTCTGGATGTTTCTCGTCTTTTTCGCTTAGTAAAGGAACTTGCAGAAGAAAAGAGAACGTAAAACACAAAAGAACGTCTAGATGAAATAATTCGTTACAACTTGTTTATTCAAAACTTAAAAATAACTTATCATTGACGGTTGATGATACAATACAGTATGAATGAATTAAAAATTATAACAATTTGGAAAATGTAACAATTTGAAATAAAAAACAAAAACAAAACTGAAGTATACAGCTCATGAAAATATCTGTAGAAGCGCGGATTAAAATAATGCTCTAATTTGCGGAATTTAAATGAAAAGTGGTAAATACAATATGATAATTAATATTTTTTTAAAGTTAAATTGAAATACGAAATAAAAGTAATAATAGTGATTATGTTAAATTTTTTGAAAAATCAGTAACGTAAATAAGCTACAGGTTTATTCCGGAAATATTATAAAAATCGAATTTATTATTAATTGCAACTAAAAAAATATTTAAATATCGATAAAAAGTAACCTAGTATTAATTATATAATACGATAAATAATGAACTACGGTTATTATTACAGAGAAAATAATCTCGCATTTTGTATAAATTGTAAAATAAGCTTGTATTAAAGTAGTAAAAAAAATGTTTTCATTAGTTGATCTAAAATTGTAACATTAAAAGAAATGGATTTCTATAGAGAATAGAGGAATTAATGAGAATATTGAGATGTGTTACAAAACATAAACCAGAAAAGATATTAAATTTTTGAAATATATCAATTCTGAATGTTCGAAAATTTAGGTGCAAATTGTCAAATTGAAAAAAAAATTATCGTGCTTGTTATTTATCACTTATTTCTCGTAGATTTTTTACATTGTCTCCTAAAATGTTATACGAGCACACATACACAATGATACTTCAAAATTCGTCCGTACAATAAAATATCTATACACAATCAACGATCAGTAATATAATTATTGTTTTTTAATTTTATATTGGACAACTATTTTTTAACTATTTTTATTTTTACCGACCATCAGTTTTTATTTAATTATAAATTTCATATTGGACAACTGTTTTTTTATTATTTTTTATTTTACTGGCTACTGCTATGTAAAAAAAATCATATTACTGATCGTTGTGTTGTTTACCGCATTCATTATCAGATTGTTTTATTAATACTGTTTTTCATTATGCTTATTTTGTGGATTGTAATCTTAAATTTTCATTTTGTATTTTTTATCTTTTTAAATTTATGATTTTTCATAAAGAAAAAATGTAGTAATTTTTAACTACTTTTTTGTTGATTATTTTAATAAAAAATCACTACATTCCACATTCTTCGAATTAACTTATTATGATTTTAATGGTTTATTATTACATATTGCGTAATATACGCTACCGGAAAGTTAAAAAAATCCTTATATTTGACGTATATAATCATGAAATTGTTTTAAATAGAATGCAGTTCGCAACTTAAACATAAAAACAGTTTTAAGAGACCTATCTATAGTATTTTCACGTAGTTCTTTACAAATCTATGAAAACAGTTATGCTATTTGTCACACCGTGAAGAAAAGCTTGCTGTTTCATTTGCATTTTGACAATAGTACTTTCGAAATTTTCGTATATTCAAATTTGAAAAATCTATCCAGCGCAAGCTTATATACTAGAAAAACTTTTTGATTTTATTTCGTTATTCGCAATTTATCATTCTTTAATTCGATATAAGTAGGATTATTCAATTAGTTCAACAAGTACTCGAAACACTCTACTATTAAGCCATTGTTTCTCCGACCAAAGGGCGTTTCATAAAACTAATACTACGTGTTACCAGCTATTTTATAAATGTATCTTCTAGCTAATTCTCTTGCACAATATATGTCCCATTCGGAGCGGTTATTCTATCATGGAACCGTGATTTGGTCCAACTAAATTTAAATTTATATATCATCAAAGAACGATGTTTTTGTTTCTTCGCAATATCTGTTTTCCTTTATTTACACGCCAACAATTTTTGGAATGTTCAGTAAGCCAGAAAAATTTCATTATAATATTTTTAACATACTCTCTACCCTATCAATTGAATCGTGTGCTATATGCCTTGTCAGATACTCATGAAGAAATAAATCAGCAATCTATCGTTTGGATTTGTTCGTGGCACATTATTCGATTTAAAACGTGTATAACTACGATCGATATAAAATAAGAAAGGACATGGTAGTAATCATTCCGTATTTTCGAGTGATTACAAGTTACCATGAATCTTGCTGAAATTAATGCACCGGGGGAAAACTCCTAAGAAGATAACGGTTATTTCTCTGCATCATGAGTTTCAGTATGAGTTTGAGAGAGCCCTCTTACGGTTAGCAAGTTCATAAAATGAGTTCTTCACCTATTTAAATAGGTAAAGAGATTATGCAGTCATTAATAACCTCCAATATACATACACAATAAATCGTGTAAAAAGCTGAATTTTATAAAAAACATAAATCTGATTTTTATGTCACCTTATAAAAGTGCGATTTAACATAGAACTTAATACTTTTTTTCTTATTATAATAAGTAATTGTTATATTTTTACAAATAAAATGGGGAATAAATAAATAATTTAATTTTGCTAAAAAGAACAAGGAGTTGTTGAAATGATTTTTTTTTTTTTATATTATGAATTTTAGTTATTGCGTGCATTTTTATTTTACAGAGTAACGGTATTTTCGAAATATTAGCATTTCTGAGTAATAATAGCGAGAGAGAAAGCAATAAAATTTGTTTTCACGATCGACGAAACACTCATGTTAATTTTGAATTTTTAACACCTTTTTTTTTTCATCTATAACATTTAAGTTGCTTTTAAAATTTTTTGATAACCCCGAATTTTGTGTCCCTCAAATTGTGCCGCCCTAGGCCCGGGGTCTCATGGGCCTAAACCATAATCCGGCCCTGCCTATGTTTACACTATGAAGTGAAAAATTATAGTATTTACAACGTCGGTGGAATAGGTGTTTACATAGGGGGAAAAAAAGTATTTCAATTAGCTGAATAAGTATAAGTAAATAATAAGATAAATGTACTGGTTGTTTATAATTATACAACTGTGCTAATATAACGATATAGAGTGAAATTCAACATTTTGTTGATGAAATGTGCATGTGCGTAAATTACACAAACGGAAAATAAGGTTAAACAATGCTATTTTAATTATCGCTAAATAAAAATTGACCAGAGTTTAAATATTAATAATAAAAATTTAAAATAAACTCGCTGGACACTTACTAGTACGATATATACAATCGAAATGTAATAAGATTTTCACAAAATACACGGAAGAACATCGTATTTTTTAGACTTAATTTAAATCAACGTTTTAAATTTTTGTACAATTATTTTTAGAATTTCGACAATATAAGATGAATAAATTTTAATTTTATAGAATTATCCATCCGCAATCCGGTCGTTACTTAGAAGTACATACAAATTCACCATGTGTACAATTCTATACGGGAAATTTTTTGCCTAAAGCGATCGGTAAAAAAGCAACTTATTTTGAAAAACACGGAGCATTGTGTTTGGAAACGCAAAAATTTCCCAACAGTGTAAATATCGTAAGTAAACATTATTATTTTTCCATCATTCATTCTAAGATATAAGTACTTCCGTAAGTAAAGCGACATATTTTAGTTCGCATACCCGTCTTTCGACTGGTTTTGTGTAAACACCGCGTCTCGTCCTCGTCACTATTAATACGCGACTAAATAAACAACAATAACAAAATGTTAATGCACCCATTATATTATTTTGTATGTCTTCCACCCTATACCAGAACAGGAACAAATACATGAAATACAGTAGCCTAAGTTATTTCTCAGCAAAAAATGTTTTTATTACATTACGTGTTTGGATAAATAACGCTAAATAAGAGAAAAATGTAAATAATAATCCCGAATAGATGTCAGCGTGAACGAATAATATACGAAACAAGTGTATTAAAAACTTACGGTAATATTTTTAACTTAACAAAACAACGAAATTCTCAATCAGCAATGTAGAAGAAAAGTTTTAAAACCTCATCTTATTTCAATGAGAGCTGTTCATGTAAAATATCTGCGAAATTATTAAACAATGAGTTCATTTTAGAAGACGACTAAATATCTGCTACCAAAAATAACATTAATATCAAGACGAACAATGTTTCAAAAATTTGCCGGAAATTTAACTAATAAATTAGTAATAAATATAAGGATGAAACCATATTGTCACCGAGGTTGGCAAGCATACGTAATGTATATTAAAAAAAAAACACATAAATAATAAAAATTAGTTTTACTGTTGAGTTGTTTAAATGTAAAATATGTATTCAGCCTAAGCAATATACAATACTATTTAAGGATACTATTACAGTGTACACAAGCTTTCTTAATATCAAAAATAAAGTAATTTTTAAACACATTACAGTTTTACAACTTTTAATTTCCGATTTAATGGTTTCCCCCCCCCCCCTTAAAATGTTCGTTTAACTGCAATAAAATTCTCAAACAAAAACATACACGTAATCTAATGAAAATGAAAACTACACGTTGTTGCATAGCGCGAACAAAACAAACAAAAGCATTACTTTACAATTATTGCAAATACTAACATTGTGGACATTATGTAAAAATGACGGGAATAAGCTTATCAAATATCAGTTTTAAAATAAATTTATATAAAAAAATAATTCGTTATACTTTATTATATTTTAGGGAACGTAAGTAGTTTAAAACGAAATATATAAATAGGAGTAATGGCTTCGGAGTTATTTTTACTACTTATAGCATCAGGATCTAGGAGAGTATTTAAAGGCCAGAATCTGTTCATGCGGTTGGCCTGTATTTCTGGAAGTTGAACCCACCTGTTTTCTTTTTCTTATGAGTATCACCTGCTAGGAGATGACCAGATCGCGTTTACAATTTTTAATGGTGGCGTAAAATTAACACTTAACATTTCTACAACGTTTTTCAGAGTTTTGCTATGTGAATCTGAACAGTGTGCAGCTTTTATTTGTTCAAGTGTATTATTGTGTGCAAGCGAATCGTGTAAAACGTTATAATTACAGTTTAAAGAAAACACTCACCGTCGGTTTGTTCCTTATCTGTATTATCGCTTGCGGTATAGTTTCCGATGGAGACAGCAGCAGCAGACGGTATGGCGTTAGTTGGTTTTGTTTTCTTCCTACAGAACGTTTAGCTTTTCGATTGATAACGCTCTTCATAGTCGTCAAATTTGATAAATAGGCTGAGGCCGGTTGTGGTAACGAACGGGTATCGCGCGCGTACGTAAACGAGTTAACAATCAGCGAGAGATAAAGATCGCGTATCGACCGAAATAGAAGACGTGCGAAGTGCGAAACGACTGTAGACTTCTTATCAGTAAACAATAACACCGAACGCACGAAACACAATACGAAAAGATATGAACATTACTTTTTAAATGGGACATTTATAACCGTCATTAGTTATAAAACTCTATTCCCTTAACTTATTTAATAAGTTTTTGATTACAAAAAACAGTTAAAATCACTAAACTTTATTTATTAAGCAAAGCTTTTCGGCAACTACGCCATTATCAAGCTATATATAAATAAAATTAAATATATGAAAACATAAAATATTAATTTAAATCTAAGTTCACAATTTTTACATAATAAATGAATTATAAATACTTAATAAGTTCTTTATTAGCACATAAAGTATGAAGACAACACATATTAATGATACATATATTCAAATGTAACTAAAATAATTCATAAATTTAAATATAATAAACAAATGAAAAACCAACAAAAACAATTAACTTACAAACATGTACCAAACAAAGCAATAGGAAGTAGAAACAAAACGCGGGAAGCATGATTGGAAACAATCATCCATGGAGGAACGAATAATTTTTAAACTAAAATCACAAAATTTAAAGGTTGATTAACAAAATAACTTTTAAAACTAATATTATTTTTATTTTAATAAAATAATTTTAAATAATTCTTAAACTATGTTTAAAATAAAATAACTGTACAAATAAAATATTAATTAATGAACACTATCGATATAACCCAGGAAGTCGAAAGTTCACCTCCACACTAATCGCTACAATGACGAAATTTCACTGGTAAACAAATATGCAAATGTCAAATTTCAAAAGGATGCTTTTTTTTTTAATCTTTTTTTACGAAATGTAAAAATTGTCCGTGCATATCGGTGAATAATTTTACCTATTAAACAGTTATCTAAAAATAAGTTTTGTTTTTGAAAAGTGTGTGAAGTAAATCATAGCCTACAGAGGGAGTAATTACTAATTAGTAGAAGGAAAAACTCGTCAGAAAAATTAAAAGAACAACTGGACTTTATGCAGAATCCTTACAGCGAACATTATCTAACAGATAGCAGTCAAGCAGATAATTGGTAACTTCATTGAAGATGTGGAACAAAAAGAAGAAAGGATCTGAAACCCTAAAATAACAGTACATTATTTCAAAAAGAATGTTTATTCCCTGGGATTTTCTGAGAATAAATGAAAAAGTTATAATCTGAAAATGTGTAGACAGCTTGTTATCTATTGTAGAATTAAAATTCTGATATTCATATAAAATAAACCTCAAAAAAACATTTACGACATAGATGTTTATTTAATTCCTTCGTTGCGGGTTAATTTCTTCTATTATCTACATTTATCGCTTTTAATTAATTATTTTCTAACTACTGCGAATTAAACACATTTCGGTACCAAATGATTTATGCACGTTTCATTGTATGATATAATATAGTAAACTTTATATAAACTTAAAGAAATATGGTGATATTTTGATATAAATTTTCAGGATTCATTTCCAGATATAATTTTAAAACCTGGTGAACAGTACAAACATACGGTAATTTACAAATTTGGAATTACATCGGCCAAACAATAGTGATCCATATAAAGTTATCATTATAAACTTCACTGTTCATTTTCACACACAAATTATTATTATTTTACAACATTATATTTTTATAGCGACTCAATTAATAAATATGCATATATTTCGAACCGTTTAATAATTTGTTCCGCTGATCAAAATCAGGTATACATTAATCAACTACAGCGCTAACACCCGAAATAAACAAAAATGTTATTATATAAAAAAAATTACACGGTTTTCTCAAGATTGTAATAAACAATACAATGATTCCGATTGGTTATTATTGTTACTAATATGTTTACTAGTTTATAATTAATATTAACTTAGTAACTTCATTGAATTTCATATATATATATATATATATATATATATATATATATATATATATATATATATATATATATTTGAACCTGTTATTATGAACAATAATCGTAATTTTATAATTTCATAAGGTATTTCCCTTTATTTCGTTGATGATTATTTGATTGCAGTTCAAAATTTTATCATTATTATTTATACGCTTCCAGGTACAGGAGGTTTTGTCTTATTATTACACAAATTCTACGCCCTACATAGGTTATTTTTTTGTTTACACATATTATTATCGTTATTTTAATTTTACTTTTGTTACACGCTTACGCGTGTTTATGCGTGCATTGGTGTGTGCCTATTATTGCGTTGGCCTACATGTGAATGGTATGTTGTTTGTTATGTATGATGTTTACGTAGATTTTCTGTTTACATAATGCTAAATATCCTTCCTTCATTCTATCTCACGTACAGAAATTTCAACACCTCTTACTTGACACTAACTCTAATGATGTAAGTACATCTTCATTTTTTGTAATAAACCTACATACCTCATTGTTTTATGTTAATATTTTTCCTCAATAGTTTGTAATAATTTTTGGGTATGATTTCAATGCCTAACATGCATGCTGGGATAGTATCTATAATAATAATCGATTTAGCTTTCATATGTTACATATTTTTAATAAAACCACTGTGATTATTTCCAGCGATAATCGTCACACCACTACTCCATGTATTAACTGATCACCTAATGCTTTGGACATTTCGATGCTTGGTATATTACAACCAATTGCAAGTAACCACTTCCACACTATCCTTTCTTTTTCTCATTCAAGTTCCGATTTATATAAAAAATATTACTTACGCAGACCCTGGTTACTTCCTAACAACAATGTCCTTCAAATTCTCCAGCTACCTCGAATCCTTGTTTTCTTTTACTCTCTAATACAGTCTACGATATCTGTTTATGTAACATCTTTATATACTATTTAAATACTGTTTTAAAAACCTATATTTACTGCAATGATTTTCATAATCTCATGTCTTCTACTCCTTCCTGATGGAATACCCCTTGTTTCCTTATCAAAATTTGATCAACATACGTTTTAAAATATTTCATTGTAGCTGTTTAATATCTGGCTGTCTGCTTTTCAAGAACCGGGAAGCTAATTCCTTTTATCGTGGAAGGGGGACGCCTCGAATACTTTTTATTTCTTCAATTAATCGCCAACAGTCTTCATCATTTAAAAGCTAAAACATTTACGTAATCATCTCCAATTTGTTCATTCTTCACAATATATTAACACGGAGGATTTCCTTCGTTTTGTTGACATTGTTCCTCCTTTTGTCCAACATTATAATTTCTAGGAATATTGTTTCACTGGTTTATTATTTTTTTTTTATCTTACATAACCCTAAACGAAATCACTTCCTTTGACTAAAAATCATCCCTTGGTTGTGACATATACTTAATATTCTTTCTTATTGTTATTACCATAATTTTAAATTGTTTTAACCAGTTTCTTAATACTGGGTTATACCCTGATGAATATTGCTTTGTGATCCTTATTAAAAAAAAAAAACAATTATTTATTTCGCTATTCATTATTTCACCCTATACCTTTCTCCTTGTCTTCTTAAATCATTCAAAAAATTTTTAAATCAGACATGTGGTGAAATGAAAACAATAAATAACCTTTGGCCTTCTGGTATGCCTGGTATTCACAACACTATTAGTTCTCTAACCTGTATTTCCCACTTTGATTTTGATATACATAACGCTATGATTGACAAATAACATCTGAATACTAAGGGAGCTTTTCATTCTGTCTCCATTCTTTCATTATATTTTACTCCAACTAGTTTGAAGATCTCACCTTTGTCCACTAACGCTATTTTTAATCTATATATACAAACACGAAGCAAGTAGATGCCGTACCGAATGAAACAATGAGAATAGTAACAGGATGCCTGAAACCGACAAGAGTACAGCAAATCTACTGATAGATAATAGACACCCGCAATTTAGACATGTTGCCTCCAGTCGACTAAAATCAAGGAACAGTTAATGGGGCATAGAAGAAAATGATAAGTGCAACTGCGGGGAAACAAACTTTTGATCATCTGCTCCAATGTTCACGGATGAATTAAAACTGTGATGCAGATGATCTAACTACAGCAAACGATAAAGCCGTCTACGTCGGTACATATTAAGCTGAATCATAAAGTATCCGGAGATGAAAAAATAAAAAAAAAATGCACTCATGTAATTATTCGTAAATCAATTTAAAATTCATTGAACTCCTGTTGGGATCAGTTTAGAGTATTATAGAAGCCTTTTCTTAACAATATATAAATACTTTACGAGAGAGTAAATTTGAGAACTCGATATAAAACTTTACTTTTAATGGCTGCGTGAGAGAAGTTATAAATAAGAAATTAATACATTACCGATTATCGCAGTTTGGTAATTACGCATAGCTTATCCATAATTTTTAACAAGTACTTGTGAAATAAATCATATCAGTGGAACTACAACAAAAATAATCCGATAGTTACTATTGTACACCATATAATATGAAAACAAAATGTTGAAATACAGATAATTTCTTAACTTTATTAATAAATAAACGCATATAAATAATATTCATAATCAGTATAGAAAACATTGCACAATTATAGAATAAATATATATATATATATATATATATATATATATATATATATATATATATATATATATATATATATATATATATATATATATATATTTGTTTAATACAACATATACACATTCAACGATATAAAAAAATGTATATTATTCAATATTGCATTATTAACAAAAATATGTACAACATCGTTCACTTTACATCAAATCTGTTCGCTAAAATACTATAAATTAAAAAAAAATCGCATAAAATAAACAGGAATCATTTGCTAATTGCCTATATCAAGTCAAATATGATAAATTTAAGAATTAAACTTAAAAAGTTTTCAGGCTATTTTTTATGCTATTTGAACAGATCGGAACAAGTCTTTTAAGTATCAGTTTACATAATAAAATTTTTTTTAAATAATCAGCACATCATGAAAAATGGTTTGCTTTCGATCTCTACATAATACGCATACATTGTTACAATGACATTTTATCAGTTTATTTTTTAAAAATCCAATTTGTTTTTACTAAAAAAAAAAAAAAGAAAAAAATTCGGAGATTCGAATATAATAAATGGTTTATTAACATATTTGAAATGTCATTTGCTGCATTTCAGAAATTATATTATTATGGTCAGTAAATGTAATATCGTATTTATATATAAAAATCATCGATTACAAATACTACACATTGCTGAGGGATTACAAAGCAAGATGTTCATTTATATTTAGCACCTACATCGAAATAAATTGTAAATTTTTATCGACTTTACACATCTAAAACTAATTAGGAACAAAATCTAGATATTTTAAACGAACTTATTTAGCGTATATTAAAATACTAAATATTTTATTTTTGTAATTATATTTATCAATAATGAACCAACCACTAAACTACATTCGTAGTACATGTTTAAAAATACAGCGTTTTAGATTTTTTTTTAAATTTTCACACCCACACATTACATATATATATAGATAGATAGACAGAGAAATTTGAGTTTATACAACCACATTCAAAATTAACCATGTTTTCGAACATAAATTACACTTGCATAAAAACTATTAGCGACAAAAAATTTTTTTACCAGAACTTAATTTTTTTTGTAAGGACATGCGGAAAAATTTAATGAATAAATACACTTATTGTCTAGAGCTAATGACGCAAATTTCAAATTTTGGTGGGAAAATTTTTCATCGCTAATCACAAGTATACACAAATGTAATTTGTATTCTTGACGTCAAAATAAAATTTAAAATTAAACGAAAACAGATAATTAAATTATAAAAAACCAGATAATAAAAATATAAAATAACATACTTGCAAGTCATCATTCGTCCACCGTCTTCATGATACAAGAAATACATAAAAAACAGCATTCGAGCAATGAAACCAAAATAAATAGAAAAATCCGAATAGTTGAAGAGCAAAATCCGTATCATTTATAAGTTTGTACTTTATGAACACTTTAAATATGAATAAAATTTAAAATACTACAGTAATGTGTTTGACGTAATATATAAATTTTAAAATTTAACGCGAACGCGCAATTTTTATATAAAATTGATTAACGTTGAATTTTAACATCAACTTAATTTTCATCATATTTGACGATTGTTTGCACAAATTTACTTCTAGTTATAGTACTACTAAGTTAATTATCTAAAGATACGACGATGAGACACTACAAAGAAATATCTATCACGCAAATTAAAGAATTAACTAAATCGAAAAATGAAATTTATTTCGTTAAAAAAAAAAATAATAATAAAAACATAATACCGACTTCGGTAATTTTATCTGAAATAACTGAAAATACTAAAATCAATTAACTATTCGTTGTTAAAATTACAGTTGACACGCATTTAAACTAAACAAAATGTAAATTGATTAAAATAAGAAGAGAATTATTTAATCGCGAAATTTATATATGTACATATACATAACGTATAAAAATAAAAAGGGATAAATTCCAGTCTTAAATGTGTTATAAGTACATCGAACGACTCGAAATCGACGGACACATTTTTTTGTTCTAAAAGTAAATTTTTAATTTAAAAAATTAAAAACCATTACTCGAATCTAATAAGAAAACATTAAATATCGTCCTTAATAAAAATTACGTTTAAAAATCATTAATTAAAAAAACCTGAAAATTACTACATTGGAGTAAAAAAATTAACTATAACGAAATTAAAAAATAATAATAATAAAAATGTTAAAAACTACAAAAACCTAGTTTTATCATAATGCGAAGCTAAATAAAATCATAACTAAATTAAATTATTATTTAAAAAAAAAAAAAACTGCGAACTGTAAGATTTAATAACCGGATGTTCTATAAGATGACCCACAGAAGACGGACAATTTCGTTTTTTGAATAATTCAAAAACCACTCAACCAAAATTTTCGAATGAAATTTTATTTAAAAACAGAAAAACAAGCCATTAGTTTACAACCATTTGTGGAGCACAAAATCGTTCAAATGACCATCATTTGCAACAATAATACATTCTTTTTTTTATTTTAATTGCTACTGTCTTTGCTTATGTATAAATTTTATTTGGTTGATTATTGATTGTGTTGTTTATTACCACATTCACTATCAGATTATTTTAAAAATACTGTTTTATAATATTTGTAAATTGTGTATCTAAGTAATATTTTTACATTTATGTATATTTTTATAATTTTAATTTTTTATATACACTCCATAATGGCTTAACAGCCAAAAAATTTCGTGATTTTTCATAAAGAAATTTTTTTAGTGATTTTAATCCCGTTTGTTTATTTTTTAAAAAATCATTACATTACAAACTTTTCAAATTATAAATTAATATCTCGTTATTTTTGTATCGTTATTTGTAAAATGTATTAGTTCATTCGTTTACATTGTACTTTTTCTTAGAGATGCCGTTGTTTACCAATTTAAAATTAAACAATAACTTAATAATAAAATTAACAGGTTTTAAGGTATGAAATTTCTATAAAAAATAACGAATTTTAAAAAAATACGCCTTTTTTTAAATAAAAAATTCGACACTTATTCCGGTATATGTTTAGAAACGACGACGCTTAAGCGAGCATAAAAATACTGACTAGTAAATATACGGAATGATGAACGTACAAATGCATTCAAAAGTGAAGTTTAAAATATGTCGCGTCTTTATTAAATTGTTCTTAACGTTAAATTATAAACACGAAGAGAGAGAGAAATGAAAAATAACTAAGTATGCTCAGCGATGCAAATCGAAAAAATGCGAAAAATTTACAAAAATTGTATTTAATCGGCAATTTAAAACGATTCGATATAATAAATATTTCTTTAAAATAAAGTGGAAATATTACTTGATCACAATTATATTTCTAAACACACAATCGACGTGGCCAGTGAAATTGGTCGACCTCGTTTAAAATATAGGGTGACCTAGAGAAGACTTTTTGTTGTTTTCTTAATAACTCATAAACGAATAAAATTTTTCAATGAAATTTTATTTAAAAATAGGAAATCGCGAGATTAGCTTACTATTATTTATGGAAAACAACATCGTTCAGATGATCGCCATTTGTAACAATACATTCATTCAGTCATTACAAAATTTTCGAACAGTTTTTTCAGTATAGGTCGCTGAATTTTTGAAATTTCTTCAGAAATTCGAGTTTTCAGATCTTACAGATCTCGTGGACGGGTTAAGATACCCCCAGAAAAAAAATTGCGTAACTTTGAATTCTTTCCGAAACTCTCTTTGCACTGTCGCGATTGATTCACGCCGAAAATAACGTTAAAATGCGCGCTCCTCGTTATAAGATTCTGTGATAACTGAAATGGGACAAAAACGAATCTGTCATATGTAACTAAACGTGGAGCACGCGGTTTGCGTTATATCAGTCTTACCAACTGCGCTCCCTTTCTGGGTCACCCTATACAATTATGGCATTGTATATCATGAAGAATAGTTTTATTTTATTTATTTTCATGTCGTATAAGTTTCACCTAGGGAGCACAACGGATAATATATACATATATTTTTTATATGAAGATTTACTTATATATTCTCGGGTAGAATATAAAGACTGACAAAACAACGCTGAAAATACGTTTTCCATCCATTGTATCAGCGCGTAGGTTTAGGAAAAAATTGAACGCATTAAAGTAATCAACAAAATTTTGTAACATTTTTTTCTTAAACTGCACTTTACTATTATCTTACTTTCCTGGATATAATGTTTTATAAAATCTTCGAAAATAACTTTTTATTGACGAATCGTACTTGCTTTACGTAAAGTTCCTTTATATATATATGTATATATATATATATATATATATATATATATATATATATATATATATATATATATATATATATATATATATATATATATCGTATTCAAAAAATATAAATATTATTGGGTAAATAATTGATTTTGAAGCCGGGGACATTTTTGTTTTGTACTTACTAAATATATAGAATATATTCGATTTGCATCGCATTCGACATCGTTATAAATAATTTACAGCGAATTAGAAACGTATCAAAATTTAAAATTTAAAAATTTTAATTATAATTATATAATAAAAATAAGGCAGATATACGGAATAATTTGCAGCGAATTAGAAATGTATCAAAATTTAAAGTTGAAAAATTTTAATTAAAATTCTCAGTTACAAAAAACATTATAAATTTCTACTTATTTTATTTTCTATACGCGATAAATAAAAAAAATAATAATATAAATTCTGTATTCGTTCGAAGTGTATAACGCACATATATTATAGATTAGGAAATAATCACGAGATTTAACAAAATATTTTAATTTAATTTTAATAGTATAAAAAAGAACCTCGATTTTGCAACGCAGAAACTACCATTATCAACGTAAAAAATGACGAAATCCTCTGTTTGTTGAAGATAAAATCCGTAAATTTCGACGATATCCAAAAGATATACGTTCTTTCAACCGGAACTTCTTCGATGCTGGAGACAAACAAAAATGCAACATGTAAAACTTTCGATATTCGTTATGTATAAAGTCGTCAAAAATTTTATTTTTTTATTATTATTATTATTATTGTTCTACAACACATTTAATAAAGAAATTTTTATAAAGTTTACAATCGTATGTTTATATTGTTAATTAATAATATTCTTAACGCCGAATTTTCTATTAAATAAATTAATTGCATTAAAAAATATTATAATTATATTTTACAGAATATTACTAATTTTATCGAAAAAAGAAAAAAAAAAGTAACTTGATCTGTTTTTTATGAAGTTTATCAGAATTAGATGGAAAAATTACGTTCCGAAAAATCTGATTATTTTTCTTAACACGAGATTAGGTATTAAATTTTAGTTATAGATAGCTGCGGAGTGTTCAGATCTATAGAATAATTCTCTACCTGAACGTGGACTAATTTTAAATGATCAATTGGGACATGTAATGGCATTTTTTTAAAGAATTAAGAAAATTTTAACACGGTACACGCGTAGGCGAGACTTTATTTCATCTTCCGGGTGTAATGGTCACTGATTGTTGTGGAAGACGAAGCGTCATTCCATCGGAAATGTTGGCCCATGCTTTCGAATTCAGGTGTTGGAATTTTTCGGGACAGGTTCCATGGGGCATGATAATTTTGCTGCTCCGTCGGTTCGCGCGCTGCTGATGCCTATACTCGCATGATCTCGAATCCAAGCTATGCAGATCTGGTTTTTCCAATCGTGACATTACTTCAGGATCAATTTGACGAATTCGTGTTGTTTTTCTGAGTGGCGCTGTATGCGTTCGACAGCACCTAGAGAGTCTGTGCAAATTAGTAAGTTTGAATGTGCCTGGTATGCCGTATACACGAGAGCGCTTGACGAAAAAGGAACACGAACAGTGAAATTTTCATGGACCAAAGCGCATGTACAATTATCGTCTTTTTTATAGCATCGTCGGTGTAGTAAACTATAAAGTCGTTATATCTGGCCAATAATTGCTACACCATGAGAGCACTTTTGACAGTATAGATTCGTTAATTGGGAGAAAAGAATTGAAATTTAATAGAATTGATTTTCGCGATGGATAATATACTTTGCATGGGACTAATCAATAGATGCAGCTGTATACAAGTCTGAAATAACGAAAATTCTAAGGAATGTTGTATAGGTTCATAAATATATATATATATATATATATATATATATATATATATATATATATATATATATATATAAAAATTACGTTAATTATCAGTCGATCAGATAAATCAAGAAAATTAACAGCGTCATTGTCGGGATACTCTACAGAAAGCTGGATATGAATATTCTTACTAGTCGCAGTATTGATAAATTTCACCACTTGTGTCTATACGACAAAAAAAAAAACGATAGTCGCATACAGTTTCATCGAAATTTTATTCCATCACCGACATTTCTTTGATACGTTTAAATTACCTCGTTTTCTATCGGACGTTTGACTATTGCAACTACCGGATTCGTTATTGCGACTAAGCGATCGATCATTACGGAGAAGAAGTCTCGTAGAATTTTGTCCATTGCCGACAGTTTGTTTCCTCGAAAGTTGTAACGCGTTTTTTCTAAACGTTGAACTTCTGCCTAAAAGTAGTTTCGTCGGTGAACCAGTTACTTTCTCTCGTAAGAGTAACTTCGTCGAGGAACATTGAGTATTTTTCTCGTTATTATTCCAGTTATTTTCTAATACGCTATAAATAGAATTATAAAGTGTTTCAGCGAAATTTTATTATAATCGTTAAAAAATACACGTTACAAACATCACCGTCTTATTAAACATCGTTTACATTATTGTATTCTTATTTAATAATAAATTTTATGTCGTATCAGCATAGTTGCTACAGTGCTCTACACTGTCAAACCGACGGTCGAAGGTTCGAAACAAACATGTGACGGAAAGTTTTTTATCATTATATAATTCTTAATTTTCACACAGAAGACAGCAGTACCCCCACTCCGTATAATAACATCTTACGAGCGCACATGTGCATCGCATATAAATATTGCCTATGCTAGCTCATACGATAATTATAGAATTTTTATTTAGTACTATCATTTTTTTTTTTTACTTCCTTTGTCGTAGGTTTATTTTTTTTCGTCATTTTTACCGCGGCGAATGAATAATTGAATATTTATTTTATAATTACGTTAACTTCGTGTAATTTAGTCGTTTAGACTTCATCGATGCTACGAATGTTATTACGTAAGAAATAATTAATAAATAAATGGTTCTTCTTAATTGATTCGATATCGCTACGAGTAAAAATTGAGCATTTTGTTTGATTAATATTAATTAAAAATATTTGTATAATAATTTTAAATAGACATATAATGGAAATATTATAATTTGAAATTTTACGATTGAAATAATCTAGATTTCCGGACGTTATTACTTTAATATTTTATTTAGTAATTCTAATTTGTTGTTTTCGTTATTAAAAAATTATTCAATAATTCAGACTCCGGAATATTACCGTGATAATTAAATATATAAAATAACTAAAAGTATAGGATGACCCAGGGAAGCTGGACGATTTTATTTTTTGAATACTTCGTAACACTACTACAACGCAAAACGATACTCCACGTTTATTGCACGCACGAGTAATTCGTTTTTATCAAGTTTCAATTATCACGGCATTCTCTATAACAAGAAGGTTGCGTGTAACGTTATTTTCGAGACGTGAATCGATCACGACAGCTTCGAAAAGAATTTAGTTACGCGATTGTTTTCTTGCGGGGATACCTTAAGAGACGGATTTACGAAACACGTCCGCGAAGAAATCAGACCTGAAAACTCGAATTTCTGAAAAAATTTCAAAAATTCAGCGACATATGCTCGAAAATATTATAAAGACCGAATGATTGCAAATGACGATCATCTGAACGATATTGTGTTTCGCAAATGATTGTAAGCTTATCTCGTATTTTAAAATAAAATTTCATTCGGAAATTATGGATCACCCTATACTTTTGTTATATCTTTCGTTAAATATCACATTCTAATATTTCAAGAGCTCAGACGTTATTAAAAGTACGGTTTCTGACAACCCTCCAGAGGTTAGCAAATGTTAATTATTCAGACAAAAATATTCGAATTTGATGATACTCTTTTATTTCGAATTTCTCGCGTTAAATTTGTCACCTCACGTAACTCATTTTTATATTTTCCTTCATTTACTTCATGTCTCATTAAAAGGTTCCAGTTCGAATTATATGATTATTATAATGTAAATGTATTAAAGTTAATAAATTTGCCGTACTGATTATAGTTTTAGAATTTTTTTGGTTTAATTTTAATAAAATTATTATCTGTAGCTTCTATTTGTTTTTAAAATTTCAATATAATATTGTGGTTTACATTATTGTTTTACGATATATCGCGTGCGATTACGAAAGATCACCATTATGAAATAAGACTCGTCATAAATGATATAAAGGAAGAATTTCACAAAACATCGTGTTCAAAAACTATACAGTTAATCGAAATTTCTTTTAGAGCGGAACAAAATAAAAAAACACGTTAAAAATAAACAAACATTTTAAACAATAGATAAAATAAGAACCTTTTTAACGCGAAATCGTACAAATCCTGTGCATTTCTAAAATTTTTCAAAAGAAAGAATTAACACTATTAACATTATCGAGTAATTCTAAAGTTGTACGATACTTACCGAAAAATAATGCAAAGTAATATTATACAGACTGTTTTCGAAGTGCAGCGTACTTATTAAATATGCGAAAATAAGACAAATATTTAATAATAAATAATGCGATTTTTTTTTTGCTTTAGCTCGATACGTGTTCGACAATGTTGCACAAAATTCAATTAAAATTAATTATTATTTTAAAAAAGAAGGAAGACAAAATATATAAAAGGTATTATTATATGTACGAAAAAATATGTATATAATTAATAAATCGAAATAAAAACAAATTTAAGCGCTATAAAAATATTTTTTATTAAAACAAAGTTTTTCGACAATTACGTCATTAACGTGTTTACATGCTTCATATAATGACGTAATTATCGAAAAGTTTTGGGTTAATAAAAAGTAGCGTTACGGCGATTAAATTTATGTTCATTCTGTCTTCTTAATTCATAAAATCACTACTCTCAGATACGTCAACATTAAGTATGTAATTACATTTATATATTTAAAAAAAAATAAATATGGCGATCTTCCCCGTAACGTTGCGAGTATATAAAATACGATATGAAAATAGAATGCAAAAAGCGTAGATAAATATTAAAATTACGTTTACATTTTTGCAAATATCAATTTTACTGGTGTCAAAAATTTTCCATATAAAATTTCGAAAAGAAAATTACCGTGTCGATAATAAACCGAATTATAGAGAGAAAATTATGATTTTTAAAATACAATTCACGATTTACTCGAAGATAAATTAATGTAAAAGATTATTAAAAGTTGGACAAAAGACAATATAGAACATCAATCGACGCTAGAATAGTATTGTACGAATATACCTGTATCGGTCAATATTTATTGAGTCTCTATAGGTATGAAAATAAATGAATTTTTATACCTTACAGTATTTGTTCTGCGAGGAACAAAAGTGGCGGATTTTTCATTTTTTGTTAAATTCTTGCTGGAACACCTAAAAACAGAATAATAATATTTCAACAAAAACACAAATACATGTTTTATTTTTAGTTTTGATTTCTTCTACTTATCGCTAAATAAAAATTAATTTTCGATCGTACGACAAAACTCTATCATAACCGATCAATAGCATCTCACTATTCTCACTTTCGGGATGCGTGCTCTAGCGGAATATGTTAAAAGAAATATAAAATATAGGAATCGTGATATTTGTCGACAACTAAAAAGAAATCCGTTAGTGTTTTACTGATATCGAGAGAGTAATACCTTACAACAATAAAAAAGATTCTATTGTTAGAATTATAATTCTAAACATGGTCTAAACACTAAATCGTACAGAACATTACGTACCTTAATAATTTACTTTGCTGTAAACGATATTTTTGATCTGTTCCTCTACCTAATAACGGTGACGGGAAACGAACACGGCGTTCATTTCTCAAATTACTAAAAATAAAAAAAATAAATAATCATTTCTTCTCGGAAAAAAATCATCCGCATACAATGGTTTATAAAGAATTCAAAGCGATACGTTAAATTAGTAGTAAATCATTTGAGGATTATTAAAATTATATATTAAAATAGATTTTCCAAACTATCAGGCATATTTTTTACAAACGAAAAACGGCATATATCTTGCATATATGTTAAACGTATTCAAAAATTGAAAACATATTTCCTTTGAAAAAGACAAATTTGTTAAAATTTAAAATAAAACGATTTAAAATTACAATTCACAAAAAATTAATTGTAAACTTTCAATATTTTTTTATTTATCTTTTTAAATACTCACTCGATAATGGCCCAACAGCCAAAAAGCTTTGTGATTTTTTATAAAGAAAAAAACTTTTAGTGATTTTAACTTCTTTTTTGTTGTTTATTTTAATAAAAATCACTACATGCTAAATTCTTCAAATTAGTTAAACTTTGTGTTTAAATTAGTTTAATTTCGTGGCTTATCCGAAATGTTTATTGTTTAAATTAACTCATACATTCAATTATAAATTCTAACTGAACAATTAAAATAATTTATTATATTATTACGCGTACAGATAAATATAGAAACAAATTCACTTTGAATTAACATTTAATGTTATCAAATGGTTAGGTTTTAATTTATACTTTATATTATTTTAAAATTCGTACTTTCAAAACTAAAAATTACAAATCCTCGAATATATCTTAAAATAGATATATAAAGAAACTATATTGTAGGTCGGTATTTCAGTTGATTTTTACGAATGTAACGTAAAAAATTTCATAAACAATTTTACATTCATATGTCATAAATGTGAAACTTAAATCGGTTTCCAAAAATAAACGTCTAGATTTAGGTTGTTTTCTGCTTTTATTGTTAGTAACAAAAAAATATATACATATATTTAAAAATTAATATATATATATATATTAATTAGGCAGTTGTTCGATACGAAAAAATTTTCAAAAATATTTTAAGGCCGACCTTAGAGGATAATTTAATAATACTTTCGGAAATTTGTTGTTCTACATAATATTTAACTTACCCGAAAGGATTTCTCGGCGACATTAATATTGGTTTGCATTTTGTCGGTTTTTGTAGCGGTGATGGACGATTTTTTGATAATTTCAATCTGAAAAATAATAAATATCAATATCATACGCTAAGTTCTGTTAGTTACCCAAGGTGTTGTATATATGAAGAATTTTAGTTTTGAATGATAACCCTCGATTTTATATAGGGTTCCCATTTTTATTAACCCTTTTTAGCTATCCCAATATACGACTTAGATGAAAATTGATTTGATGGTGTTAAAGGGCGTCCCTAGTTTTACTCACATTTCCGAAAATGGTACAACACAAAAGTGATAGAACCCCTATTCGGGATGAATTTGCACTAGGAAAGGTTCGACAGGGGATGATGTACACGTTCTGAAAATTTGTTGCAAATTCCCGTCTATATCTTCAGCAAAGTTTAACCGGATCCCTTTATCCTATCAAGAGTTATTAATACTTTTACAAAAAGTGACTTATTTTCTTTCACTTTACCCAGGCTTTAAATTCGCATCAGACATTTGACAACTTAAAGGCAGCCACAAACACATCGGCGCGGTGTGGAACAGATACAGGGATAACTGTGATTTGATAAACATTTCACAAGGTGTCGTATATATGAGGATTTTTTTTTATACGGGGATATCACTCTGTAGTTAGACTTAGATGAAAATTGACTTGTAATGAAACGACGTCTCCTAGTTACTAAATCCCCATTTCCAGGAAAGTTATTAACAGAAAGGGATAAAATACCCCTATTCAGCAATTTCAACCCGATTTATTAACGCATTAATACGTTTAGAGAAAGTGACATATATAACTATCCGGATAGCCGTCGAGCAATTGTTTTGAATGTAAAATAATTTGTACTTAGCGGCGTTCCCCTATTAATTTTTCAATCGAAGAACCTGTAACTACACGTCTGAACTTTCAAGGCTGTTGTCTAGCAATTTAAATGAATATGTTACATCCAGTACTACTTCTATTTGCGAGTTTTCAAGATAGAGGGCAATATTGCCGACGGAATAAAATACAGCAATGAAAATATATGTAACAAATAATTTTTTTTTTTTTTAGACAATTTCTGTAATGACTTATTAGTAATTACATTAAAACTGGACTTTTTAGTATGTCATTTTCATAGTATATATTTAATTTTGGAGACCTTAACGTAATAGAAGTTGCAAAGGTAAGGACCTAATGACGTAGCGGTAACTTTATGGTGTACTCCCACGTCTTCAATTCTAAGGCAGACACACGCAGACAGCGTTCAGCGTTCTTTTTCTACTTGCAAACACACACAGACAAACCGGTCTATTTCGTTTTGTGCGTTCTGCCTTAAATACGTTTCCAGACAAAGAACGCATTTAAAATTCTTTAGAAATGGTAAATAAAACGGAGAAACTTATTGATTTGGTTCGAGAAAACATATTTTCCAAACAAACTAAGACAAACTTTGTGGGGAGTCATCAGTACGATCCTGAATTTTTCATGTTGAGTTTTTTAAGCGCTGGACTGTTAACCCGAGAGTCCAAGTTCGATTCCAGTTACCGTCATAAAGTGTTTCATCATATAATTATTAACTATGAAGAAGGCAGTAACAGCCAACTTTGTATAACGTTGCATATTAGCACATTGAATGATAATCCATTTTGTATGCCAAAAAAACCTACGTGGATTAGATGTCACAATTACGATTTTTAAAAATTGTATATATATCTCCATTCGCGAAATGACTTGAAATTATACACAACTATATTTGAAAAAAATAAATTATCTATAACATTAGAAATATACACAATTGTATAAATATTTGTGACTCTTTATTAAATATATTTAAAAACGAATTTGGTTCACTTTGATTAGCATTAAATATATTTTGGCAAGTAAATATTAATTTACATAATACCCCCTGAAGGTAACTGAACAGATGAAAAGATGGGTTAAATAACAAAAACACATAAAATTCTATTTAAACACTAAAGTAAATACCAAGAAAAAAAAGTGAGTACTTAAACTTTTAATTCAAAGTGAAATAATTTGTGAAATGTTAAATTTAGTCACTAATAAATTAATAGCTGAGAAGGAAAAAACGTGATTTTAAATAAGCGGTGTCATGATCGTTAACACTGATCGCATGTTTTATTTTTAGTAACATCAATAAATTTTTAATTTCATAAAATCGGCATAATTTATTTTTCCTACAAAGGATCTTCCTGTATTTTTTTCTATTACCTGATTTAACACTTAAATACTATTTACATAATTCACAGTTACATTTACTTCGTTTGTTTAGAAGAATTCATTCATATTTAGACTGTTCAATTTAAAGCACTTACCTTTTTTTCTTTTGACGAAAACAACAACTCCTGCGGGTTATTGGCGTGGAATCATTAAAAGAAGGTCCGCAAAGAGCACTAAAATCCACTACATTGACATTTGTTGGTTGTATTTTTAATCGTTTCATGATGTCTTTCATTAAGGGTGTCGGGTTATCCAAACCTCTAAAATCCGCTGAATCGTCTTCATCTGATTCACTGTCTTCTCTGAATAACAAACAGATTTTATGTTTAATTTTTTTTTTAATTTTCTTCAGTATAAAAATTAATACGAAATAGCGAATTCGAGAACAACATGAAACAGATAAATATAAAACTTCAACAAATACAAAATATGTGTTATAACTAAAATATAACAATGTAAGGATCTACAATGTAATATTTATATATTTAAGTACCATATTAATTCCCGTAAAAATCATAAATAATTTAACATAATATAATTATAAAGTAATTTAATGGTATTTTGGGTAATCTAAAATTTAGTTTCCTTTTAGAAATTGAAAAGTTATCAATGTCACAAAATTGAAATATAATGCTTAAATTCAAAAATTAAATAATCGTACATAATTTAGTAGTCAAGTTTACAAACAATCTAATAAATATTTGACGAAGACTTATTTTAGTATTATAATTTAATTTACAAATAATAAATGCACTAAATAGTAATCTATATTTATAGTATATTACAATGTTAACGTTACTAATAACGTTTTTTACGGTTTATTAATTAGTAAACACCATTTTTATAAGACAGAAATTAAAATTAACAGAAAAATAATTTAAATTTACGTGAGATAAAGTCACATTTGTAAATAGTTATACATAACATACGAGTAGGAATAATAAGCCGCGAGATCCTTAATAAAGGACACTATATAGAATATTGTAAAATAAGGAAAATTAACTGTTAAAAATATATATATATATATATAAAAAGAATATGTCCATCAACTATAATATTAGTCGTTACTAAAATTTTAATATAACAGTAAAACTTTTATTGTTAGGAATCATATAAAAAAAAAAAAAAATTAAAAATGTTATACATTAAGTATGAAGTCTGTTTAATCACGACGATATATTACATATTACTATTAATTTCTATTATATATTTGTTATTATCGTTTAACTAATGATTACCACAACACAAATTGCCATCGTTATCAATAATAATTAAAAAATGTTGACAATGTTCAAATTAAAAATTAATTATCATTAATATTCTGCAAAATTAAACAAATTGTTTTTCCAGAAAGGTGCGTCGGTTATTTACGAAAATATTGTATACAAATAGCTAATTTTGGTCTTCCTTTTAGAAAACACGAATAATATAGAAGGTTAAATAAATTTTTATCCTTTTCAGCTCATATTATACGGTTTTACCATCAAATTACGACGGATATATTACATATCAATTTTATATTATACAAATAGTTTAGCTATAAATACTTTGCTACTAGGTCAACAGATATTTCAAGATTTGTTTTACTTCCCACATCCAGATTAAAATACGGACTGTTATTGTGAGTAAACCATAACAATGAGAGAAATATGTAAAATGAAATTAAATATCTAGGGCAAAATAATACATAACAATTGAGCATACAGTATCAAGAGGTGAAGAATAAAACGATAAAACAATGGTATCAAATTTCAAAGCAGTAATTTAATATCTGAGAAATGAAACAATAAAGAATTAACGTAAACATTGCATTTTTAACATGTTATTACGAAACAATATAAAACTAATAAATTCGGGATGAAAAAAATTTCTATCCAAATTTTTGGTCTTTCTTCATTTCCTTGTATTATAATATAAACAATAATTTAATAAATGTAAATTTTAATAATTACAATCTAGAAAACATGTTCATGTGTGTAATATTTTTGTTTGTACAATTACTTACAACTAGTAGATCAAAACTATATAATGATTACTTCATTCTTTTTAAATCCAAACAAAAATAACCAAAACATTTTTGTACCATAGAACGTTATTAAACATTTCAAATAATAATAATAATAAAAACAATATAATTTTACAATGCAATATCATATAAACTTTATATTTACAATTTGAATGTTTTTATAATGTAATGATTTAGAAAACATGTTATTGTTACAAATTATTTTTATTATTAACCAGAATCTAAAAAAGCGAAACACTTCGCAAAAATAATGAAAAGCAATATTTTTCGTACCCCCTATGGGGAGTACAAGTTCAATGTACTTGTACTTCCAGGGAGCGAGAACTCTGAACAGCCTACAGTTGCGTAGGTTAACTACGAATAGGACAATAAAGAAGTCGTGGATCAAGAGCGGCTACTATTGGAAAGCCTCAAGTAGGCGCTAGAAGTATTGAAAGAGTGCTAAGTACGAGGATGTGGGGAGACAGAATGGGATCTATCTATAAAACTTTACATTTTTCCGACTACGTATTAACCCTTGCCGAGTTGAGACCGTCTCTCAAGGCTAAGGGAGTAAACCCTGAAAGAAAACAGGAAGCAAGATCAATTGCCTTACAAATAACGTTGCAATATAAAATATCAGAAAGAAATAGCTTTGAAAAGCAATATATAAATTCAACCATTTGAAAAATAGGGGTGACAACGATATTAATATAATAGGAACAGTTACAGTATAAGTACGATTAATTTGGCAGCAGGGATAAAATGCATCGCCGAATCTGACTGGCCGGGAAAGACGATTAGGCCATTTTAGCTCTCACGACGAAACGTAACAAAGACCATAATAGCCAAGGTCTCAATGGGCATCGAACTATGACTATAGTTTCTCCTATCTTGTATAAATACAAACTGGAAAAACACAATCAACCGTTTAACACAAAATATTTAAATAAATTGAAACTATAACCTACAATGTTAGGACACTTACTACCAATTGAAAGATCGTGGAACTATAGATGGAGCTTGAAGGAGTAAAATAGGGCACCATTGGACTAAGCGAAATAAAGAAAACCGATGAAGACATGGACATCGAAATGGAGTTGGTTTTCTATTTCAATAACATTTCAGACCGAATCGAATACATTATCATTCAGGTGTATCACAAATGTAACCTAAAGGTAATAAGGTGTATGCGCCCCAAAGGAAATACAGGTGTATGTGCCCCAAAAGCGGAACATGAGGAGAAAGAAGTTAATCGGTTCCTTGATGATTTATTAGAAGCAATTACAACCTCTAACAAAGTACATGCTGACTATTGGAACTTTAATTCAAAGATAGGTATCAAACAAAATAGATATGAAATCGCTACAGGAGAATACAGATTGATACATCGAAATGAAGGTGTGATAAGTTGATTAGATTTCTTTAAAGCGATAGACTTTATGTGATGAATATCTTCTTTAAAAATTTTCTCACTTAATAAGCACAACCTACATCTATTCTTTACTGAAATGCCACTTCAGTTATACGGATTTAGGACCTTTATAAATAAATAAGTACGCGGAGTGTAAATAAAATCTTTACTAAATATTCTATAAAACTTTCGCGAGCCTATAATTTATTTTATTACTATTTTAAAATAATTATTCAAGATTTTAAATAGTAAAAAATTGTTGTACGATAGTAATATGGTTAAACATATAGTTAGTGTAACAAAAAAGGAACAAAAAAGTATTATGTATCGCAGTTTACTCCCAGATTACAAAGTATTTTTCCATTTGACATTTTCTTAAATTATATTAACGTATTTTTCTGAAGACCTTGCAATGTTTTAATACACTTTCATTTGGCGATAATTTTAGTATTCCATGTATTGATTAATAATAACTTTCAAAATACTTTCTCAGATCGTCATGCTACAAACATTTAACATTTATAAGATTTCAAGTAAACGGTCCTTATTTTATTCATTATTAGAACGTTTGATAATATTAAATATTATATTTTATTTCAGATCGCTCTATTTTATTATTTCATTTTTCTTTTAGAAACAATTTTAACGTAAAATTATTTTGTGTCGTATGGAACTTTATCTTATTTTGAAAACACGATTATTCCGTTAAAGAACGTTTGTGAACTTGTAATAAAAATTCAATAAAACTTATTTAAATAATCGACACGTGTTTATTCATAAAAATGCCAGTAATTTCAACAGCGTCTCTTTAAACAATATATATATATATATATATATATATATATATATATATATATATATATATATATATATATATATATATATATATATATATATAATGCTGAGAATAGTTAATTCCTTTAAATATCGCTACCTTCAAAAAGGACGAACTTTATTTCACACAGTCAAAGTTACGAGCATTGCAAATGCGTCTACTTTGAAAAACATTATGTTAGCCGCTAATACACGTTATAAACATCAAAACTTTGCAAAGTAAGAAAGATAAAAATGTTATTTGACCTTTCGCTCATTATCGACCAGAAACGAATTATAGACTACATTAGATTTCAAACATTTACAATTTTAACTCAAATTAACCACAAAATGTTTGAGTTTTTATAAATTATAATAAGTACACTCACATGACATAGATGTTAAGAACCGTTTAAATTATATTTTAGTGTATTAAACAAGTATAAGAAAATATAATTCATTATACGATATTTTAAGCTCACGTGATATTTATGGCGAATGATAAAAAAAAAAACTATAAGAAGTAAAAAAGATTTATCGTTGGCTTGTTTTAATTAATTTTTATTGTCGTATGATTTATTTATTGCATTAACAGCAACCAAAATCGATAAAATAAAACTTACTTTATAAAATCCGACACTGGTGAAACTGGAGAAGTAAACATTGGCAGTGACGTATTATTCTTTTCCGGATTTCCTGCTAAAATTGCTGTCCAATCGAATTTAGCTGTTATCGGTGTCGACTTACGAGTTATTCTGCAAAATAGAATTTATAGTTATAATAATTAATATTGGACACTAACGTATATATCATAAAAATAAACTTGAAAATATTCAAATGGTATTTTCAAAATAAGTAGAAGTACATAGGTTTAGTTTTTACCCCTATTACGTAGTTTTGAGTCAGTGTAAATTTTAACCCGAGTTGATAAACCTTATCGTGATGGGATGGTTTGTTTTCCATAAAACCGTAGGTGTCAATTTGACGTTTCGTAGTGTGTCTATAGTGGGAATACGCTTTTAGCGTAAGTTTTGTCTTGTAAATTTTTTTTGTAGTTGTGTATTTGATCTTGTATTGGAATTTTCAACACACATCTTCCTTCATAATCTTACCAAGAGAATATAATTAAAATAATCTTTGAAAAAATCTAATTTTCGAAATGAATTCGTCGTAATTTCGTTCGACGAGTTGAAAAATATCGAAGATAAAAGTATCTGAAAAACACTGCTAGACATTTTCCATCCCAGTACTGTTATTTTGACGACTATTTGTAAAATTTCGATAAAATTTGTTTTACACGCATACTGTATATGTGCTAGTATGCGTGTAAAACAAATTTTGTATAAAGCGCTTATTTTAATGGTATCTATATTATAATTCCTCAATCTTATTAAGAACGATGGGCAGCTAATTAGAATTCTCCGTATTATCAATATCCTGTTGCTATGGCGTTGTATTTGTTTGGCACATTTCATTTTTGTTCTTCCTCTTGATATTTTTCAATTATTTATGTTAAATGTTCGTCTGAAAATATAACCCATCCATTTGTATGTTCTTTTTTTTTTTTTTTAATTTTCCTAATAAGCTCTTATTTTCATGGGTTAATTTTGTTACTAATTTTCTCTATCGATGCTATTCTTTTCATTCTCTTCAAACACCGGGTTTTTCCGGCTTTGAGTCTTTTTATCTATCGCCCAACCTTCCGAACCATAAAGTAAAACACTTCGTACGAATGTTTTGATCGATTTCATTTTAATTTCTATATTCGTACATCTTTATGCGTTAATAATCCGTTCTATTTCATAAACGACAATTTAGTCAATCCTATTCCTTCTTTTATATCACGTACACACTCTTTCCATCGTTCGTTATTACGGCTGCTAAAATATCTTCTCAATTTTTGTTTTTCTATTTTTATGTTTATTTTCATATTTACCTCTTTTTCATCGCATCTCTTAACGCGGTATAACCATCTGAATCCCTATCGGAATAGAAAAATAATAATTTAAATCGAAAAAGTTACGATGAAAATGAGATGATTTTTACCTATGATTAGCGGCCGCTAAAATTTTCCTCGTTCGATCGAGTTGAATTTGTCTTGTTTGGTCATTTTCTTTATTACTATCATTCAGCTTCCTCTGAAAATAAAATAATATAAAATATAAACACGTTAAAAAAAAGAAACTATATTTATATATATATACACGAATAAAAATTCATCCGATTATTATTTCAATTTCGATACGTCCTCGTAGAGTGATCTAATCGATAATTATAGAACAATTTCCAATTATTATATTTGTCGCACATGTATAAACCTTCGCGCTAAGTACGTAACGTCTAAATGTAAGAAATATCGCGTTTTAACGAATTCTCTTAATTTATAATCGCGACAACAAGCTTATTAGAATTTAATCCGAATGTAGAATAAAAACTTAGACGAAAGACGCTTTTATTAAATTTGTTTTCATTATCCGTGCATTTAACGACCACATACATATCATATTAGCTTCGTCATGGCGGTATTTTATCGACTATGACCGCGTACATTTCGGATCGAAATTTTGTCACGCTGTCTGCCGGTCTTTATTATTTCCATCATTTTCCGTATTACTATATTCAGCTGTGTACCAAAAAGAAAGTAATAGTGTGAACATTTCCTATACTTTATCGATAACAAAACGTCAAAAATAAATTGACAATAATCGCCGTACATTTAAAAACGTATATATATATATATATATATATATATATATATATATATATATATATATACATATCTCGAAAGTTGCACCTTTTTTTTTGCGCGAGAATCATTAAACGACATGTTCCCATCGTGTATATAACCGGCTTCTTGAATGGCGTTACGAAATAGCAAACGACAATAATTGTAATCCGGTTCGTCTTTAAATTTCAACGTATTGATATAGTTCAGGTATCGAGCTAACGATTCTGGAAGAGCAAAAAACAAATACGAAATAAAATTTTTAAATATAAAATCTATAGAGAAAAATAAACAACATTTAACGTACAAATTAAAATTTAATCGAATTTATACGTATAATTTTTTTGGCATGCAATTTGTGTATATATATATATATATATATATATATATATATATATATATATAACAATGAGCAGCAGTGAAGACATGCTATTATCCAAACTCGGAAGGAGGATAACCTCCCAATGAATGCTGATCCTACTTATTGATGATTACTTTTACGTTAAATTCATGTACAATTATATGATTTATGAGTAATCAGGACCGATGTTTAAGCGGGATAGGATTGAATCTGTATATTCGATTGAATTTTGCACAGTCTGTCAGGCAGGTTCTTTGCTAATATATTTAAATGTTGGTTGAGTATTTCTTTATATCTTGTACTCGAGCTGCGGATCTCGTCTTTAACAAAAATTATCTTTTCAAGTCCTTAGAGATGTCATTTCGTATAAATAAGGATGCGTTAACAATCATACGTAAGATTTTTGCTTGTGTCCTTTCGATAAGAGCTATATTGGAGTTAGATGCAGTAACCCACAGCTCAGTACCATATGACCAAATCGAATTTATTATTAATTTATAAAGCAGAACTTTATTTTCTAATGAAAGAACTGAATTTCTTCTAATAATCCAGTCCGTATTTCTCAGTTTCAATGTCATATGCGTACGTTTGGACGTAATGTGTATATTCAAAGTCAATCACTGGTCGGCACGTAGACCAAGGTATTTCGCACTACTTGCTGTTGTAACTGACTTTTTTTTTTAGGTATATCGGACTGACCGTTTCGATTTTCAATGTAAATAATACATTGGGGCATTTATTTTCGTTAACTTTTATTCTCCATTGTTTGAACCAATTTGCAAGATTGTTTAAGTGCTCTTGAACGTAACTGGCTGCAGTCTCAATGTCATTGTGTATTGCTAAAATTGCAGTATCATCGACGAATAACGCGGTTGAAATATTATTATTTACCGATAATTCACTGGTGTAAATATGTTCTAACGTAGGAGCTAGGACATTGCCTTGATCAGAAATATGGATGACAATGAACAGTTAAAATTTTAAATATAAAATATTCTAAATCGATCAATTACCATTGTTTATTTATTTAACTTTAAAAAGTATTATTTTTAAAAGCAAATCGCCTGTAAAAACGAAATTTTAAATATCATTTTTTCACTTCTGTTCGCGAGTAAGACATTACAATATAACCTAATCGTATTGCAACGTTCGGTTTAAATTTTATCTTCGAAGTTGCATTTATAACTCAGCTTTCGAATTAGAATGTTTGTCGTTAATGACATATAATGACAAAACTTTATTCAATATTAACCGGCGTCCATACACAAATTAAGTAATTACCAGGAGGACTTGAATCACATCCTTCGAAACATTGCGTCAAGAAGTCAGTCACGTTTTTCATCATGTGAGTCTTCATATCTGAAACCTGTTCTTCCTTAGACAAAAATTCCCACGGTAATTTACCGGTAACCCATTTTATAATATTATATCCCACAATTTCCAGATCACTTCGACGAGAATGAGCTATAAAAATTAAACCCGAACAAAATAATTAACTTGCGCATTCTAATAATTGGAACTTTAAATTTATGAAACATCGAAAATTAGTTAATTCCAAACCGTGTTAATAACAATATATATATATATATGTACCTCCAATATGAGCATCGCGAGATGTAAATTCTATCGTGCCATCGTGAGCTTTTCGTCTATCGTGTTCTAATTTTTTATGACGCCGGTTTCCATTGTATATTTTGTACGCTAAACCGTAATCTATAAGATAGATCACATTCGAATCTTCTCTATCCAAGACTAGATTCGCCGCTTTAATATCAGAATGAACATAGCCACGATGATGAATGTACTCTAATACATCCATCTACAAGAAGAAAAGAAAATATTTAACATTTTAACTTAAAAAAAAAAAAAACTAATTTAAATTTAATATTATTAGGAAACGAAATTCACTCGATATCTAATTTTACGCTAGTTCAAATTTATTGCAGCTATTACTTCTTTATAGCAAAAATGTAATATCTAAAGCATCAGTTACATTAAGATAAATTAATCTGTTACAAATAATTAATAACGCGTTTAGCACAATGGTCTATTTCGATAACAATCAGTCCCGAATATTTTGTCAGACACTTACGATTTGAAGCAGATATAATCAAGCATTTTATTTGTACAAATGGTGTCAAAAACTATTTAATTCTGACAGTTTTAATTAAAGCTATTTCCGCCATATTAATTTTAATACGGGTAACATATGCTTTTGTTTTTAAGTTATATTTCACCTTCATAAAATGTTTGTCAAAGTCTGCATTCAACTCCAAATCTACTGAAATTACACAAGAATGAAAAAAATATTTAATAACCACTATTCGATTTTACTGTTAGTATAATAAATATTTATTTACATAAATTTTGCAATTTTTCATTTATCAAAATTATGGTCATCTGTAGATTTATAATTTTACGGCGTTTAAAAATGTATACATAGGTTTAGACAATAACCAGTTTATTGAAAAATAAGAATAAAAAAAAATTACTTTAATTTTGCTCAATATTTAAATTATTTTTAAATACTTTTTTCCCAATTTTTAATGTATATTTGACAAAATTCATCATATTTAGAAAGAATATATTTATGTTTCGAATTATAATAAATTCATCGAATATATTTAGATTAGTGACCTTTTAATTCCTATAATAAACTCATATAAATTGAATCCAAATATCCGCATTACGTATTACTTAATAACATAAAAAACTGTAAAATTTTATTATATACTTAAGCTCGTATTATTTTGCGTATGCATCGTATGTTTGTATAAATACACTTTATTTTTAAAATACTTCTTTTTGATATATTTAAAATTAATGTTTACTAATAACTATCTATATCAGTCATATAATTATGAAATAACTACATATTTCAATTGGTTATACATACAACTGATATGGCTATTGTGAATGCTGTCTTTATAGAAAAAGTCTTTATTTGGTCGAGGAACTTCGTTTGCAAATCTGACCCGTATCTAGGCAATACGATAAAACGATACCGTCGAGCACCATGATAAAAAGATCCATTTCCAAAATAATATGGCATTCCCAAAGATTGCAATTGATGATTTTCTTTCCATTCTTCAACTAAATAAAAAAAAAACACTATCCATAATACTTGAATGAAACACCGATTTAAATAAATACAGGTTTACAAAATAGAAACCCTGTATAGAAATTTTCTTAATTTACTTAACTACGCTACTTTATAATCGAAACATACCGTATTCTTTTCTTCCTGCATTGGCATAAAAATACATTTCATTAAATAAGGAAGCGCTAGTAAACGATTCCTGTAAACAAGAAATGTTCGATAAACACGTAAATGTTTAATGTAATAAAAGATGCCTATATCTCATATGAATATAGATAATTTATAAAACATACAAACATATAATAATTGCAATATATACTTCGATATACATATATTGTTTACAGAATTAAGAAAACATCGCGTATTCTTACCAATTTAATCATAAATTCTGCATTATTCTTATTTACAACTTCGTATAACTTATCGGAACCTGCAACACACGGCGATTAAATCATGAATACCTATTGAATACGCATGATTATAACATAACGATTTAAAGCAGAATATGTTTCTAGTAGAATATCTCAAAAAGTACGTACCCAAGTGTATTTCACCAAAACCGCCACTTCCAATCATAGGACCTAGTTTCCATTGTTTTCCTCTTAAATCGGTTAAAATTTTCTGGTCGTTAACAGAACCCGTAAAATAAGGTTCATTATCCATTGACGGATTTTCAACTCTAATACATTTCCTTTTTCTTTTCATAACCCTATAAAATATAATGCTGTCAAATTAAAACGTCGTTTAAATATCGAAGAAAACTTCACGAATAAATTTATAGTTTGTTAATTAAAAAGGAAAAAGTATACGTATTTTCAATAACGGAATCGCGCAGACTTATGAAATATTTCAAGTATTTATATCTTAGATAGAATACGTTAGTCCATTACCTGTAATTTACTAATAAAATGAAAGAGAAATTAAGCGCATTAAACAATTTGTCTACTTTAAAAATTTAAATATTTGAATTTAAATATTTGATTTGAATTTTTGAATAATTCTTTTCGAATCCCTGTTAGTTATACCACTACAACGTTTTTGATAGCCAAGCAACAGTGTGACCATAACCATACTGTAGTGAATAATGTTGCATTCTTGAATTCTTAAAAAACTCGTATATTACATTATACAGCGACTTATTAATTTTGCCATTAATAAAAATTTAATATCAATTTATTTCACAGTTTATACATGAGATACTCATGGTAAATATGTATTTAAAATATAAATACAGATATAGGCATATTAATAAAAACAATATAGCTTATTAAATTCAATTTAGATGGCTGTGTAACAAAATTTAGGCAGATGTTGTTACTTGTAAGCACAAGTAGAAATTGAATGTACCAACGCATTTATATATATTTATTTCGGTAGTTTAAATAAATTCTATTGTGTATATAAGAAAGTAGAATCAACAGGTTTTTATTAGCCCAAAATTATACATTTTTTTCTTCCACGTTAAATAATTCCATGTTTTTCTTTCAAATATCCGAACAATTATTAATAACTGGCTATACTGACCAACATTCCTAATTTCTTCGTGTTCATTTGTCGGTGTCATCATTTCTAAAGTTTGGAGTCGTTTACTGTTTAATATTTTAATTTTTGTTTTCAATATTTGTGTAATGAGGTGTTTTATGTGTACCACAATCATTACTAACATCGTAATCATCTAATTAATAATCTATTTGCATTGAATTTTTGACATCCGAAGAATTATGACAAACAAATCGATTGGAACTGCGTTTATTTTATTTTGGTTTACCGTTTCTTTGTGGAGTATTTTAACTGTGGTAAATGGCAATGATGTTCTCACCACGGATAAACTTTCTAATAATATAATAAAATTAACCGGGAATAATTGGACAGCCGTTTTAGATGGCGAATGGATGTTAGAATTGTAAGTATATTGCATATGCTTTGTTTTACAATTTGAAATCTTACTAATAATTTTGTAGTCTCAGTAGACTAATACGTAGACTATATACATATTTTAAAGAAAACTACGATTTAAACTATATCAATCACAAATTATTAAAAAAATTATTTAAAACTAATAATTTCCTTAAGTTTACAAATTGCTGGTTAAGTGTCACAAAATATAAATCGGATAAAAAAAAAATATGAAAACTTGTAAAAATGGAACAGCTACGATAAATTTTACTTTAGAAATATTGAAATATAAACCATAAATTTAAAAAAATAAAATAAATTTGAATTTTATGTTAATAATGCAACACTCACTTGGTTTTCATTTAAATACGTATTTTAATTTTTCAATTCAGTAGTATCCAGTTAAAGCATTTATTAAAAATCGTTTTGACGCATTTGTAGAGTAGCTAAGTTCTCAAAATTAGAATTTTTCTCCATTTTAAAAATTTAATTTCATGTTTAAGGAAGCGAAATTATTAAATAAATAACTAAAATTTAACCGATTACAATATCTATATAACAAAGGTTTCTAAGTTTGCTTTTATTCCTTTAATATAATTAGCTTCCGCATTTGCTTTTTAGCTATGCACCCTGGTGCCCTGCTTGTAACGTATTACAGGCAACATGGGAAGAATTTTCAGCTGTCAGTGGCACCTTGAGTATCTCAGTGGGTCAGATCGATATAACGTTAAACCCTGGACTTAGTGGTCGTTTTATAGTTACCGCTCTTCCTACAATATTTCAGTACGTTTATTTGTTATTCTAGTAATTATTTCTTATGTTAAAACCTTATTATCCTATACACACGTTTAATGAATAATATTGTAATAAATTTTTTATATAAATTAAATTTCCTGAGTTTGAGTAAAGTTGAAATTGCTTAAACAGTTATTCGTTTTGCCTAGTAAAGTTTATTAATTCTTTTAATTACCTTCTTTCCTTATTTTAAGTAACATTTCATTTGGTAAAGTTGATATTTTATTCTTAAATTATGAGATGGGTAATATATTGTAAAAATAATAGTTTTGCTTACTTATGAATAAAAGTTAAATAATTGATAAATTATTAAAAACACATACAAATATGAATTTATACGACATAATACTGTTATCGAAAATAAAGCAATTCGATATAGTTGGAACGTAATGACTGAAAAATACTTTTCCCCTAACTAAAGCTGTGCTTTAAATGAATTTGAGATTTTGGCACCTATTTGTTAATTTATTTTTACGAAGCAAGCTTCATAATATGATGTATACTATATTCATTACTATCATTAAAAAATAATCTACTTCTAATTTGGAGGCATGTCTCCTTCGATTATCTACGTAATGCGTCCCTTTTATTACGTATTATTTTGTAAAATAAAAAAAAAAAATTAAATAACCAATGTTTTCTTTTTATTCATCTTGCTACAAAAAGATGTGTACGCGTTATAAAAATTTCTTTAAATCTATTTGAAATATCAGCTTGTTATAGCTTGGTAAAGTAAAAACTCTAACCATTAAGTTAGAGTAATTCGTATACACTAAGTAATAATTTGCGAAAATCATGGGAATGCGATTTCATCTGTCATGTAGTATCATCAAAAATATAAACGGTAATTTTGGAATGTATATAGGAGTGCTAAAACAACTTAAAAATAAAAATGTTCAATCGTCCACAACTGTTTTTGTGTGTATATGTACTTTAATAAACTATTTTCATAAAACAATGATGAAATAATTATTTTTTTCATATTACATAAATGACAAACTAATTTTATTTTGTATTACGCGTAAAATTTAAATTAATACTAATTTTTGTATTTTCATTATTCAGTGTTCTAAATGGAGAATTTCGCCAGTATAAAGGATCTCGTACCAAAGATGCTCTCGTAGAATTCATCGAATATAGAAAATGGGAAAGTGTAGAACCGTTATCGTCTTGGAAATCACCGGCTTCTATTCAAATGTCAATAATCTCATACTTTTTCGAGCTGTCTCAGTTACTTAGGGTACACAAGTCTCTTTTTTTTCAACTGTGTGAAATATTATTTTGCTTGTAGCAAATTAGTTTATTAATTAAGAAATTTATTACAGAATGTTCATTCTAAATTGTTAGAAGATTATGGTCTTCCTACATGGGGTTCGTACTTATTGTTTGCAATTGCTACGATATTTATTGGAGCTATTATAGGATTGGTAACTTTTTATATTTTCTCTATTACTTAAATGTTTATATTTATTTTATTAACAATGTTCTAAAAAGGATATATATATATATATATATATATATATATATATATATATATATATATATATATATATATATATATATATATATAGTTTTTAAGCATAATATAAAAATACATTATTTCGAAAGATTTTATTCTATTTCCCTTAAATGCAACGTAGTACAGCTCTAATCGAATTAAGGAAACGATTATATTTGTCTTGAAAAGAGTACGGAAGAAGGTTTTTTAGTTTAGTCAAGTGAACGTTCGCATCAGAATGTTTTTTCAAATAATGGTTAGTACACGACTATGTTTCACGACTGTCGAAAATGCATCTCCGCGCTTGTTAATTAAAAACTTAAGAGAAACTGACGTGTATAATTTTTAAGCTCGCCGAACGTCTGTGTAGTCAAGTCTGAGTGCATGCTCGGAATTGTTGAGTCTGAGGGAGTTATCACGAATTTGATTTCACCAAAAAATAAGCGACGTATCATGCGGCGAACAAAACAATGATTATTTCAAAAGAATATTTAAGTGATGTAATCTTTAACACTAGGAAACGGTCGAATATCAAAGAACCTCCCTCCTTTTTACAACGCGACCTGTACTGTTTTCTTAACTTGATTAAAGAGCGCGCTATAACATACTTTTACCTCACTGTATATATAATATAATAAAAAAAAATGTATGTTATAGCTTGCGGTATTTGCAATTGATTATTTCTCACCACCACGTGTGCCAGGTAGAAAAACATCGCAAGGAGATGGAGATAGCGGAGAAGACACCGTAAGTACTTTTTTGGAAAATGTATTTTTACGGGTTACAGATTATTCATGTGTAATATAATATTTTTCCGTTATTGTCTTGTCAATACATAACCAAACAAACATTTAAAGCTGAAAAAATTGAAATAATTGTATATGACGGATAGTAAACACATTTCCAATAAAATACATTTAGTCGCATACTTATTTATTCGGTAGCAACTTGCTTAAATTTTTATTAATTTTTTACTTAAAATGAGGACAAGATTGATATAAAGTATTTATTTTTAGCCATTAGTTGTTAAAATCCAGTATATATGCCAAATATATGTGCGTGTGTGGGTTTTGCTACCTATGAAATGCTTCGAAATACACATTTTTTTCTTACAATTAGTATGAAATTATAGATGCGCATAAATTCCTTTATTTTGTTGAGAAATAACTTATTTTAATTCATCATTAACAGTTTTTTATTTCACACTACAATATTTAGAATATATGATTTAATTAACGCTCTAAAAATAAAGTAGGAATTTAATTATACTATTGATGGATGAAGCTCAATATCGCGGCATCTGGGAAAAGTTTGGCGAGGCCTTCGTCCAGCAGTGGACTGATAATGGCTAATGAAGAAGAAGATTGATTTAATCATAAATTTTAATAGAACCAAGAATGCCGTTTTATAAGCTTTTGCTGTTGCTTAACAATTTGAAACCCATAAAAATTAAAATATGCTTACGAAAATAATTGTATATTATTTCTTTTTAATATATAATAGATTTACATAAATAAACTTCGTTATACAACTAAATTATGAAATACAAAAATTTATGTATTCAGTCATTATATAGAACTAGTCTAAACACTATCAAAAATGTTCTATTGAAATAAACACATTTTTTCCTAGTGATAGTCGTAACATAATTATTTTTTAATAAGTATGTAAAAAATTAAATAATAATACGGGAGGATTTAAAAAATGCAGGCTTAAAAATTTAGGCATGCCGGAGCAAAATAAGTATAAAAAATTATTTACATTAAAAGTATAATTTTTAATTTGTCATTCATATTTTGGAGATTTGAACTTGCAGTTTTTAAATAAACGTCGAAACTTAAGTTTGCATGAACTTTTCGGATATTTTTATTTAAAACTTGTTAAACAATTCTATTGGAACATTCTCAGTTTGTTACCGACTTTTAAAGCATATAATTTTCTATTTCATATATTTTGTTATTATGAAGATACAACATTTATACGTCTATAATTAATACTTTAATTTATTATAATGTGGAATGTAGTGATTTTTTTATATGTAGTGATTTCTAACATTTTTTTAAATTTTTGTTATCACTTGATAATGTCGTAAATGCCGAAAAGCTTTATGTTTTTCACAAGAAAATAAATGTTAGTGATTTAACTAATTTTTCAATTGATTTTTTATAATTAATACGTCGTATTTTTATGTTTAGGAGGATGAAATTGCAGCTCAAGATGATTTAATAGATGATCAGATGATACAAGAAAATTCTGAATCCAGCTCGCAGGAAGAAAATTCTGCCGGAGGAACTAGTCAAACAACTAAAAGGAGAAAAGCTCGAAAAGCCGATTAAACGATTTAAACTTTTTAGAGACAAAAGAAAAACCTGTTTGGGATTAATTGTATATATCTAATTATTTTAAATTGTAATTTAAAGTCACATGCTTCTTTTGTTCTCTTAAATACCTAAGCTTTACTATGCTAAATAAAATAAGCCACGCATATTTATAATTATTAATTTTTATTTTTTATTTTTTCTTAAAAAAATCCATTATTATTATTATATGTATTCGAGTCGTTGCTTAAGTTGTTCTAATTTATTAACACAGCTAATTTCTTATCGATTGAACTTATGCACTCGTATTTCATGTTTATGCATTTCTATGAAATTATCTCGTAAATTTTTATTATTACTATTTTTCGTCTTTTACTTACTGCGCATTGTTTTAAAATTCTATTTGTATTTAATTTTCGTTAAATAAACGTAAGCTAAAACTTTAGTGTGAACATTATAAAATATTGTATTAGTTTTGATATTTAGTTTTTAATATTTCGAAAGTTAATTATATTTTGGAAAACATTAGCATCGTCAAATAAATTATTAAACGCTGAAATTATTTGAATATCGAAAAAAAAAAATATTTTAGGCATTAGCGAATTACGACATGAAATTATATTATTTTTATTATTATTATAAATTGGACTCTAGAATTAACCAATTTGTCCATGAAAAACAAAACATAACAAAAAAAATAACATTATAAAGTAACTTTACATTCTAAAATAAATTGAAATAAAGAATAATATATACAAACATCATCTGAGGAAAGTAATGAACTTAAGATATACGGAGGCCGATGACCTAAAGATATAAATAAACGCGATTGTTCTGCTGAGTACGAGGAACAGTTAAAAAACAAATGATTCGAATTCAGAATCATATCGGTATCGTCCGGGTGAGAGCAGGTGCTGGTTTCGGTCATTCCAATTCTATGCAAATGAACAGGTAGGCAACAATGATTTAAATGAAGCCGAGTTAATATTGTAATCATGTGACGAGAAATTGGTCCGCTAAACTTTTTTGGAAAATACCACGCTTCTTTGGAAGGAACTGGTTTAACGCTTTTATAAAAACTGCTGACTTTATTGAGATGGAAAACAGTCCAATCTGATTCCAACTGGGCTTTCACTACAACGCGGAGATCTGTATATGGAATACATATACACAAAATGCCGATGGAGGCTGCTGATTTTGCGGCTTCATCACAAACAGCATTACCAAGAATTTCAACGTGACCAGGAATCCAACAAAAGTTGATTGTAATATTTCTTAAACTGAAATTGTATATTTCTTGTAAAATTGCAAATATAAAATAAGATCCCTTGGTAACATGAAAGTTGGATATACCATTAAGGCAACTATGAGAATCAGATAAAATAAGAATATTGCCACTAAAATTAGAAGCGCGAAGCGTAAAGCTTTGACGATCGCAAAAGCTTCAGCGGTGAAAATCGAACACGCCGATGGTAATTTAAACTGTCTGGTCACGTTTTTACTTCTACCAGTCCTTGAAAACCATCTTTAGATCCATCAGTATACACATATAAAAATTCGGGCCACTTGTTTTGAATTATGAAGATATGTTCTAAGTTAAGGACCAAGATAGCCTGTGGGACTCTAAATCCACCGTAGAAACTGGAAATTTTCCAACAAAGATGAATTGAGAGAATACAGGATCGGGAAGTAATAAGGATTTGTATGGAAGAAATATATTGGCGGAACGTGCGAACAAAGGACATGATGAAGATGTAAATCTCCACTTGTGAAAAATTTCGTGATATTTAAAGGATGAAAATTTTCTAACTGATTTGCAAGTTGTTGCCCTCTCAACTGGATCGGTGGAATGCAGGATTCCGAACACAAATCAACTTCTGGTGAAGAAGGAAATGCTCCAAGCATCCAGCGCAAATAATAGTTTTGAATCCGTGTGAGTTTAGTAATATGATCTCGAGCCGCACTGCCAAATATTGGAAATCCATGATCTATCCGAGATCTTACCAGAGTTAAATAAAGTGTCGTTAGGACAAACGGATCACCACCCCACCGAGTATGTCGTAACATTTTCAATATGTTTGAGGTCTGAAAGACCTTCAAAGTAACTGAATATGGTTCTTCCACAACAACTTCTGGTCTAATACTAGACCCAGAAATTTAACGGAATTAGAATTCATGATTACATCACTTTTAAAACGAATCGTTGTATGGTCGGTCAACCGTTTATATGTAAAAATAACAACATTACTTTTGAAAGTTGAGATCATTAGATGGGACTCAGCCATCCAATTAATAATTTTGGTAATATCTTCTTGTATCATATTGATGGTAGTTGATAAATTCTTTCCTGAGTGATATATTGTTATATCATCAGCATAGGATATGATCATACTTTTAATCGGTAATTGAAAGACAGGTAAAATATATGTGTTAAACAATATTGGACTTAAGACGGAGGCTTGAGGAATACCATGGTATACTCGTCTATATAGACCAACTTGTTGACAGAAACAAATTTAAATGCCACCGTACGGCAAGTAAACAAATTACAAAGATAAGCAGCCAGAGATGTCGGAATATTAACAGCGATTGTGTATAAAATCGGAAGATGAACCGCATCAAAGGCTCCTTTAATATCGAAAAACGCAGAAATCGGAAACTTCTTGTCTAAGAAACATTGGTATATGTCAGCTATTAAATATGCAACACAGTCCATGGAACCTTCATTTGGTCTGAAACCAAAACAGCAATCTGGTAGCAAAGAATTCGACTCCAACCACCAAATAATCCGGTTCTTTAGTATACATTCGAATAGTTTCCTAATACATGATGCAAGAGATATAGGACGGTAGGATTCAGCTGCTGGTCTAGCTGATCCTGATTTTTTAATCGGAATTAATACAAATTAAAGACGATTAAAAATATAGCATAAAGTCTGCAAAACAAAATCTGAGTGATGTTGGAGAACAGAGTAAGTAACCTGGTCGGATCCGGGCTTAGTAGATTTTCTATTCTTTAAAGTTAGCTTAAGTTTCTGTAAAGTAAATTCTTCAAGTAAGGAAATGTCTTACAGTAGATTGTGATGAGTGTTTATTAATTTTAATTTCTGATTCATCGGGCACATACGAAGAAGCAATATTACCTATAAATGAGTTCATCTCTTCATTATCCATATTGCAACATCTATCTAAGAATTTATTGCAGATGAAACCTTTACCCATTTTCCATACTTTCGTTAAAGGTGTATTTCGATTGAATGAGGAACAATAATGATGCCGGGCTGTTTTTTAGCTTGTTTGATGATGAAACGAGTTTCAGCCTCGACTTTTTAAAAATATAAATAATTATCAGTTGTTTTAGCGTGCCTAAATAATCGGAAGGCCTCATTTCTACGATTATAGGCCGCAGAGCAGTCTGCTTTCCACCAAAGAGACTTGCAATGTTTTATTTTGTCCGGCGGTAAGCCGCCAATTCGATTACGTGGAATGTGTAACGTAAGGGCCGAGTTAAGATGATTAAAATAACGATCATATAAATCGATAAGAGCCAAATTGTTTTGTAGAGTACTCAATTGAGAATCTAATTCTTTAACAAAGGCTGTCCAGTCAGCTTTTTGATAATTCCAACAATAAGATGGAATATATTCTTGGGTCAAATCAGGTTCAATGGATGCATATATATTAATCGGAAGGTGGTCACTGCCAAGAGGTGAATTAATAACCGACCAATTCACAATAGCTGCAAGATTTGCCGAAGTAAGAGTGATGTCAACAGAGCTGGCTTTTCTCATTAGGGAGCCTACGGTAGTAGAAGCACCGTGGTTAAGACAGACAAGATTTGTATGTTTTAATATATATTCCACCTCCTTTACTGACCGGTTGATATAGTTATCACCTAAAAGATAGTGATGGCAATTAAAGTCACCGCCAACTATAATGTTCTCCTAAAAAGGAGTAATACCAGTAATAAATTCTCAAGAGAGCAGGCGATACATTGGAGGACAATAAATATATGCGAGGTATAATGGAGAATTATTTAGATTAATCTAAATGGAAACTGCATTAAACGAATAAAGTGAAAAAATGTTGATAGTCTGATTGGGAATGTTATTTTTGATGAGAATGACACATCCATCACACCCATCTGCACGATCACCTCGATAGCAAAGAAAACCTTTAATATGAAATTGTTGTGAAGGACGAAGCCAAGTTTCAGAGAGAAATTTTTAATAAAACTATAAAAGGTAAGTTATCCTCCACACATTCATTGCTTTAAGTAACACGTTTTAATTTAAGCAAATTGGCATATTTTGAAGAGTTGTTATCAATGTTAAATTATAATTCATTATCGAAATTGTTATGTTATAATCTTTTTTCCTTTCATCTTCCTTAAACTTTATCTTATTTTGATATAGAAGCAAAATGAACGATTGATTTATTTTACTGATGAGTTTTTGCCGAAAGATTTCACTAAACACAGTCTAAGCTTGTATTACAAATTAAAAATTTCGTTTTAATAGAGTTTCATCATTTATAATAATGCCTAGTTTTCTATTGTGAAAGAAAAAATTACAATGTTACGCTATTAACTTTTGACTCTATCTCTGCGTAAAAGTGTTACTGAGAAAAAACATTTTGAAACTACCCTTGAAGGATATATCACCCCGTTACAAATTATAATACTGTTATTCAACTGAGTCACAATCTGTCGCAATGAAAAATAGTTTAACAATATCAAATCGACAGTAACCTTTTATTAAAACTAACAAAAACATTTAAGATGTTTAAATTAACAAACTATAATGTATGAATTATAAATTATGAAAAAGAAAACTAACCATACTTTATATTTATATAATTTTGCTATCCTTAACTAATATAAAATTCCAAATTAAACTCGTCCATGATTTATCGTTATTTCATCCTGTTGAAGTTCTCATGCTCTAATTTCTTGCTTCCTATAAACTCGTGACTAACACTATTGTGTAAGCGCCGGTATTTACTGATGCAGTAGCAAGATCAGGAAAGTTACAGGCTAAATTAAATGACTTGTAGGTATCGATACGACAGGGGAAATTTGAATTAATAAAAGTGGATGCATGTTACTTTTGCACACAACGACACACACCTGTTCGTTCTATTCCCCAAAGAGATAAAGCCAAATGCGTGAACGTTTGATTTAATAGCCGCTTCATTTAGGAGAAATAAGTAAAAACGAAGGTTCAAGAAATCAATATTAAACTCAACGAAATATACAGGCTTTCGAGTTACATCTGTAATCAAAATTGTTATCGTACAGTATAATTATCTTGCGGGATTACGGTATATCTCTAGGCCACAACACTAATTTCTAACAGAATTGTACAGCAAACCATGGTACCTACGTAAATGATCTGAACCGAGATTTACAAATACCGTTGTGTGTGAAGTGATATAAATTAATAGCGAATGTTTGCGTAGGTTAAAGGATCAAACAGGCTGATGGTGAAATTGTTGATGCTGACAGTAAAAGCCATAGATAGAATCATTACTTTTCTTCAGATCTTACCTTTTTGTTTAATTAGTGAAGTAATTCAAAATGTCTGCTGAATTTCACAATCAACAAACTAATTACTGGCTTTATCAGATAGATTGTTGTGTAATATAATAAAATTAACCGTGATTTTTTTTTAGAAATGGTATTATAAACACTAAATAAATACTTCTTCTTATAAGGCATAGTAAATTTCGAAAAATCAAATTAAAAAAATAAACCGCTTTCAAAAAAATGAATGAAAATCTTAAACATAAGTGTACGTGTAGTTCGTTTACATATAAGTATTATCTGAATTAAAACATATCAAACTATATTTTTGAAACAAATTTAAGATATTGTTTCAAATATTTATTACTAACTAATTTCCGTAACCGTTTTTTTTTTCTGTTTTTCTTTTTATTCTAAAACAATGAAATACAACGAACTATATGCCACGATTAACAAAATGCACACTATTAATAACGTACCTGAAACAAACAAACATTTTCGTATCACTATCACTTTTTTTACTCCCATTATATTTATTTTTAACTTTAATAAGTAGAGTATATATGAAAAAATGTACGGATAGGTAGATGAATACAACATAGGCATATAGACACGCGCTTGCTTGAACTACAAGAATCAAGAACAAACTATGCGTATCAGTGCAAATGAAAAAAGTTGTTTTAATTTTGATGTATTTAACTTAAACATTATTTGATTTCTCTCAGTAATTATTAAATTTTAATTAGAATATTTATGAATGTAGGTCTTTTGGAAACCATTTTAAGAAATGCTGTTTATGCTATGAATCCATAAAGATCATATATGTAATTTGAATAAAATTACAAACCAATATACGTAAGAAATAGTACTTCCCGTATAATAAAATCCGTTATGTACAAACTTGTGGAAAAAAAAGTTAATATATTTTAATCAAGCTATAACTCGGTTTCTAATTCGTTTTTAAACTGTCAACCAATTTTTTTTTCTGGAATGTTATTTTTGTATCATCAAAAAATGCGCTTATTAATTATTGATATTTTATGCACAACTATTATGATCGAACACTAAAGTTAATTTAATTGAAGTTAATAGTTCACAATAAAATATCGTATCACCTTTGTCATTTCGTTATAAATTTTTAAGATAACGATACAATTAAAAGTCATATAAGATAAACATAATAACAACGTATTTTAACAATCACACCCGTAAGCAAATAAAAGAAAAAGGCTGGTTGTAAAGGATACCTTATTTTGAACGATCGCAGCACAGATACACATATTCCCGTGTTGTTTACAATTGTAGGTTACATTTCAGTGAACCTATATATAACACGAACATTGAATTACATACATATATATATATATGTGTGTATGTATATGTATGTGTTAATAACTCAGAAAAACAAGGAACTTGCTTTTAAAACATAATTCACAAATGGCATTTAATTAAAAATCCGTTAGATAGTTGATTCGAGACATAATCATATTTTTGCAAAGCTATGCAAGATCAATTTTAACCCTTTTGCTCGTATCGTACAATATAAATTTGGACACAAAATTATAAATTTTATACGGATGTTTATTATACAATACTACTTCCTAGGTGAACTGTAGATAATTTTAAATGTCTTTATGTAAATATTTTTTAAATTGAGACATTTCACGTCAATTGGAAAATATAAAATTTCGTTAGCGTTAAAATTTTACGTACCGTATGGTGGACATTGTGCTTGATATTTGGAACGAGGATTGAAAAAACAAAGATATAATTAAAGCGTTAATGCAATAGATAATACTGGAAGATGATAAGAGACAGTTTTATCAAAGAATGTAAAGTAAACGTCCTTTAAAAAGATATGTTGTCCCTATAGGTATGTGCGTTATTTATAATATCAGTACATACGCACATACGCGATAATAACATACAAGACAAGGGATACGGTTCCTAAGACAACGTATAGGTTAGTTCACATGTCTAGATTTCGCCTCACCGGCCGGCATAACTCTATAACATACAAAAAAAAAAAAAAGTGATCCGCATCGTATTTGTTTTGAAATATAAGTTAGAGTAAAGTATTTAATATGTAGAATAGGAACAGTAATTTTAATAATGATTTGAAGTTTTGAATATTTATTATTATTTTCTTATTTAGTTGGAAAATATTAATCAATTTGAAATATATTAATGTAATGAGAGTTAATAATGAGTAAATGGGAACTAACATATTTATAATTTTCTGAATATATAATAAAAAAATTAAAGTAAGTATATATTTATCTCTGTCTAATTAATAATACAAAATATTTTTATTTTAATTTCGCTGTCGCATTTTTTGGATTTAGCTAAGAAGTTTATTTGTTGTCATGAAATGTATTTTACAAATTTCGATGGATAGTTAACAAACTGTTATTGTGCATGATAAATCACAATATTGGCATAATCAATGAACGGGATAATTCATGTTAACACGTTTTATAGTTGTCAATTGTCATATCATATCTGCTTTGCACACTTATTCACTTGACACTCCCTTTAAGTAAGTTTCTTGTGAATGACGGTGAAAATATGTTTTTTAATATTTTGAATATTTAAACCTAAAGTATTAACATATAAATAACATTCAAATGAAGTAAATTATGGCATAAAGCAATATGTTAAAAGCATTTATGTATAGGCAAGCAAATGTACAACAAATATACCTCTACCTATCTATAAAATATATATATAGAGAGAGAGAGTGAGAATGAGAAAGTTAAATATGGACATTTTTCATTTCAAATACTTAATTAAATAAATAGATTTTTAAAATTTGTATAAAAAAATATGTATATAAAACATTGGAAATTTAAAATACCTAATTAAAATATAGTTCATTTGATATTAAACAAGAGGGAATACTGTTGGAAAGGTAAAAATGATTAAATTACTAACAAATACCTGGGTAGTATTAATGGTTTTATTTATTTATTTGTTAGATTGGTTCATTTTTTATATACCTACCTATATTTTCATGAAATCCAGTCAAATTTATTTAATGTAATGATATTTGTTGTGTATAACTTCAAAAAATCTTGTTTCTTATACACTATAGTGAAGTTTATATTTTCCAGAAGTTTGAAAATGGTTCTACTAAATGTTAAATAACCACGAAAAAATGTTCCATTAGTAAATTGTTATATTTCAGTACGTAGATGTAAAATTTATCTTTATTTTTTAGTAACTGTATTCGAACTTTGTGGTAAGACAGACACTGTAAGTGTAAGTAGATTACTTAGTTTGGTTATATTATTTCTTTTCTACTTCTGTTTTGATTCAACACATGTCTTTGATATAGTTCTGCAATATTATATCAGTGAATTATGTAGTTATGTATTGAATTTAGGTAGCACCCTAGATTGAAAACCCTTTTATTTTTGAATTTGTGTATATAATACAGCCGAGTATATAAAATACCCTGAGGGATACATTTATTTTATTTTATTGGCTTTGATGACAATAGTCTATTCTATTATTAAATACGTGACGAACATTTGACAATGCATATTATCCACATTTTATGAGTGAAACAGAAAAAAATACATTTGTACATAATAAGTTAACTATTCTACAAATGTAATAGAATAACTAGTTTGTGTTCACTGGTTCATTAGCAGCTCTAATTGTGCTTGGCATTAATTCTCATTGTTTCTGATTCTTTTTTATTTAATGTTGATCCAACGCCTTGTTGAGTTTGAGCTGTTGACAACTTGGTTTACTCTGTTGACATTTTTTGTGGTCAATTTATTGATTCTAAGTGGGACTCCTTCATTATTATATTTTTAAATTTGCCTGTTATCATTTTAATTTTGATAGTTGTGGTTGTTTCTTTATTTTTGTACTGAGTTTTAAAATGATGTGGGACACGTGAGCAAATACTGAACTTAAGGCAAATAATAGAAAAATGTCAATAGTTTAATATGCCAGCAATTCTGTTTTGTAGATTACCATAAAGTTTTTGATAATTGTTCTGGAACACATTGTACTATTGATACAGGATCTATATGAAAACAATAGCAATGTAATTCGAGTGAATAAAATAGTACTATCTGCTTAATTCTACACCAAGAAAGATGTACAGCAGGGTTGTATCATATCGCCCATTCTATTTAAGCTCTACGGAGAATACATTATGAGCACGGTACTGCATGAATGGAATGGAGGAATATCTATAAGCGCACGAAAGATATTCAACTTGCGATATGCTGACGACACAAAACATTACATTTGACCTTAGCGAAATAAAAATGCTTCTAAAAAAAGTTCAAGCACATTACTCGGGAATATGGACTTGAAATAAATAAAACCAAAACAAAAGTAAGAAGAGAAAGACGATTAAAATTCAATGAAAAAATCTTTGCAGGATATGAAGTAGTAAATGACTTTGTCTACTTAGGATCGTTAATCAGTAGCGAAAGGAGCGCAGGAAAAGAAATAAAACGTCACATTGAAATGGGTCTGTGCTATGGTAAAACTAAGCAATATATGGAAGGACGGCTCTATTAATAAGAATTTTAAAGTAAAATTAGTGACGTGTATACTTTCAACAGTATTATAAGTTGCAGGAACATGTACATTAAATAAAACTAACCTAGTCCGACTTAAGAGTTTCGAAATGTAGTGTTGGAGAAAACTCCTTTGCATACTATGGACCGCGAAACGAACATTCCATAGTACAGGAGTTGAACCTGGCACAGCGGTTAGCTAATATGGCTATTATTAAAGTGATGAAATATTTTGGGCATATTGTAGTTAGGGAGCGGAGCTTGAAGATGTGTGGGGCCGACCACCACAGCGATGGACAGATATAATAAGAAACTGTAGCAGACTAGCACTACATGAGTGCGTGCGACGAACACACGACAGAGAAGCATAGCTCAAAATGACGCAGTTACTCTATGATCACGATGCCCTCTTGGGGTAACCAATTAAGAAACTAATTTATGTGTCATTTTTTTTATACTGTACACCTCATATAGCTTTATTAAATAATGTCGTTTACCAAATTTGTGATAATTCTTCCTGGTTTCCATCTTAATTTTTGCTTAGCACTTTATCTCTCACTTAAAATGACCTTTTAATCCGAGCATGCAGTGGAAATCTTTTTTTATATTTATGAGTCAATAGTCCTCTAATAAACAAGGCTATCTCGACGGATATATATATATATATATATATATATATATATATATATATATATATATATATATATGATGTTTTTTAGTCACATTAATTTTTTTGTTTTCGTTTTCTTTCTTTTTAATAATTTTGTAAATGGTGTAACTGAATTATAATAGAGTATAACAGGTTATGAGTTCATATGCTTTGTTAATTATTTGTTAGAAGTGTACAGTTGTTTCTTTGGCAACTTTTAGCTATATTAAATCATGTGACAATTCTACTGTTTATATAATTCTTACATTATAAACATCAAAGTGTTTCACACAGTTTGTTAATTACTCCTTTGTTATACGCAGTGGTCCATTGAAATTGATTTTATCAAAGGAATAAAAGTGCTGCTGTGCTTAAACCCAAGACTTCTTAGCCAGTTTACAAAATTGAACAGTGGACATGAATAAGAAGCTACTCAAACTATTGTTTTGTCTCAAAAATATTACATATCTTGCTGAAGCGACTAAATTCATTTAAATCAAGTTATGTGCTATTAAATTCAAAAGTTCATTAGAAAATGGATGATCTCAGTACTATTCTTATTTTGCATTAATAAAATATAGCACCATTCTGAAGTCTTATAATTGTTGGGTGAATCATTGTATGTACATACAGATATAAATACACATTGATAGTTTTGAGTACTAATGAGAAGTAAGCCATCAAAATTTAATATTATCTCTAGACACTGTAATGGAGAGGTCGTTGGTTTAAAAAATGTTGACATTGAATAGTGGATGATAAACCTTTTTATCCTGCTTGAGACGCTGACACAAAAATTCACTGAAAGTGGATGCGTCTGCAGCTGAAACATAAATAAAATTATTGCTTGGGGAACAATGTGAATAAGTGAATGTTGCTGTTGGATAATGTATGATGAGTTGATAATGGCGCAACTAAACATATCATGCCTAATTGAGAATGATTCAAATTAGCCATGTGGGACGCACTCCACTAGATAAATTAATTTGGTCCTTAAACGTTTTCCTCGCCGCTTATTATCTCAAATAGATAGATTGCAAGCAAAAAAGAAAAAAAGAAAAAACAGCCATGGTATGTAATACAATGAAAGTGGCAAAGTTGTGCAGATAATTACGTAAAGCTGTTATCATATTGTGATGTATAATGTGTTGCTTGTATGGAAAAGAATTTATTTTTAATATTAGCTGCTCATGATAAAATTTTCAAAATTAAATTATAATTTTATCAACTGATGTGCAAACATTTTCACTAATATAGGCAAAAAAGCGGTATTCTCTAATTAGTCCTACTGAAAGCGTGTGAAAATGTCATTAGAGGCGATTGTCTTGTCCAGTGTAATCACATGCAATAGGGATACATGGGCAAAGAAGAGTTCAGCTAAAGCTTGCTGAATCAGAAGCAAAGTTGAAACTAAACACAAAAGTATACAAACCTAGATAATTTTGGAAAGTATGTAGATACATGAAAATTCAGTGATGCAGAGTAAAATTCAGATAGAATCAAGGAAACTGGCTTAATTCTGTGTCTAAATTAAAAATTGTTAAAAATGAAGCTGATTTGAAATTCGAAACTGAATTATAGATGAATAATGTTAAAGCTACTTATATATGCGAATGAGAAATATTACTTATATTGAAGAAACCCAAATTTTCTTGTCAGAATTTTATTGGATACTTAAGACTTACAATGAAGTAATTTAAAGTCATGATAATGACCAATGGAAATTAATTATGGATTTAGATACACAGTTGATGCAGACAAATAATATTTGATTAGTAGTGGATGCCCTTCAGGAAATCCAATTAAAAAAAATTGAGTTTCTACATTAAATACAACTTGATGACTGTATTAAAAAGGAATGAGCAAAATTGGTGGTCAAAAGATGAGTTCAGACATTTTGCATTGACTATAATAAAATGCTTGCTCCAGCGACCCATTTAGTTGCAATTTCTTTGTTCATTGTGATTGCAGTAGCAGAAGAAACATGCAAAGAAGGTGAGACTATTTCTGTTTCGAAATGGCAACACTGTGAACAATATTAACTACAATTGGAATGTACGAGGGGGGATTCCGTAGCTGTATGCATTGGTTTTATCATTCTATCTAACTTTATTGAGATGAAAGGAGCAGTAATGTGTACAACCCCAACCAAGCAAGAAAAGCCGCCTACTAAACATCAGCCACTGGGACGCTACATAAGCTGATTCTACATCACAAAAGCATGCATCTCCATACTGCCACCTCATTCTGCGAATTCACTGCTAAGAAATATATTGAAATTTTCCCCATCCACTCTATAGTCTTGATCGATGCAGACTTTGCTGTACTAATCAATGGTTGATCCATATTTGATATCGCGCAAGATACTTGGTTCATTATTACATATGCCATTGCTAAAAATCCTTCATTAAAGGATGTCGATTGCTTAAAGCAAGTCATATATCTCGCTAGTAGTATTAAAGTTGGTATACGGATGTGAAACAAAAGAGAAGAAACTTGAATGCTACAGCGATTCTAGTTTTGTGGGTTGTCTGTAACTTTCTTCTGAAAATCTGAATTAAATATAAATGAAACTTCAAAGAAAATTATTTTGCTATCGAAATTATTTAAGGAATTGATAGGACTTTCCAATGCACATATCTAATCAACGATGAAAATATGTAGAGAATTAGTGAGAATTTGGAATTTATTGCCAAACTGTTGCAAAATGAGATTGTATTTGAGAAGGAATTATTTGTATCCAGCACAAAATTTCCAAAAAACAGTTAGCGCATATTCTAATAAAGCTACTGTGTACCTTTGGCTTGCTTTATTATATAAAATTCTGGGGCTTGTTTCCAACTTTTTATTTTTGTATTTTTGAACCTGGTACTTTTACAACCATTAATATGCGACTGACAACCTATAGGTTATAAAAGTAGACGATATCAGTATCTAGTGTTGTTCTATAGTGTGACTGTGTTCGGACACTTGAAAGTACACTGTGATGCACTCTTCACAAATTGAACACAGCCATGTACACACTAATATAGTTGAGTTTTTATCGCTCACAGTCCCACCACCAATATTCTTGTGTTACACCAAATAGCTACATATATACTTTTATAGCATGCGTGATGGATAGAGAAATTACATATTCCAAATTTAATTTTAAGCTGCATCGATATATGTTTCCACCACCAATTACTCATTTACTCCCAATTAAGATTGTCACATTAGTTCTTTGTTGTGTGGTTAAATGAAATATGTGGATAATTTAAAAGCATCTTCCCTTTAATTTATAATTTTATTTCAGCTGCTTGTATAATAGTATCATGTAAATGTTTGTGATAATACAAGGGTAAATCAAAAATAATTTTTTTAAAACTAGCATAAGCACTTTTTTCTTATCAAAGTATCATGAGCTTTGCTTTTAGTTATACTTGTACACAAAACACATAAATAGCAAAGAAATAAATTGTGTTATGTTGATATTTTATATGTATAGAACAAATGTTTGTATTACTATATTACATAATATTGAAAGTAACATTTTATATATAAAATAATGATAATGTTTACTTAAAATGCATGGAAAACAATAGTTTCTTAAGTATATTATAATTTACCAGGTATATGAAAAAACAAGAAAAAAGTGCTTATTTAATGACATTTTTCTTTTTGCTTTGTCAATAATAGGTCATCAATATTTATTTATATTAAACCGAAGTGTGTGAAATTTCAATTATAATATGGGTTTAGTCCCAACTATTACTTTATAATGAAGATCTTAAAATTCCTAGAAATTAAAATTAAAAATTCTAGTATCGCGCTAATATATTTCAATTAAACTCGTTGTAAGGAAATTAAATCAAATAATTTGTTGTAAAGAAGCATAAAGTCATTCCCAAACTTGATACTTTTACTTGAATCATGTTCATACTTAGTAAGTTGAGTTTTAACTTTTTTTTTTTTCTGCGATCATCAATATTCATACATTTACACGTTATACAATTTTTTATATTATAACGAGCCTATCAATAATGATTATGATATAAGAAACAATTGTACTTCTAGTATGTTTTAAAGTAGAATGTGATGATTATTTGTAAATTATTGTTGATTATAAATAAATAATGTACAGAATAAAAAAAGTAAACATTTATATTGGACATTAATATCTTTATAATAACATTTTCATACAATACACTCTAAAAAGAATATTTTTGTAATAATCAAACTTGAAATATGATGGAAAAAAGCATACTTTTACAAAATCGATAAAGACCCAATTTTCCTTCTGATTGCAGATTATGTATATTTTGATGTCAATGATGTAGTCTTTTGGTTGTGATTCAGTTCCATTTAAACTAAATTATGTTTATTTTTGGGAAAAATATGAATCATCCAACTACGTAAAATAAAGGATTTTTTTTTTCCGAAAATCATATTTGGATAAAAATTACCAGCGGCGAAATTTTTTCGGAGAATGTACAATTTTTGGAGAAAATAAAAATTTTGAAAAACTAGATATAATCTGTAAGTTTCGACACTGTCGCTATCTATCGAAATAATGCGAATCTTTCTTTCGATAGAGCGGTAACGTCAATTCCTACATTTAGAAATATAAAGATTTTACCTCTCGCAAAAAAAAAAATTATCATTATCAATCATAAAATAACATGCATAAAAATAAAGTATTTTATCTACAATCCAGCCTTTATTTGTTTTTTAAAGTTGATTTCGTTATTCTAAAACTTATCATAAAGAATTTTGTTTACAAACTTATCATAAAGAATTTTGTTTACACAACGTCTGAAATTATTAGTTCATTAAAAAATAAAATAAAAAAAACAACAAGATAATGTTGTTGGATGCTAATAAAATTATATCTTTCACTATTAATATTTAAATACAAATAATTTTCCAGTAATTATAAACACGCCAGATCAGTCCACTATCGGAATACTTTATTTTTTTAGACCGTTAAAAATTTACTTTTAAATAGCTAAATATACTCACTGAGATACGCGTACGATCGTTACAATTCGTGAATTACGATTTTAAAACAAAATACACCCTTTAGAAATAAGTACAAAATGCAAACAACAAACATGCGATAGAGCGAAATTTCTCCTTTATATCGATAATGTCGATTAGTTATTTTATTTTAAAAAATTAATTTATTTTAAAAATTATTCGTTCGATAAACTTATTGTAATAATGAACAAAATTTGATTTTTTATTATTTTATTTTATAACTTAATCAAGAAGTGACTGTTAGGTGTTGTTTATTTTTGTTTCTCAGAAGTGTGCGACAATGTTAGTTGTTATGCTCGATGTACTGTTCTCACACTTATTTATTATTGTATTTTATTTTTCTATTTGAAATTTATGCATTATTTTAGTTGTTTAAAACATGTAGGTATATAATTAATGTTCCGTTTCCAACCGTTTTGTGCGAAGATAAACCTAGCTTAATAATCAAGTTAAGAGAGTGAAGATTTGTTCCCAATGAGAAGGAATACAAATGCCTTAAATGTCGTTGAAACCTAAAATGATGGAACGATATAAGAACTATCGATGGTTGTTTGAATGATTTCTGGTTGTCTCATGAAGATCTGAATTCTTATGAAGAGAATTGCACCGAGAATTAAAACGTTCATGTATGTTGTTTTATAATTAAATTATTTATTCCATTAATAGTTTTCCAAAAATAATATTTTTATAATTTTAATCGGTGATGAAACATTTTTCCTTTTTAATATTTCTTAATGTAAGCATTCTCTACCGAAAATAACTTTCACATTATTTCCATAGATAGCGGTAGTTTTCGATATTTCTGGTCAAAGTTTAATTTCTTAAAATTTTGAAAAAAACAAAAAAAACTATAGTTCCGCAAATTGTTTCACTACTAATCATCATTTATATCAAATTGCGATTTTTTAAAAATATATCGCTAAAAAATTAAAGACGAATTATTTATTAATATGTCAGATAATTATGTATTTACTTATTGAAGTATATATATATATTGTATGTAGAAGTAGGATCTAGTGGCTAAACTTATAATTGTTTTTAAACATCAGATCAGCCCCCATGTATCCTGTTTCCACATACAATATATATACTTCAATAAGTAAATACATAATTATCTGACATATTAATAAATAATTCGTTTTTAATTTTTTAATTTTTTTCAACTATTAAAAAATTTGTGTAAATTTACATTTCCATAATTAATTTCGTCGATTTTATGTAACATTTTAGTAAGATTTATTAAATAAATTGTTTTTGTTTTTTTTTTTCTAACGAAAATATGATTTATAAGTATTTCAGTCTTAAAACGACGTAATAAGTATGGAAACACGTGCTTTGTAACTAAAAGTGGTACATACATATTTTTATGCGTGTTAGGTTGATGTCTATTTTAAGCGAACAATTGACGAATAACCTTTTTAAGCCCATCTTCATCTATTTCTGAGTAAACAATTTTTCAAGATATCATTTGCATCTATTCATGAATGTCTCGAAATCATGAACATTTTTCTCTTCCAATAGATGAGACTTGCTTCGTATTTTATCCATCATTATCGTCTGTAACAGTTTATATTTCGGCCATTTTATTAGTTGATTATGATGTTCTATGTTTATTCTTTTAATTATTGCTATCCATTTAAGGTTCTATTTCACTTTTAGTCCTCAATGTACAATGTAGTATTTCACATGTCGAAAAATTTCAGTTTTCATGTTGGGCATTCATATAACCACGCTGATTAAACGTGATAGGTTTAAATTCTGATACTTATTTAAACAGTTGAAGGATGAAATTAAGTTAATCACGCTTACGCTAATCTTATTTAGTCATCTGATTCGCCGTTATAGTTTATTCACGCTTCTAAATTCATATTTATATATATATATATATATATATATATATATATATATATATATATATATATATATATATATATATATATGGTTTGTACTCATTAATATTACGTTAATATTGTATTTATAGACATGTTATTTTGTATTACGTAACTATATTTATCATAAATCTATTTGATTGAATTTTTTAATTTTCACATATTTTGCAATTGTTTAAATTATTTATCATATCTGAAACAAAAATGGAATGAACTTTTAACAGCATATGTAATTTCTTGTTCTTTTAAAAAGTTTAAAAAGCTAATGAAATACAATCGTCTTAAATTTTTCTTTGATTACCCAACAGTCGAATATATATTTCATTTTAAAAAAAGTGAAAGCTTACGCGAAAATGTTTAAAATAATTATACGCGTGCACTTATTTTCTAAATTCAATATTTATTTAAAATTTTATTGATATTTTTATCTTCTTATTCAGATAGTAGATAAAATAATTTACACCTCGTAAAACAAGTTGTATTTTCAATTACTATATTGGTAAAATGATTATATCTCGCCTTCATGGTACTCGCTGTTTTCTAATATTACGAGAATATTTCAATAATAATACTAGTGTTTACAATTTAAGTATATATACTTATTATAAATTTAAATCGCTATGTAATTTATCCGCGGTTAATAAATAATATAATTGCTCACGGTGAAAAATAGGCAAACGAAAGGATATATATATTATATACTTATATTTTAATAATAATAAAAAAAAAAAAAAGATTTAAAATTAACGGTTACTCCCCACGTCACCAACACGAATAGCAAAGCAATGCATTTTGGAGAGTAAACATAATGCAGTATAACGGACCTTTACGAATAAATTAAGACTTGTAAAATTTTTGTCTTCGTTATTATTTGTCATCATTAAGTAATATACTTTTCATAGTTACTTTATCGAGAAATGTGTAAAATTCAACTCATTAATGAAAATTAACAATAATTCAAAAGGTAAATATTTTACAGTATTTTTAAAACAGAAAAAAAAAATTATAATTTTATACGTTATAAAGAACCATCTGAATGTGGTCTAACATGTTCTTAGCATACAATCTGATATAAACAAATAAAGCAATGTTAAAACACGCGTCGAAATAATAGAAAATCTAATATTTCTTTATTTCCTTCACCGATTAAATTCGTTACCGTCTCATGTCGGTCAGTCATACGTCAATGTGGAATCACACTACCGAGTCCATAACATTTTAATTTAGTAATTTTTTTTTTTTTTTTTATGACCCAGAGAAGACGGGCGTTTTTTTTTTAAGAACTCAAAAACAACTTTTAAAAAGAGATTAGCTAACAATCATTTGTTGAACACAATATCGTTCGGATGACCGTCATTTGCAACAATACATTCATTTAGTCTTTTTACAACATTTTCGAACACATTTCGAGCATGGGTCGCTGAATTTTTGAAATTTCTTAAAAAATCCGAGTTGGAGCAGTCAAATCTGGCGAGCGCGGCGGCCAAACGAAATCTGTGCGACGCGACAATACGCGGTTACTAAACGCTTTTTTCAGTACTGCGCGCCGAACAGTGACACGTCGCACTATCTTGTTAAAACCATGTACGACCCAGACGACGACGACGGTGTGAGAGAAGTAAAATGAGTTTATCATTTTTTTTATCCAAATTGCGGAAGCTGTCCCTCTAAAGTTTTCAACCTACCCTAATTGAATTGCGAGATGGTACAGATTTACACCGCGTAACTTTGAATTCTTTTCGAAACTATCTTTGCATTGTCGTGATCGATTCACACCGAAAATAATGTTCCACGCAAAATGCGTTCTATTTCTCGTTACAGGATACTAGGATAACTGAAACTGGACAAAAACGAATCTCTCGTGTGTACACTAAATGTGGAGCACGCGGTTTACGTTGTAGCAGTGTTACCGAGCGCCCTATTAAAGAAATAAAAACCATCAGTCTTCTCTGGGTCACCCTATATATTTCAAAAGCTCACATTATCTTGTTATATATATATATAAGAAAATCTTTCAACGAGGTTATTACATCCCTTTTCTTGTTAACCCGCGGCTCTACATATTTATATAAAACCTATAACATCTATGGTACAGGTATACAAAAGCTGAAAAAAAAAGAAGATAATAGATGTAGCCCAGCTATTAAATTTTCAATCGTAACTTATATAACCTGTTTTCTGCATTTTCTTATTCCGCAGCAGACAGCACCGCACAAAAACAACGATCAAGACTAACGCCGCAATGATGAAAATGGCCACCGCTGAAAAAATTTATAATAAAAACACGCGTAAATTAAAATAAACGTATCGGTTTTTCAATAGCTAATGTGAAAAATTAATATGCACGCTAATGAAAATTTATAAATATACTAATCTCGCCAAATAGTCGCGTTGTTAAATAGCGTACGGTTTATTTATTTATTTTTTATTCATAACAGCTACTTAAAACGTTGACAGACGCGATTGAAATATACGAAAAAATATACTGAAAAAAAAAGATGAATATTGATAAAAGAGATACAAAACTTATTAGTCCGACAAACTTCGATCGATTCGAGATTCAAGAGATTTTTAACGTTTTTTTTAAAAAAAAATCACTACAAAAATAAAAAAATACGTATAAAATTTAATTTTTAAAGCTTTTAAAAATAACATTAAGAATAAATAATTTTACCCCTTTATTTATTCCTCCAATTAATAAATATTACATATATATAAAATAAATAAATATATATAAATATTAATTGGAGGAATAAATAAATAATTATATATATATAATATTTTAATATATATATAAATATTAGTTATTATATATATATATATATAAGACATGATGTACTTCTTCGTCTGCGCCTAGGTTCACACAGTTATATCCTAAAAAATGTTCCCTCACCTTTATTTTCAACCTGTAATGCCCTCATTGCCATCCACTACATTCTCATTAAATGTGTGCAATTCAATTCCGAACGTTCCATCCTCGACAAATCGCTCAGCCTGCTAAACATTCTTTCCCACACGTACAATGCTTCCGACAACTCATTAAATTTTCTTAATTCCATCAATTTATATCATCTAATTTAACAATCCGTCCTTCCCGTTTTTCATCCTCACTAACCTTACGTTCTCTTCTTTCGAAGCGAAAATAAAAAGGAAGTAAGATTGGGATGTAATCTGACACCTGCCCTATTTAATACAGTTACATAGGATAAATGATAAAACAATAGAATGTAATACGGCAATTACAGTAGACAGAAAAAATAAAAATCTTCATGTTTGCAGACGATATTGGTATGCCGGCAGAAAATGAACAAGACGTAGAACAGGCCGGCCTAATTCAAATTAAAAAAAAAAAAAAAAAACAAGCGTAAAAATAGACGGAAAACGAAGAAAAATACAAAGATATTTGGAAGCATTCGATGGAAAGAGTATACGAAGAAAGAATAGGATTAAACTGGCATTTACAAAGAAAGAAAGGATTTATAGAATTTAAGAAGAATTTGATCAAAACATTCGTACGGAACGTTTTATTTTATAGTCCGGAAGGGGGCTTGGACGATAGATAAAAAGACGGAAAGCCAGTTGGAGGCGTTCGAAAAACTCCGTGTTTGAGAAGAACGGAAAGAATAAGAAAATTAGTAACAAAGAAGTTTTCAGATTAATCCGTGAAAATAAAATATTACGAAAATGAACAGAAAGAAGATACAAATGGATAGGTCGTATGTTCGGAAACAATGAATATTTAACACAAATAAATAAAGATGGCGTAGAAGGGATAATACCGAGAAGGAATGCTAAGAATGAAATATATCTAATTAGTATAACACGATGTACAATTAGCGGGATATAGTAACGTGAAAAAAATGGCGATATCCAGAGAATCCTGGCATTTCAAATACGTTTCTGATTAATCTAATTATTATAGCTGTCATTTTCAACACGATTCAAGCAGAAGAAAAAATAAATAAAACTTCCATAGACGACGATGAACCACATCAAAGCGATGCCTTCATTAAGTTGGGAACTTATTCAGAAACGCTGTAGGAATTTACTCGACTTTGTGGGTTTTCTTCATGGAACAAAGGTTTTCTACGACGACACGTGAGCTGATAGTAAATCACAAGAAGGAAATAGTTAAATCCAAGTTGAAAAAATAAACAAAAATTAATTATTTTTTTAAAAAATTAAATACATATCCTACATACATAATTATATAATTATATACTGTGTATGTAAATACATAAAAATAAGTTCAAAATTAAGTGCACTGCGCAGAGTGATTTATTTTTAGTGGATTTTCAAGTAAAATTTCCTTATAAATATTATTTATACCTTCATTATATACCAACTAACAACATAACTGTATGCCCTGCGATTTTTTTTTTTAATCCCTCTATAGTGGACACATCTGTATAACGGTCTGGTCCCCCACAAATGCCGTTATACAGGTGTTTCACTGAATGTATATATATTCGTAATAATGTTTTTATCTCTTACAACTGCTTCCCCCGTGACTCCAATCAAAAGTTCTATTATACATTATTATATTTCGGCAGTACGTGTAGCATATATATATATATATATATATATATATATATATATATATATATATATATATATATATATATATATATGCTACACGTACTGCCGAAATATAATAATGTATAATAGAACTTTTGATTGGAGTCACGGGGGAAGCAGTTGTAAGAGATAAAAACATTATTACGAAATTTATCACGAACTATTCCAAGTTATTCCAGTATTTAAAATATTATTCATTAGTAGCGTTAAAATTATTAATAAGAACTGTTATTTACCGTCATAAAAAAAAAATATATATATAAATAAAATCACTGATTAAAAGTGATTTATTACCGTAAGAGACGTTATTGAACGTTATCGTTACGCGACATTCTTCATCCCAATCGACCGGTAAAATTGAATGTATACTTTCCGCGAACGCATCTATTGTACAGGGCGCCGGACAGTTTGGTAGATTTAAATAGTGCGGTTCTTCTTTCGTATCATTTCGATAAAATATCTGTAAGTTCATACCATAGGAGATATTTAACGAGGGAAAAAAGGAACGCATTATATTTGTACATTTTCTTTATATTAGGCGACTGAGGTTTTTGCTGGATATCATTATTATTATTATTTTTTTTTTTAAAAAAAACTTATATATTTAAATAAAAATCGCATACTATTAAAAATACTGTTACATATATATTCGTTTCATAAATTTCCGGAGTTATAACCCCAAAAAATTTCTGCTTTAACAAATAATAGAAAGAAACCACGCTAAATGTAGTTGTTTTTGTTTTGGAATTTTTCTATGGAATTTTTTTCCTTGAAAGAATTCTTTCGTAGTTTAAAAAATATTTCCGGAAGATTTATGAAATTTTAATTATATTTAATAACGCGTACGCGGTAAAAACAAATGTCTAAACTTAAAATATTCGAACAATTGAAATTTTTAACGTACATTTAGATAAAGTATCAAGAAAAAGCGACATAATAATAGAAATTTTCAAAATTTTACGAAGATGTCCTTGCGTTCGGAACACAAAATTTGAAATATCGTAATTTCTACATAGGCCACTTTAAATTACTTAATAAATTTTAGGAATGTACGAAATTTCGTCGAAATCGTTAGATCCGTATATAATATATATATGTTTGATAAGCAGTGGCGTGCGGTGAATTCCTCTACAGGGTAAGCGATAACCACATAAAGTGTAATACTACACCAAACGAAAATTCATTTATAAAAAACACGTGATGATACATCCATTTAATATAAATACAAAATCCTTTGGACGATCTACTTGAATAAAGTCAGTTATAACGAGATCGTAAAACCTACCCATCGGTTCATTTTGCAGCTGATTTAACAACGCTTTTTCAATGGATATTAAAGATAAACCACTTAATCGGTTCTGTCCCTGTATCGACCTCTGATATGATTTTGAGCTAATTCAAATTCTTCGATAATACTTTTGACATACTCAAGTATACGATCAACAGATCGATCCGCACTAACATCAATAAATTTATTAAATCTCTCTTGAGTTTTTGCAATGTGACTGCATATGTAACGTAAAACTGCAAACATTATTTAAAATGTCCGACGTTTGGTCCAGTAATATAGAAACGATTTCGCATTTTTTATTTCTTCTTTTATCTTAGTTTGAACAACAGCATGTACCAAAGAAATTAAATCATTCTGAATACGATTTGAAGTACCGCAGAACGTTATAAAAGTCTCTATGTGCGTTTTCAGGATCATATCATATTTTGAAAGTAATTGTAGAAGGTCTACATAATTCCTACGATTATCGGAATCAGCCTTTTCAGAGTGGCCACATAAGGCAAGCTCATGAACACCGAGATTGCATACTGCATCAATTAATCTTTTTAAAATGTTTCTATTTTGCAGTACAATCTCATTATGTTCAATGACTTCAATTTGTACTTGATCATTTAATTATAAATCTACGCACGACTTACCAAATTTCTTCAATTTCGTGGAGGAAAAATATGACTCAGAACGTTCATGATTTTGAATCGCATCGATCAAATTATTCAAGTTATCATATCCCTGAGTAAGATCATTCCATATATATTTATTTTTTTCACTGCCAAATAATAAACACGGCCAACGTTTATCTTCACAACCAGTTAACCACAAAATGTTATCATATTGAGATGCTTTAAAATGTCTGGTAAAAGTTGTACTTTCTTTTGTTCATCTATTAAAGATGGTAATTCTGATTTTGGCTTACCACAATTTATAATTTCTAAGTGTTCATTAAAATTAAATCGTAAAAACGGTTTTTCAATGAATTCCCAAACGCGCATTTTGTTTACAAAAAAAAAATCGACCGTACAGCTTGCAGAAATCATGGATTAAACCACGTTAAACTCCAACCGAAAGCGATATTACGGGCGCTTACCATTGCTAGTGTCGCCTTCGTGTTTATGGGTGTAGTGAGTCTTTGTGTTAGTGAATTATCCGTATAGCCGGCTGAAAGCGATCTTACAGGCGCTTTACTCGTCTAGTGTGTTCTTGTCGAAGGTCAAAACCTATAGTCCGTCATCTCTGTGCACGTATCCTAATACAACGAATTCTTTTCTATGTAACCAGCTAATACAACGCGCCTGTATAACACAATTCATACCCTAAGTATAACACTTAAGTGCGCAGCCTAGTATCACATGCGGTTGTTGAAGTAATAAGCGCCAATATAATCGCTTTCTGTTTTCATATTCTATACCTTTATAAGTTAGGTGAAGAAAATTATTTTTTCAGAATTTTTCAGGGTAAGCGGCGCTTACCTCGCTTACCTAGAATGCACGCCACTGGTGATAAGCAAACAACAAGTTCATAGTCTCGTTATAAATATAAACAATAAAAGTATTGAAAGGGTCAGTAAATTCAAATATATTGGTTGCTATATTGTCATCATTACGGGAATATCGATAGGCATCTACAACAGTTCAAAGAATTAACGAGCTGCCGATTGGACTTCTTAGTACAGCCTCAAAGGGCTATTCCATACGGTCCAAATCAGCTTTATAATTTGCAGGTATATTAGGCGTTTGCAATAGGTACTGAGAGTCAATCGTCGTTCTGTTAGCCAGTATAGTGCGGATACGATTTTCTTGATCTGCCTGTACTTCATCCTTACATGGGGTTTTACGTCTAAGTGCATACCAAGATATTTGGCCGAGTTAGCTTGTGGAATAAGCTGACCTTCAATATAAGTACGATGGGACGAATTTGCGTGTTGCAAAGTGAATACTACGTGTTGCGATTCGTCTTTGTTGAACTTGATTTTCCAACGATTAGACCAATTAACAATGCGAACTAGACGACGTTGAAGACTCTCTGTTGCTTCCTTCTGGGCTATTACTCTTAGACGGGATAGCAGTATCCTAAACTTAACTGTGACTGTGTTATCATCGGTAGGCAAATCGCTAATATACAGAAGGTACAGGATAGGTCCAAGGGAACTACCCTGTGGAACTCCAACCTCTATCGAGTGATAGATGATTTATCCAAACTGATGGTTTGGAAGTTCCATAAACTGTCTTATTTGTTTTGATACAAGTTTTTCGTGATCGATGGCAGTAGCGATATTAGGCGGTAATACGTTACCCGCTCGGCTGACTTATGAGTATAATCACTTGTGCTATTTTGAAGCAGGCAGGTACATGCTCAAGTCTAAGACTGGCATTGAAGTAGTAAGAAAGCGGAATAATATCTTTAGGTGACAGCTCTTTCAATATACGTGGCGTTATCTGATCAATGCTCAGAATCTTTGTCGGGTTGTTTTTCCGTATCCTTTCTGATCCAATTTACAACTTCATCTCTAAGTGGTGGAACTCGTACAATAGGCCGTTTTATCCTATGACTTACTTTTCACAGTTTACAGTCTTTATCAGTATGCGGAATGAACTTTTCAAGATATGCTGATAAGGTGTTTTTTTTTTATTTATTTCCTCGATTAGTCGGTTTAACTGATTATTCAGAAAGACGGTTTTATCTCGTGGGTTACGAGACTTATGCCATTCTCAACGGGCCTTTCTTCTGTCGGCAATCTTCTGAATATGTGATTTCTTGGACCTCGCGATTTCTAGGAAGAAGTAGCTGTTTGATGTTCGTTTATCGGCGACGATGATCGAGATAGTGGTGGAATGCGTGTACTAATTTATTTCGACACGAGGGGATCTTTATATACAATCTAATTTTTTTTTTTTTTTACACATATGTGCGTATGCGTTTTGATATTAACGAATACGAGTATTATATAAGTTAAATTGCAAAATAAAATTAAAACAAAATCGCTTACTCACTTTTACTATATATTCGTCGGTCTGATTATGCTTATGTAGCTCGAATAATAAAGCAGATCCGTAGGAAGGCTGTAAGAAATTATACGACTTCACGGCGCATAATATAGCCACTATGGTAGAATCGTGCGCTGAATAAATAGTCATATTCTTCGCGAAATCATCATTTTGATTTACTTTCATTCTCAGCTGGTGTAGTATTTCCTTCAAGATAACACCTGAACATATTATTTTTTCGATGTGCTAATATTTTAAAATGATCTAAAATTACCCGAAAATATACTATAGAGACCCGTGCATTTCGTCGAAGGCGACTATCCATATTTATTGTTATAATAATTACGTTGTTTATGTTTTGCCTATTTTAAACAAAAAATCATATTAACGCTTATTAAAATCACGGCATAAATAAATTCTTATCGCTTTATTAAAAATCGTAAGGACTAAATTAGATTTTGATTAAACTTACCGGAAGTTAGGCGCTGCATTTCTTCCGTATAATAATAGATGCCAAAACTAATCGGAAGAGCTTGACCTAATTCGCCAAGAACAGGTTTCGCCCAGTTCGGTATTGACAAATTATTATTTAACTTGAAAAAATATACATACATACATACATATATATATATATATATATATATATATATATATATATATATAATCTTATAAAATTAATGTATAAATGTAATAATTACAGCGAGTTACTATTCTTTCGGATATCACAAATAATTACGAGCACGGGGTGTAATTGAATTATTTACTTAACAATCGACCATTTTATTATACGCTATATATCTAGAATGAGAAACCATTACTAAAAATTATGCTTAAACATACTGTTGATACCAAATAAAATTTAAAAATTGAAAAAAAAAAAAGGATAAATCTTCCGTGCACATTGTAGAAATATAAATACGATATTAATAATTTCACAAGAAACTGTGAAATACCGTTATTATATTTTTGTTTTTAGATAAATGTATCATTAGATTATTTCATTCTGAGCATTTCCACTCTTAAACAGTGACATAAATGTGCAAAAACATATTGATATCGTTGAAATATTCGTTTTTTTTTTTTATTTTTCCGTGTACATTAAGATTTTTAGTTCGAACCGGTGTATTTTTCGACTTTTGTCTTTTTATTTCATTATCAGTTCCAAAAATCCATATTTGTCGTTTTGTCGCCACGAATAATTTGTCGGGAAAAAAGTACATGTAAATAAATAGCTGTTATTTTTAATAACGCAATAATTACTATTAGTATACTTAATTTAATATTGAAAACAATTAAATAATTTGCTTCAGTTTGAAAGTTGTCGACGAAATAAAATTTCGTTCTACGAGGATTCACAATTTAAGTGTCTTACTTCGATCGATAACGTGTCATATATGGTCGTAATATTTTTTAAGTCTTTCGCGCCATAATTGGTAACATTCACACCGCTGTGCTTGCTGACGTACGTCATCAAATCGTGATAGCTATCTAAAATTTTATGTACTTCCGGTATGTTCTTCAAGTTATCCACATCCTGATCGTATTTAGGGCAAAATTTAGTCCACCCGAGAACCTACGTAAACAATAAAATCGGACAAAAAAAAAATGAAATTTTTCTGAATCATTTTAATGCATTTTAGAAAGTAAGCGTAATGAAATATTCTATTGAATATAATGTAACTTATATAATACACGTAATAATCTATGTAAATTTCGTAATAATTTTTAACCGCTTCAGTATGCAGATTTAGAAAGTATGAAAATAAATACAACGAGGTCTTTCGTTTTACCGATTGATTTATCACGATTACTGGGAAATTATATAAACTAGCTGTTAATTTAATTAATAAAGAAACTGAAAAAATTTAATAAAACCGATATTATGTTGAGAAACGAGCGGAATGTAGTAAATTTGGTGCATGTTAAGAGTATATGGCGAACGGAAAAATTACACGATTGAAAACAGAAAGAACAGATTGAGGAAGGTGAAGTCCCGTGGAATATGTAATCATGAGATAACGGTATGTATTCAATTCTAAGACGATGAATTATCGTAAAGTCATTTCGAGCCCAGTGGTCACTACGGCTCAGTTGATGATTTTACAGATTTTAAAAAGGTTATTTGGAAAATCAATCTTCATTGCTGCTTAGATTTGTAATGGAAAATTATCTTTATTGACAGTGGTTGGGCCATATCCGATCCATAGGACAATAAATTGCTGCTCGTGCGGGCACGTCGACCCTTTTATTGCTAAGTCACTGATATGTCTAGGAATCTATAAGTATGTCACTCTGCAGCTGTCCTTCATGAGATTAACCATGATCAGGTGGGTCTCTAACTAATGGGTATTTGGGTTGTAAGCTGGGTATCGAAAAAAGGAAAACAATTGAGCAACGATTTTTTTAGTGGGATTTATCTAAGTACTAAAATTTTATCCGTACATCCCTTCCCTAATATAACCTGAGTACCGCGTTATTAATATATATGTGTGTGTGTATGTGTCTAAACGTATTCTGAAAGCAATGTGCACCGATACATAATATTATGTTATAATTAAATACTATACGTTGCAGAATGTAATTATAGAACTATATATATATTACAATCTTAGAATATATTCTAAATAAGTAATAATTATGATTAAAATTGAGATTATTAACATGTTACAGAGATAGCTCAATAGCTAAACACTGTTATTTATGAATATACTTACAACAGACACACACATACACACACACCTATATATAACACATAGGTATTCATAAAAAAAACACACCTCAAAACCACCTATTAAAAGAAAAACAAAATGTATAATTAATTGACAAACTGCAGGTAATTGTAAACCCGTTTACGCAACACTAATGCACATTAATATCACCACGTTGATACATAAAATCACTGTAACGTGTACATCACACCGTTTTTGTCGAGTTAATGCGTGGACTACCAGATTGAGTAAATGTGAGCTTTAGATAATCGAGAAATGATTTAAAATTAAATATTTTTAAAATTTAGACATTTAACGTCAACTAAATTTCATTAGCATTAAAATTTCACGTACCATATAGTGGACACCGCGACTGCATGAGTTAAATATAAATCGGACAAAGACGTAAGAATTCAAGTTTCGAAATAGCAAAAAGGCCCACCCTAGTGACGACATCGAAAAATCAGCCGAATGTAAGATTCGTGTACGTAGCGATAACGTTAAACTATGATTTGTGAAAGATGAAAAACAAAATTATTATACAAATAAAATACAATAGTTATGTTTGAAAATAACTTTAAAAAATTTAATGATTTTTATTATATGTACGGAAAAAAAAAAACCGATCATAACGTCGGTTGATACAGATAACAATCACGAGATCAAAGGATCGGTAGTTAACAATGCACGAAATTGGCTAAGTCAACTTTGTCAGCATATCATAGTAACGACATCGATCAACATGATTTGATATATATAAATAAATACCATCGTCTCAGGCGTATTGTTCATTGTCGAACATCGTGACTAGTTGTACGTTATTCTTGAGTACAAAGTGAACTAGCGTTCAAGGCACTAATTATATAAAATGTAGATGCGCAAGTATATTAAGTTATTCAAAGGGACCTTCTTTTTAATAGATAAATATACGATGATAAAAAATTTGATATAGCGACGAGCCGGGATTGAACCTCGACCGTCGGGTCGACAATAAATTATGTATACACAATTTACACGTCATTCTGATATCTCCTCCACATCTCCGATTTGTTATCTAAATAGTTATCGAATAAATATACATTCGTAGCACGCGTGTTGATACATGCCGATGCCTATATTCGCATATGTAAATGCTTACTTTTTTCCTTCGAAACTACCGCGAGATGTTATCAAACACGTGCTTAATAAGTTAAAATAAGAACAGATACAAATATATACACATTTATATATATATATATATATATATATATATATATATATTTATATTCATGGTCGTATCTATTTTTAGTATATTATCGATAACGTGTTTTACAAGTTATTAATTAAACTACTATAAACCGGCACACACACACACACATATATATATATACACACATATGAGTGTGTAATATAAATGTAATTTGTATTGTAATATTATGCGCAGCAAATATTTTAATAATATTACAATAAATGTTGAATATATTGGAGAGTAGTGATTTTATTAATTAATAATAAACCGAACAAAATATAACACAATCACTAAAAGTTTTTGCTTGAAAATGACGTAACTGTCGAAAAGCTTCGCGATTAAAAAACTTTTAGTGATTGTGTTATATTTTGTTCGGTTTATTATTAATTACAATAAATATTTATAATTTTATGAAGATTAAATATTAGAACCACGCCAGGCTGTAAATCGTAAAATTATTTATAATATATATATATATATATATATATATTTTATTTTATTTATGTATTTCCATCACAACTGACCAACTTTAAAGGTCATTTAGCAATTAATTTAATGTGATCAGGGATGTTTTGTGAAGGGTAAATCACTAGTACTTCCTCTACTTACTGGTTGGACAAAGTCTAGAGGCTTATTTCGCCACAGCCTGCGTATAATCATTTGGCAGATTGGTAGCAAGTGGATTCATGTGGACGCTAATTTGGGGACGTGTTTGTTTTTTGATTTCATCCCCCCATAAGCCTAATGTTTAAGCTGTAATCGAGAGTAAAGTTTGTACCCAATTTTGATATAGTTTTGTAAGGTAGACGTTTTTTCGCAGCTACACAGCTGTACGCCATACATCCAAATCGGTCTTAAAGCTGTTTTATATAGTAGAGTTTAATTTCCCAATATGCGTTTTGGAAACATTCTTTAATTTCACGAACAGATACTAAACTAGCAGCTTACGACGTAATTTAAATCCTGCTATGCAAAACGTAAAAAAATTAAATCTTGCTCTTGCCGTATGCGTCGGGGATAAATTAAATATCTACTTTAAAATTAAATAATATCGCCGAGGTCTGCGATTAGATAAGTTACACAACTATATATCTCTAATTTTATGCATACAAATCGTCTTAAAGAAGCTTGACTTTAATACGACGGAAAGAAACAATAATGCATTACACTAAATAAACTTATTACAGAGTATTTGTGTAGTATAATATTTGCCAACATATATTTTATTATTATTATTATTATTATTATTATATCTTCACTATATCAAACGACTTATTTCGAATGAATTGATTTTAACGACGTTACTATTTAATTTATTTCGTGTTTTGTATTTTACGTATATTCAGGATCGTTCCAAATGGAACACGTACTATTACATTTATATTGACTGCTTTAAATAATATAATGGGGAGTCTATAGTGAAATAAGTAATAATTTTAATTAGAAGCAAATATTCAAAAATTGATATATATACAGACTCATGAAGTGGCAGTAGTAATTTTCAAATTTGATTAAGCATTATTTGAGTACTGCAATCTTACCCGCATGACGCGACTTTGATGATTTACGTTTCATTATATAACAACATTTTTGACAAAAAAAAAAATTTTTTTATCTCCTTCAGATCTAGAACTGACAAGTACAGTAATTTACTAGATATTAATGATGACAGGATCATCATTTCCAAGATGATCTCAATTTTATTTATTGAACCGTTACACTAAATCGACAACGTTTCTCCTTTTCAGCCTCCTGCGACCTACTGTTTGTTGCTGTAGAAGGTTCCTGCAAGAGCGTTTCCACGTGTTCCCAATCTCGGCAAGTGATCGATCGGCGGTAGCTAGTTTTATTTCTTCTGTAGCATATTTAACTTGTAGATTTTAATGTAGAGTATGATTTGAGTAATCACGGTGTTCTCGCCAGCGACCTCAGCATATTGTTTTGATAGCGCTGTATTCTATTAATATGATCTCGAAAGTATTTTATATGTACACATAATGGATTGCATAATATCATTCAAAAATTTTTATATACACACGCATGCAGTGGAGGCAGAATTTTTATTATAAATTTATTTTCAAATGGGATTATTATACATTAGCTTATATTCGCACATAAGATATTATATATATATAATATGGAATACTGCGATCTTATTTGTTTACGCGCATGTAGCAACAACGTATATGATACAATGATGTAAGTTTTTTCAATGAAAAAATCTATATTAACGAAAATAGTTAATTGGATAGAAAAGTATTTAAAAATTTGTGAAATATTTTAGCGATATATTTTTCGGTTAATACCTCAGGAAAATATAAACTATCAACTGGATAGTCCACCATCTGAAGAAGAAGTTTCACTAGTGATAAAAAGCTCGAAGCTTAATAGAGCGGCCGGGTTAGACGGTATACCGAATGAAGTATATAAATTTGGTGGAAAGGAATTAACGTCACAATTGCTTAAGTTATCATAAGAGATTCTGGGAAGAAAATATTCTAACGAAAGAATTTAAAAATGCAGTCATTGTTTGTATATATAAAAACAATTTAGTTATCGAGGTACATCCCTATTATCAACTGCTAGTAAAATTTTAAGCAGAGTACTTCTAACGCGAATGCAAACATTAATAGATAAATATCTTCCTGAAGAGCAATGTGGCTCCCGGCAGCAAACGAAGTACCGTACATATTATATTTGTTCTACGCCAGCTAGTGGAAAAAACTAGAGAACAAAATGAAAAATTGTATATGACATTCATCGATGTACAAAAGACTTTTGATACGATAAACTTGGGAGATTTATAAAAATAATTGGATGCTCACCGAAACTGCTGTCGCTTCTATAACAGTTACACGATGATATAGAAGGTGTGGTAATTTGCGAAAATGGATTTACAGATCCGTTTAAAATATCGACTGGAGTTAAACAAGGATGCGTACTTGCACCTACGTTGTTTAATCTTTATACGAGTATGGTTTATATAGTACATAAGCAAAAGATTTTAACGCCCGAAATTAAAGAGTACCGGTTCGATGGAGTATATAATCTACCGAAATTTAAAATTAAAAGCGAGACGAACACGTTCATCATGCAAAATTTACAATATGCGTATGATTGCGTCATTTTAGGCAAAAGCGCTCCAGAATTGCAATATGCGATAAAATTATTACACGAAACATACAAAGATTTTGGTCTATCTATTAACTGTAACAAGACAGATGTTATAGAAATACCTGCAACTAACAAAGAGAATATATTATCGACGGAAATATATTAAACAAAGTGAAAGAATTTAAGTATCTGGGAAGTATTATCAGTAACGACGGAAGTCTAGATGAATAAATTTTGTATAAAATTAGAAATGCAATCAGATCGTATAAAAGGCTTTCTAGACGAGTTTTTAATAATAAAAACTTAACAACGGCTACTAAAATGACCGCGTATAAAACTGTGATAATGCCGACCATGTTATACGGTGGAGAAACCGGGTCAATAAAAATTAATCAACTTAAAAAATTAGAAGTCATTTTACATTACTAAGCCGGATTCTTCGGATTATCTGGAAAGGTCACATATCGAATGAAAAAGTACTACAAATGGTGTTCTTCAATTGAACAGCAACTAGCGAAGTCTCACCTGGCATGGATGGGCCACGTAATACGGATGGACGAAGAACGTATTCCAAAGCGCATGCTTTACGGAGTAATAAGTAATAGCGAAAGGTGGCCGTCCAAAATTTCGATATAAAGATACGATTAGAAGTACAGTTAAGAAAGCAGGAATGAATCCGCCAAAAAGATATTACACGGGAAGCGATGGCAAAAAATAGGATCGAATGGTGATTGTTCACAGACGACATCGTGAACCAGCGGCTTGTATATCGAAAATCAAAGAAAAAGAATAAACAACATATTGACATCGTCGCCGGCAGAACAGAAATTCGATCTTTGCGATTTTACGACGTATTTTAAAATTGATCTGGTCTCGCATATGCGACACAAGTATTAAATAATAACACGAAGAGCTTAATAAATGACATTCACACTCGTAATCGAGTGAGTTAGAATTATATATGTATATATTAGCGCGCATTTGCGGTTATCATATTTTTATTTAATTTCATATATACCGGTTAAGATGTTCTCTTCAGATTTCTCAAAGTTTATCCTAAATGAAAATAAATACTTCGAGAATTTTATTGAAATTTCAATAACATCTATAAAAGAAATTACGAAGTATTAAATTTAAAAATACATATTGTGCCTAAGATAATGGGAAACTTACGACCTTGTCCAAAATAAAAATTACCCGTGTTGAAATTTTTTTAATAAAAATTTCGAAAAACTAGATCTTACTGTAAATTTCTATTTATCAGTCACCTGGGTAATGTGCCATTTTCGTTTTTTTTTCTTTAAGTCTATTTTTAACTATAAGCTTGATCCGTTCTAACCTAATTGAATCTAACCTAACCGGGTATTTTTTTATTCTCGTTTTTTTTTTTTCTTTAATTCTACTTCTAACTAGTCGAAACAAACTTCCGATTCTAACCTAACCTAACCTTATATAAGTAATAATTATTTTATTATTTAAATTTTTAATTTTTTTTCCTTTTCTCTTATATTTTATTTTTTTATTATTATTAAGACACAAACTCTTTATACACATCATTGATGGTTTAAGGGACTATGTTTCTCATCCCTTACCATCATATATATTTATTATTATTTTATATTTTGCAGGGAACTGTCACACACATCTAGTTAACTTTTGTAATATAATTGTTTGATTTTCTTTTGTTTCAGCTACACTACACTTTCACACAATTATTTATTAAGTACTCTGGTGGTTCCCTGCACCTTTATCACAAATTACTTAATACACTTGCCCTACCGCATAATTGCGGATTGGAGAACCACAAAAAAAAAAACAAAAAAAAAAAAAAAACTAACCTAACCTAGCTGGTATTTTGCTATTTTGGTTTTTTCCTTTAATCGTACTTCTAACTAGTCGAAACAAACCTAACCGAACGTAACCTCACCTAACCAACCGATAAAGTCGTAAGTTGTCCGCTACACTACCACTACGATGGTGAAATTTCTATTTCATGTTTGTAAACATAATTATGAGTGAAATTTTCAAAATTAATGTTTTAACAATTTTTATAAAATAAAACACACGGTTCTCACGGTCGTATAAACTGCAATACAGCGTAGGAGGGGAATGTCGATTTTAATTTATTCTACGTATAAAATGACACAAAAACTTTTAAAAAGTTACAAGTTACGTCATTATCAAGATAATTTCATATTAATCAGTAATATAAATTATAATTTTTGTAAGAAATTTTTCTAGTGTATTTTATTTAAATAAATATTTTTCGATTTTAAATTATCTTACAAACTTCCAATGTAATTTTTTAACTATTTGATAAAAAGAAAAAAAAACCTACTTGTAATTTTAGCAGAACATCTCAAGCAACTTATCTTGAACATGTATGACGCTTTTACGTTGCAAACATTGGAGTTTGCCTTAATATTTTCCAATTAACTAAACCAGTTTATCATTTGAATTTCATTAACTTCTGTCTTTACATCAGTAACTCAGGATTAAAATAGTTGTCCCCCTTTGAACTCAATCTTTTAAATTTATAGACCATTTTTATTTCGAATACGAGTCTTCTCATATTTATAAACTGAAACTGATTGAATGTACACGTGTAACCCATATAGCGAAATTGACTTGAAAATTTGAAAGAACTAAATATACAGAAACTTCAGTTCGAACTGCAATCCTCATTGATTAAGAGCTTTGTTCGATTTACACTCAAATTTAGAATTTTTAATCCTTGCAGTATTCGTGTTACACCTATAGGGTATAAAGTTAAAAAAAATTATTTATTTTCATACTGACATTCGTTTAAGATAGAACGTTTCAATTCTATAAAATATTTATAAGGCGCTTTGAAAATTATCTATAACTATCTAAAAAGTGGTTTTGAGTGCAACATATTACTTCATTTTTTCATCTAATCGAATTGTTTTTTGTTTTAAAATTACTTCATACGTCAAAATTTATAATCGATTAACGCGACTAAAAGGGAGTGTTTAATTTTTTTTACTAATTCGTAAATTGTTGTCATTTTGAATTTGAGAAATTTTACATAAAATCCACTTAGTCTCAATCATTTTTTTCCTTCAAATTATCGGAAAATTGCGTAATGCTTTTCCGAGTTTATATTATTGAAAATAATACTATACCTTCATTTTTTTCTACATGTTATAAAAAGCAAAGCTGATAAATAACTAAACTATTTTATTATCTAGCAATTTTCGACAAGTGTTTTTTTTTCTGAAACTCCTATTCTTCGTATTATAATTTACGTTCAGTGATATTTTCAATGTGAAATAGAAGTTATCAATTCGAAGTGCACCTATCGTTAAAAAGTGATAAATACTAATGTGTATCCTATTTATATTTTCGAACAAACTATTTTTTTTTAAGTGAAAGCGTGGTATAAATACGTATACACGTACGTAAAATACTTGGCTGCGTTTATCACTTTATATTCGTAGAAAATATTTTGTTTTAGTAGCAGAACTATTTATTTACTTTAAAACTAATTATCGGAAGAAGTTAAAACATGTTTAAGGTTGCGACATCAAGTTAAAGTTATGGATTTTTATTGCAGTTTTACGTGGACAATAATATTACGATAAACTCAGGCCTCCTTTTCGTAGAGTTCTTTTGAACTGTTAATATCAAATTTAAAAAGGTTATTAGCAACTTTTAAAAAAAAAAAATGTTTTCAACTTTCAAAGTTAGTAAGTGACGTCGCGCTTAATCGATCTTTATTAACCAAGAGACAAATGACGTTTTCTAACAAGCCAGTATGCAAGATGGTTTATCACTGACTTGCCTTACTAATTATCGTCCAATTGAATGAATAGCTGAGGCGAATGAAAGCATTTTTAATTATGAAATGCGAACTTAACTGTTACAAGCAAAATTGTAAAACATTAGTCTAGGTTCAGATAACAAAAATCAACTGCCCGTTAGATGATTAACCATTTCTAAAACCAGTTTGTTCTGGAATTAATTGCAGATCTATCGTTTGTTGTATACGATTTAGCATACATTCAGCAAGCTTAAAAATGCAACTATAGGTCAGTAGTTTTTTGGTTCGGTGCAATCTTTTCGTTGTTTTGCGAAGGCAACTACGTGCGCTTTTTTCCATATCATTTTATTCGTATATATTATATTGCTAAACAGCTCAGTTAATCACTTTAAAGTTCTCTCTCCAAAATGCTTAATTTACTCTGGCATTATTGTAGCTTTCTTTACTTTGATGGTTTTCGGTGCTTTTTCAATTTCGTCTATCGTGAAAGGGGTGGCACAGTAATTTACTTGAGAGCTTGGATCGCTGGCGAGACGCGTTTTTAATAGACGTTTACCTACTTTCTATTTAACATTAAGTGCGCTCTGATTTGGTGTGGCGTTATATTGACATGTTTATCATTTTGCTTGTCGCCGTTTAGTCTGCGTCGCAATCTGCATGCTTTATTGCTACCTCGTTCCGTATCAAGGTTTTCAATAGTTTTTAACCACCTTTTACTTCTTGTTTCTCCTATCGTCTGTAGAATTTTTTCTCCTAGGTCTGCTGCATTTGATGAGAAAGGTTATCAACTTAATATATCAACCCACTGCTGGGTGTAGGCATGTCCCAGATGCTTCCAATGATTCCGGCCATGTGCCACTTGGATCCAATTGATTCCTACATGTTTGGCAATATCATCACGCCACCGTGTTGTTGATCTGCCCTTTTTCCCGTTTTGAATGCAATGGGCACCATTGTAGGATGTGCTTTGTCCACCAGCCATAATGTCTACGCGCTATGTTTTAATTTTGAAATTCGTTCCACCGCGTCGGCCAATTTTGTGCGCTATGTAATCCAAGTAAAGGTTTTTCTGTCTTTAACTTGACGTTTAATATTATCCTTTCGTGAGCTGTTTTCCCGATTTTCATAATTATTCCCTTTGTGAAGTTCCGCTCCGTATGTTAACATCCGTAGGACACAGATATATGAAATTCTGTAACCTCTAGGTGTGGTTATTCTTGAGATATTTAAAAAGAACTTCTTTGAATACCACTTAATACGTTACAGGCGTGTACAGAATTTCATCGAAATCATTACAGCCATTTCCAATATATATAATGTAATGATTTATTCTTACATTATCCATATGCATTAAAGACAGTCGTCGAATTTTTTCGATGAAAAAAAAAACGTTACCAGATTACTACGTAAGGTTTCAATTCTTTTATGCATTAAAGATGTTTAAATTTTCCTTACTCTTGTAACATAACCCACAAATCCTTTTCAATAGACGCTATTTCTAAATTTAATAATCTTTAGAAATAATTTCACGTTTACAATCATAATTTTTATACAATTTCGCTTTTCCTACAGTTGTTTAATAGTCTTGATTACATTACCCGATCGAAATTCATCCGACTTGACGCTCTATTTCGCTAATTTATACACATAAATTATCTTATGTGTGTTTTTTTTTACATTAATAAAAGATTATAATTTCGTTATTAGAATTCCAACAAAAACACGTGTAATATAAATCAGAATGCTAAATAAAACTTTGTGTATAGCGGAAAATAATAGCTAATATTTAATATTTACTAACATTATCATCATCGTTGGAAATCGTATGAACCGGGATCGGTTGCCAGTTAATATTTTGATTCCATACTTGCCAACTTCCAGGTGGATATAAAGCTGCTAACAGGCTTTGTACACTCATAATAGTTCGATCTTTATCGGAGCTGATGGCGGTTATGGTGCTAACATTATAATTGTTTCCGATTAAAGCTCGATATCGTTCTCTGAGAAATAACCCCAGCATATACAACCTTTGTTTGCCGGCCTGAAATTTAAAACAAAATTCAAAAATAAGCGAATACAAATACGCCTTGTTCAACACTTATAATATTAATTACAATAGAAGAATAGATCTCACTAAAATATTATATGTGGCGTGTAAATGAAAAAACTCGCATTCCAAAAACTCAGATTTAGTGACAGACTTCAACATCGAAAGATACAAGAAGCTGACTCTTATTAATACGTCATAATTTTTGCGTTTACGAGAATAGATAGTATTGACTCAGCCAGTAATATATACCTAAGATATTAACACTCCTCTTTAATTGTAACTGAATTGACATGATTTCGACCTTTGATTTTCAGCGAAGTAGACGTACGCAATGGATTAAAGAGAGTTATAGAAGTTGTGACTGTTTTACACTTGAAGGGGAAAAAATTAAACGAAACAACAGTCCTACGTTTGTTGTATATTTGATTACATTTACAAATGTTCGCGATATTGTAAATATTAAATCATACCTTACCGCCTTCCAAACATACGCACACAAAAAATTTTTTGTTACACATAACATTACAAAGTAACATTAATCCAAAGTTAACATAAAATACAAGAACCTTTTAAAATTCCAATCAGAAAAACTAATAATTATGAAGTAAGATTATCAATCTGAAGATAAAACCAAAATATATTAACAATTTATTTCCGCATGAGTAAGTACAAAATTTATACAATTAGAAAAGTATGAAAATTTTTAAAACAAGAAAGACGAAACAATTCAATCAACTACGTATAATAGCTAAGTATTTTTATTTTTTCATAATTTACACAAAACAATCCCCCGAAAATTAAATGATTAATTGTCGTATAAATAATAAAGCTTCAATAGGGAAAAAGTTCGACGATTAACGACTAACAACATAAACTGGAAAGAGGGCAATGAAACAATTCATACGCGAAAATGTACGCGGTAAACGAAAGAAAAACACCGATAGAAATTCGAAGAAGAAAAACTAATCTCAGAAAAGTCGTGGACTCGTTCGTTTGTTGGCCGGTAGTATGCGCACGCAACCGCACCCACGTGTTATGAACAACGCAACAAGAAAAACCTATTCCGCCGCATCAAGCGTGTGTACTTCAAGGACTCTGGTTGCAATGCTAATTCAGCCCTATGTAAACTCTACATCCATAGTAGCATTAGATATATCACTATATAATGATATTTCAAAAGTTACATCAAGCGTGCAACCATCAACCATTGTAACTAGGCATTTCAAAGCACTTTTTTTTTTTACTTTTTGTTTATATTCTACGAAAATATAATTAAAATTCATTTATTTTGTTCAATCTTCAAAATTAAATTACTACTTTTAACTATTTTACTACATCATCAATTTTTATGCTGTTCCAGATATTTCTGGTGGTTGTGCAACCATGCAACCTTTATTTATGAGGCGCCACTACATAACACACAAGTACAATAGGAAAAAACTCGCTTCAATTGTACTACAATTCAAAAATTGTAATTTACCAGATACGTTTATCACCTTTTGCACACCAACAGTCACTACTAATAATATCCAAAAATAATGTCACAACAATGTAAAAAGACACACAGAACTTTGTCTCAATTCTAGCTCTAATGCGATAATTTATTATAGTTATTCTCTAATTCCCCAAATACAGTGAATCCTAATACTTTATTTGTCTAACTCACATTGATTGTCTGAACCGAGTTCAATATAATGCTAACATTTTACGGACATCGTATATTTTAAGCTGATTATAGAGAAGGAAGAGCTGTATCCTTTACCAACCGTTACTTAAAAATTGAATTACATACCTCGCAAAAACTACATGATATACAAGCTATTGGTATCAATATTTACAATAATAATAATAATAATAATAAAATAAAAACAGTAATAGAAATATTGCTCACATTACAGTTTCAATACTAAATTCTGTCTGAGCTTTAAGAGGGGAACCTTGTACCTGCCATCAGTGCTGGTATCGGATTGCTTTTAATAACCAATAACACAGCCTATTGCATCCGTTTTTCACAGGATCCAACATACTTAACAATGCTGTACATGGAACCACATACTTAAGGTTAGTTCAGATTAGTGATTTGTAGAGTAGTAATAGAATAAAGGGGTCACCGCCCAATCATGCATTATGCAAATTACATAAAATGCTAATAGCGCGATTGATAGCTGTTAACAGCATATCGATATGTGGACGCCATGTCAACCATGAATACAGAATAATTCCTAACGCCCCTTTCAGTTGTAATAAAAAATATATTATTTGTGTCGCATCGGCGATATGAAAAAAACTATCGCTGCATATTTTTCAACACTAAGATTTAAACTTAAATCAGAAAGATAATGTTCAACTAACGCAACATCAGCATTAATGTTGTACTTGAATTGGACGTAAATACATCGATATCATCTGAAAATCCAGGTGATATTCGCAGTAATTGCGCATATGTAACAAAAGATGATAGATAGGGAAGGTACTATGGCAATAAACGTGAAAAAAAAAAACCAATGGTGATCCAAATATGCGCCGTATAAAAATTGATGGAGAAATAGTTGAACAAGTCCAGCGGTGTGAATAATTTGACTAGATTATAACGGAAAATCTCTATTGCTATACTGAAATTAATTATAGAATTGCACTAGCAAAATGTGCGTTTGAAGAAAAACAAGGCATATTAAGACAACAGTTAATACTTTTAAAGTTTAAAAATAATATTGAAGATGTACGAGTGGTTCATAGAAAATCTGCACATTAAATAAAGTGTATATGAATAATAAGCGTTCGAGATGTGGGCTTGCAGGAAATTGTAACGACTAAGCTGGTAGGAAAAATCTAAAATGAACAGGTACTACGGAAAATTGTCCAGCACGGGTGATTACTTCGAAATATTTCTGAAGGCACAATTCAAGAAAAAAAAATCCGCGAAACACATTTATTGTCAAAAGACATCGAGTTAAAGAACTAGGCTGAATTAAAAACCGCTACGAGATGGAAACCTACTATTGTAGCGATGGATCAGCCTTAGGACTGTACCGATGATGATAATATAGTGTACCATCTAATATACTTACACTTAGATCAAAGTGTACATTAGAACATAGTACATAAAAAATAATTCTGAACTAAATGCATAAGTACTAATAAGAAATTTATTACATTTATCTCAACTTGAAAATTACATTCTTTGATAAACACACAAATAAAAATCATAAATTTAACAAAATCTTACGAAAAAAAAAAAGATTCGTCGCGGGTATCATTTTTTTTTGTTATCTTAGAAACTAAACCAGCGTCAACATTAAAAGAGTGATTATGTATAAAATATAACGTAAAAAATCACTTTTATAACATAACTTGATCGAAATACAAATTCACAATTAATCCCTTGGTTAACTTAAACCAGTATCTCACAACCATTTACGACGGTTTTTTTTTTTAAATAATATTTAAAATACAATTGAAAATATCATTTCAGGTGTAATCAAAAAATTTTCTATCATTTTTTTTCTGCGTATGATTATTTAAATTGTCCGTCCGTACATCTTTCGTCCGAATTTTCGATTAAAAAAAAAACAAAATTGTGTAACAAGTTTTTGAAGCAGTGCATCCATTTCACTAAGCAAGAAATAAATTAAAAACATTCTAACGTTTGTGAATGTGGCAATATTCGTAGGAAAATTTCGTTCTAATTGGTATCGAAACCAAGTCAGTTCGTATGTAATTTTCGTACGAATTCCGATCAAATTAAACCGAAATATAAAATAGTAAATTGTGATTTAATCTTAAAAAAATATATACATTCAAGCAATAATAGTTGTGTAGATTTCTAGAATACGCCGATACGGTTTCTATTTTTTTTAATCGAGTAGTCTATCCGCGACCAGACGGTAGGTACTAAATTAATTAATTGAACAGTTGTTGGTAATGTTACGTGTAAACTGATACAATTGTAGGTTTAGTAACGCACACCTGTTTCATGTTGAACATTTGTTTAAAGATGAATAAATTTCTAAGTTATAAACGAATTGCATCACCGAAATAGTACATTAATTTCATTCGCTGATTGTAATTAAAAAAGCAATACGTATTTTATGAGACAAGGATATTATTCTTTGGATCTTCAAATATTATCAAAGATAAATAGGACTTTCTTCACATCAAAATGTACATATATCTTCAAAGAGTATATTTGAAATTAAATTATTACAAACAAGAAATATAAATTCTTGAGCTACTACATATAGTATACAAGAAAATTTAAAATTGTAATTGTAGTTATTTATAAACCAAAGAAAATATAATCGCTAAAAGTTTTTTATCGCGAAGCTTTTCGACAGTTACGTCATTTTCAAGCACGCTCAATAAATATTACATCTTTTTTCTTTTATTTTTTTTTTTACATATGAATTACCAGAAATGTTTATATAACGACAACTTAAAATTTGATATACATATTTCACCAGCCAGAAGTAATTTCGATTTTAGATTTATTTACAATAAATTTTATTTATAAAACAGATTTTTGAAAAATTCTTCATAAAAATTGATAAATATCTCCATGGTTCAGGTTTCATTAAATGTTGAATATATTGGAGGGTAGTGATTTTATTAATTATAAACCAAACGAAATATAATCACTAAAAGTTTTAAAAAAAAATCTAATATTTATTGTGCGTGCTTCGACGCAACTGTCGAAAAGCTTCGCGATAAAAAACTTTTAGTGATTATATTTCGTTTGATTTATAATTAATAAAATCACTACTCTCCAATATATTCGACATTTAATTGTAGTTATGCATGTAAAATACTGTATTACAAATGAAACGATTGATTATCAGATTATTTCATTAATTACGTTTTTCATTTTGCACATTTTTATAAATTGGAATCTCGATTACTATTTTTTACGTTTTATATTTTTATAAATTGTACATGTTTTTATATTTTATTTTTCATGTTCACCGGATAATGTGGCTTAGCCGAAAAGCTTTGTAATTTTCATAAAGAAAATTTTAACGATTTTAACTTCTTGTTTGTTTATTTTTTAAACATCACTGCATTCGCATTTCTTAAAACAATAATAACTATAGTAACCTACTGTGTAAGATCGTTGTTTATCAGTGGCGAGATTATTCATATACATGTTTAATTTTAAATATTTAAGAGATAAAATAAAAAAACTACTAGTCTGGTATCACACGCAGCTAAAATTTTCATCCACATTATCAAACATAGAATGACAAGATACATTGAAGACTATATAGATGATACGCAATGTGGATTCCGGAAGCAGTTATCTACGAGAGACGCAATAGCAACTCTCAGGACTTGCGGAGAAAGACTAATTGCCCTAAAGCGCACAATGTATGTGTGTTTCGTTGATTACGAGAAAGCTTTTGATAGAGTCGATTGGAATCAATTGTTTACGTTATTGGGGCAGATAGGAGTACCAACTAATTAACATAATAAAAAGTTTATACGTAAAATAAACAGCTGTTGTTAGATGGAGAAATGAATACATACAAGCAGTAACTATCACAAAAGGTGTCAGGCAAACCCCTTTCACCACTACTGTTCAACATATGCGCGGAAATCAATGAAGCCTTACAAACAGGTGAGGAAGGAATCAAGATCGGCGGTCGAAAATTGAGAATCATCAAGTTTGCATATGATCAGGCAATGTTGGCTACAAAATCGGAAGGTTTAGATAAAATGTTAACGAGGCTGCAACATGCGGCGAAGAAATATGGAATGAATATTAATGTGGCAAAGACCAAAATCATGTGCGTTAGTAAAGAACCAAATATGGTTAACATAAGACTAGAAGGAAAAGATTTAGAACAGGTGAAAACAACGTACAAATATTTGTGACAATGGATTACAGAGGACGTATTCTGTCAATAAGGAAATAGCAGCCAGAATTGCAATGGCAAAAACAGCATTCATGAAGAAAAAATCGTTGATCACACAGCGAAGCATGTCCCAAATTTTCCGGAAACGAATAGTAACAACATATGTATGGCCAGTAGCCTTGTATGGCTCAGAAACCTGGACTATGTCTGTAAAACATAGAAACAAATTAGAAGCATTTGAAACTTGGTGTTGGCGTCGCTTGCTAAAAATATTACGGACCGACAAAGTATCAAACCATAGTATTTTTGATCGAGTACAACAAGAACGACGTTCTATCCTACGAAGCATAAGAAAAAGGAGGTTGGAATGGATCGGACACAGACATGGCGGAATGCTAAATGAAGCAATCGAAGGCAAAATACTTGGGAAAAGACCGAAAGGCGCAGACCTAGGTTAACGCTAATGGACTCCATAAAACAGGAAGGAGTACAGTCGTACGTACAACTTGCGGCAGATCGTATACTGTGGAAGAAAGACATAGTGATGGCGTACCAGTCCTAGGACTGAAAAAAAAAGAATAAGAATATATATATGTATTGTTTTCTTTATTTTGCTCGTATATTCTTTAATTAGCGTTTTTTTTATACACTGAATCGACCAATGATGGATCTTAACATTATTACGGTTTTCCTACGTGCATCGAGCTTCTCAATATTCGTTTTTTTTTCTACCAGACTGTTAAAATCTAAAGTACTCGCCGCAAATGTCATTTATTTAATGTATCGAAGTTGCTTGAACTTATATTTTAGACTATTTATTTCTAATATATTAACGAAGTTTGTCAAAATTAACGATATTACACACAAAACTCTGGCAAATAGAGTTTAACTCAGTTCGTTAGTGCTCTTACATTTTTGATTCGTACAATTTTATGTATAAAATACGCGCTGAATTGTTTTACAAATATTTGACGAATTAAAATATTAACAAGGATCAAACGTCAAAAAAAAAAACAAAAAAAAAACTGATTAACGCGTAATAGTTTTTAAAATAATACTTCTTATTTAATCAAGTAAACTGCATGCACTTCTATAGGTAATAAAACACACGCATTTATCACAAAAGTAGTTACAAAACGCAATATGAATTTCGAAAGCGGTCAGAAACGTAAATAACGTAAATTATTTATTTTTTTTATTTACTCGCAATACTGATAAATTAGGAAATATAAATTAAAGTTACTTCGACACATGTACATTAGAAATTTGTATACGATTAAACCTAATTTATGAATAAACATCGTCGATAACGCTATATATACTAAACTATTTCAACGTTATTATTGTTAAAGTATTAAAAAAAAAATAATAATAATCGATAGTGTTTAGTGTAAGTTTTCATATACAGATCGCGCTACAGTTTGTTTACTTCTTTAAGTTGGTTTTATATGCTTTATATATTTTTTTATTTATTTTTTATGAAGATGCTTTTACAGTCTACCCAATGTGATACTGTATTAACTCGTCTATATCTATACTATCTACAAGAATATATAAAACTGTAGGGTCTGTCTGTGACTTACGAATATTTTTAATTATAATCACTGTATTGGGCTATTTTTATCGCGCATAAATAGAAAATCTATTTGTTAAAATTTTTGTCTGTCTGTCTGTTTCGATTTAACTCAAAATCTAGTAAAACAATAATGATATGAAATTCGCACACAGCTCCTATATTATCGGATTCGTTCAAGCTTTCTGTCGCATTGATATCACAAATAGAACAGAAATTACAATTGAAAATTTTAAAAAGTAGAAAACAGGCTATATCTCTGTCAAAGGCTATCTGTAAAATAAGTCATTATCCACCGTTTCTGGAATGGTTACGTTCGTGTAATAAAAGGGAAGGCGATATTGTATTTTAAAAAAAAAAAATACACTGGCGAAGCCGCGGATAACTTCTAGTATTTCTATAAACGCGGACAACTTCTCTAGAAATATCGCTTTGTCGAGAAATAGATGTAAATTCTCAAGATGAAGAAGGGACAATACATAATACGGAGAGGACCGTTACGAAACGTGCGCAGTAATTTAAGGTATAGTTCGGAGCGTAATGTTATTAAAGATCATTCGAAGAACACGTGATCAGAATTGCAAATTGCACATCCAGCATATAGAGGGCAGTAGTAGTAGTATAGTAAAATGTTAAACTAGAATCGATATTCTTTGAGTAATTCAATAAATCGTTCTAAGGAACAATTAATATAGTAAAGGATTCAACAGGTTATATTTTTTATTTTTGTTTAATAGACATTTGTTTTTTGTTTATTGGTTTATATAATAATGTTAGACGGAAAATCTGGTAGATTCGTCAAATATTAAAACACCCCGATATTCGCATGTTTTTTTTTTTTTTTTTTTTTAGAAATGTCAAAAATGGCTATTTTTATCCAGTTCTGAAATTAAAAATCCGCATAAACTATTCTTTCAGGTTCTATAAGAAGGAAATGATGAAATACGGGAAATTACGTAAAAATTATTCCAAGAAGGTGTAAAAAATGAAGTAAATAATAGTAATCAAAAGTGAATATGAAAGAAAATGTAAAACGTCAATATAATCACACTTATAAAAAAAATGGTTTCTACCTGATGTAACTGATAAATTAACCCATTATCGAGAGAAAAGCGGGTTAGCCGACATTTCTATTAAAATGTGATATTTGCCGATTTTTAACACGGTCGGGTGACACTAATGACGTTTCTAATGTTGATTTTTAACGTATTTCTTCAGACCTAACCTAAGCAAACCAGCAAGCGCAATTTAACCTCTAAGAAACATTAATGAAACACATATTTTGAACGACTAAATTATACGGAATCTAATAAAATGGGTATATTCATAAACTGCAATAAGACTAAAGTTATGGTAGTAAGCAAAGAGGCAGGAACAAAAAAGACATGAATTAAAATCGATAATAGAATCATACAACAGGTTAGTACATTTAAATACCTAGGATATAATATTAACAGCACATGGGACCCTGATTACGAAATAAAAACGACAATTGAATATGCGAGAAACGTGTTTCTGAATATGAAAGGTATATATCTGTGAACAAAACGATAAAATGGGACACCAGATGCAGGTTTGTGAAATGTTAGGCCATACTGCTATATGGAATGGAAGCCTGGACGAACAAAAAATCAATGCTAAATAGATTAAGATCATTTCAGATGTGGCTATACCGTCGTATGCTAAAGATTCCAATAAAGTATCAAATGCGGAAATACTAAAACGACTAAATAAAAGATTAGAGTTAGAAAAAACTATTAAGAAAAGAAAAATAGCTTACTTTAAGGAAACATGGGGTTGGACAATGCAAAAAAATGGACAGGACTTAATGCAGAAATCTTATTGCGGAAGTTAGCCAACAGATTGGAATCCAGAGAGATAATCGCCAACATCCATTGAGGATAACCGGAAGAAGAACAGGGGAAGAAATTAATAAATAAATTTTAAAATAAATAAAATAATAAATAAATTTAGAGCGGGAAAATTAAAAGAACGAAACACAGAATATTAATTAGGAATGGCGAACCACGCAAAAGTTAAAACAAAATAACAACAATTCAAATAATAATTGTTTTAAATTAAACAACTACCTTCTTCTTCATCGCATTCGTTATAAAAACGTAATCGAATTTTTCCACACCAATAAGCGGCTACACATTTTCGAAATATACTGTACTGCACCGTATTCACATCTACCGTCATTCGAGTATGCTGGTTAGCTTTGCACCGTCCTACATTAGTCATTATTCTATTCAAAGTTATCTACAGCTCCCACTGAGATCTGCTACTTAGTGTTACTAATTGTCATTCGCCATTTGTACAATTTTTCTTCTGCTGGCGCTCTCTGTAATCTTTTTACACATTTCAGAAAGCTTTTTCGAGATTTAAGTCTCTATTTAATAAGCTTTTAGCCATACATGGTGTGCGTTTTTTCATCTATTTGTCTATTTCTTTCCATATTTGTTGCAACTTCCCGCCGTATGTTTGGTCGAGCAATTCTGATATATTTTCTCCATATTTGTAGGCTTTAGATATCTAGTCGCCTTTCAGCGTGGTTCATTTAAAGCACTGCCCATATATTTTGTTATGTACTGATCGATTCCACGCTGGACATCCGCTAACGGAAAGCGTAATGCCGAAGCAGATATCCGCATAGTTTCTGGGTTTGTGCACCAAATGTTCTCAAACAATTTCCTTCATATAGCGTTTCTGGAACTAATCTTCTGTTTAACATTTGTACAGTGTTGTTACACATGAAACTGAACCTTCTCGCGGTGCGCTTGGTAACAGCGTAAACATCAAACAACTATAATAACCTAACTATCTATTATTATAAAAAGGTTATTAAAAAATAATTTTTAAAATACACGATTTTTTTTATTATTATAATATTTTTTTTTTTAAATAAAACAATAACTATAATGAATCGACATTACCGTCATGACGGTGAAAGTTGCAAGCTCTAATCGACACTACCGCTATAGGGGAACAAATTTCGACCTATATCATGTTTGTAAGCATATTTAACTTACAGGGTGTAATTTATATTAAAAATTTTGTTCGTATTTTATTTAAATTTTTTATCGTGTTTATCCAAGCTATGATCGATTTTGAGATATTTTAATATTCCAGGAATGGCTGAAAAGCTTGTTATGCATACGATAAGAATTATGTTAAAGTGCTCGATTTTATTTTATTTAAGCGTATATACACTTTTTTCCAGGTAATTCGACAAATTAATGAGCAATTAATAATCAAAAATTCAACAATTATTTGATTATGTGAGGAATTAATCGATATATCAACATTAATAAAAAGATTATACAGACAAATACGATTCGAATATTATTAAAAATTGAAATTTATTCAAATCGATTTTATAGCTGTTTATTTTCAAAGAATTGTTAATTAACAGTTTAACCTTTATAAGCGCCGAAATAAATTACATAGATGAGATTTTGGAAAAATATAATCTACGTTTACATATATATATATATATATATATATATATATATATATATATATATATATATATATATATATATATATATATATATATGGTTATAAAATTCTTAAAATTTAGGGGAAGCTACTGCGTTGGCTATTTGTATAGATCTGTGTCGACGGGTGTAGCTAGAGTATGTACCAAGCTGCCTTGTTATCAGAATATAAAATGTTTAGAGTATCACTTTACAGATTGGTCACAAGAGTTTAACAAGAAATTGAACGTTTAAATTTATAAAAACCACACAAATGTTACAGATTTTAAAAAACACACAACGTAATTATTTTAAATATCCGACAAGAAAGATGGAATAATCAGTGAGATGGTAGATTAACGTAAAACGTAAAACTACCATAGAAATTATGAAGAATTAATTTTTACATAAGTCGAGTATTGTTAGTTTTGGTCCTTATTTAGAACTATTTAAAATCTTGTGTAGCATCTATGAATTTCGTCAATTCGGTTTTTTCGACACAGCTTATCATTTTTCTATTCGAACGTTACACCGAGGAAGAATATTTGAAATATAATTTAGATGGTTATCGATAATGCAATTTTGAATTTAACGGTATAAATGGTTTAAGAACTGTAGAGCGTTTGCAAATTATTGTAATATCGCTATAAGGAAAAAACGCATTTCAAAATTAACGTGAACGTAACGTTCAGCAAATTGTACAATACGAATACCATAACTAAGCCAATTTCAGCCGTATATAATCAAGTTTTGAAATTATAAATTTTATACGAGGTATTTCGGAAATAATATCACTTTTTAGATTATTTTTTTTTAATATAATTTTTAATACGCTTACGTGAAATATTTTTAGAATTGAGACATTTCACGTCAACCACAAAGAAAGTATACTTTGGTTAATATTAAAATTTTATGTGACTGAAAAGGTGGAATTGTTACGAGAAATTAGAAACGTATCAGATTAGACAATATACACACGAGTGGAACGATAGTACGATTATAAAGAAAAAATCTTTAGAATTAATAATATTTAACGATTAAAATTACGCAGATAAAAATCAGATTGAAAAGAAAACCATTTAAGAGGTCGGTCGAATGTTGTATTTGCAGATGTTTACTCGTATTCATTGAAAATAAGAAAATCAAAAAGGAAAAAGGAATCTAGAAAATTGCAGGATAAAAGAGGGAGTTAATTAAGTAATTGACGAAATATAGACTACTATATAGCTCTCATCACAATTATTATTGTTTATTATTTAAACTATTACATAATTACTTTTTGTTAAAAAAAAAACAACTATCAAATGTCAATAAAGGAAATCCCCCGTACAATATTTAAGTAAAAATCAGTTAGTATTTCAATTTCTATTTTATATTAAGACGTATAATTATCTAAACAGAAAATATCTTTCACAAAAAGAATATCCCAGTATAAAATTTTTAAAAAAGTTTGCAATAAGGAAAATCCCAATATAAAAATTTAAGAACAAGTTTGCAAACGGGAAAATCCTAGTATAAAATTATCACAATTATTATTATTTATTATTTAAACTATTACATAATTACTTTTTTAAAAAAAAAAAAAAACTATCAAATGTCAATAAAGGAAATCCCCCGTACAATATTTAAGTAAAAATCAGTTAGTATTTCAATTTCTATTTTATATTAAGACGTATAATTATCTAAACAGAAAAATATCTTTCACAAAAAGAATATCCCAGTATAAAATTTTTAAAAAAGTTTGCAATAAGGAAAATCCCAATATAAAAATTTAAGAACAAGTTTGCAAACGGGAAAATCCTAGTATAAAATTAAAAAAAAAAGTTTGCAATAAGAAAATTAAAAAAACAAGAGAGAAAAATGTTAAAAATACGGATGACTAACGTAAAAGTATTGAAATTAAATGATAAAATGATCCATCCGCTTCAGTAAATGTGTATACACACTACACAATCGTTAAAAACATTCTTACACAGAACAGCTGGTGTTACATAATTGAGCAAGGCTAACAACTGTATTGCGTGATATATATATATATAAAGTGCGAGAGGCCATCGAAATTTAGAAACATCTGAATATAAACAGAGAAGATATGTATACCGGCTAAACAAGTCCTGGTTTACCACAATCAATCGTATGTGCACGTCAGTAATAAGCCAATCAGGTAAAAACAGCAATAGAAGAAAAATCGAAAAGAACGTACGATTGTAATGACCCAAGTACTAAGCAAAAAAAAAAAAAGATTACGGTCATCTCGACCAAAATGAAATGTATAAAGATGACAGAAAAACGATTATTTAGCCTTTATCGAATTTTACTTGAAAATGGAGATTACAAGTACCTCCGAAACGTTACTAGTGTGGCAAATTTTGACGTTATTGTCACCGGGAAAAAAAATCGAACTATATATTATATATAAAATAACAACTGAAAAATAAAGCGGTCTTAAAATGTCTATCGCGGGCGATTTTGTATATTTAAGTTCCAATTAATAAATTTACTATAATATACGTAATAATAACCTAAGAAGAAGAAACATTTATTTGCGAATTATTTCGTACGTAATAAACAACTGGAAAGGAGTTAAAAATTATTAAACGTTTTATAAAAATTGCAAAGCTTTTTTTCAGTTTGTTAATTTTTATAAATTGTACGACTAAATAAATACTTTTACATTTGATATTTCTGATGATAAGTCATAGGTGACCCAGAGAAGACAATATTTGGTAATACTACTACAATGTAAACTGCATGCTTCACGTTTAGTGCACACACGGGAGGTTCGTTTTTACCCAATCGATCACGACGGTGCAAAGTTCTTTTTTTTTGTGGGGATCGCGTTAAACACGTCCAAGAAATCTGAAAGATCTGAAAACTCGGATTTCTGAAGACATTTTTAAACTTCAGCGACGTATGCTCGAAAATTTATAAAAAGACGGAATGTATTGTTGCAAATGACGGTCATCCGAACGATATTGTGTTCTACAAATGATTAGCTAATCTCTGGTTTTCCTATTTTTAAATAAAATTTCATTCAAAAATTTTTTGTTCGAGTAGTCCAAAACACAACAAAAACGTCCGTCTTCTCTGGGTCATCCTATAGATTGCGTTGTTTAACGCATCATCATCTTCGATTGCTCGTAGCGTCGTGACCACTCAATCAATTCTTCGCCATCGTGTCCTATCCATTGCGACCCTCGTCAGTTCTTTAACCGTTAGACCCTACACTTTACTTGGTCTATGTACCGGTTTGGATACCGTCCTCTTCGTCGTTTTCCATTTATCTTTCCCTGAATAATCCATTTTTCTATTCCATCAGATCGTAATATGTGACCGAAAAATTGCAACATACATTGATAGTAGCCTTTCGTTATCATTGACATTTAGTTCTGTTAAGATTGATGAATTGATTCTTTTTGCTACCTACCGAATTCGTAATATTCTGCGCTAGCATGTCGTTTTCGAATGCTTCTATGCGATAGTCCAAGACTCAGCACCGTATATGTTACGATAGGAAATACCAACGTTTGTAATAATTTCTTTTTCGTCTCTTTGGTAATGCGATGATCTTTCCAAATTCTATCAAACTATTTTTCATGTTGTTTATTTTTATAAATTACGTATTTAAATTAGTATTTTTACATTTTATATTTCTTATATATGGTAGATATTTATATAATTTATTATATGTTCAGTCGATAACGGATTAATGGTTTTGTTATTTTTATAAAACGTTTAGTGATTTTAAGTCATTTCTTGTTTTTTTTTTAAAAAAAATCACTCTACATTCCACACATTTATCAAAGTATTTCTCAAGTAAAACAACATCGTAGTTTGTAGTATCGATAAAATTACGAAGCCGACGTAATTATAAAATATTTAATTATTCATTGACCTAGGGAAAAATAACACAAAGAATCTACACCGACGTGGCGTGTTCGATTTTATAATGCGACTAATGCATTTTCAATTACATTTATCAAAGACAGTCGTGGGTGTATATATCGGAAATATCATTAACGTAGACCGAAATCGCGGATAATTCACTCTTTATACATATTCCATATTTCGCCGTGTAAATAGTTTTAAAATCAATCAACAACCGTTAATGAAATTCTGGCGCATAATGTGGTGAATAAAGTGGCACGATAAATAAAATCGAACGATTCCATCATTTTAGATAAACGGCATTCGCAAGACATATACGCGAAAAAATGTACAAATTTTTCGATATCATATAATGCGCGCACTGGGCGTAGGACAGTTGTATTAGGAAGAAAGAACAGACACAGGTGAATATCTTCTGAAAAAATAATTAATTTTTCTAAAATTTCGAAATCGCCCATCACTAACCTACATAGAAACACCTGAAACGGCGTCATTCGAGAGCTTCCGACGGACTAACGACAGTGACGACGCGCGGCAGAGTGGAAGTGGTGGGTGAAAGGCGAGAGTACAAGTGGCTGAGTGATAGAAATGGTGCATAGTCCTCGTTAATCATTTCAGGACGATTTTTAAATGTGTGGGTTTTTTTTTAATAAATATTTGCGTATGGAACTAAAAAGCCGCAGCTTCACATTCTAATAGGCCGCATATGGCTTACGAGCCGCAGGTTGCCGACCCCAGGTTAATATTATTGTTTCTTAATCACTTCAAATTTTATCGTACTAAAATTATTCAATACGTTTAAATAGACAATAAACATGCCCCGAATAACAGGTGGGCTATAGGCGGCTACAGCACCCGCCGTTACATGCAAATGGGGCCCCATCCCGTTGAGAAACTTTTTTTTGGTTAGCCGCAAAATTTAAACAAAATTGGAAAAATCCAAAAGCTATGTACTCCGAAAACGTTAAACTTACATAACCTGACTTGTAATAATCCACAAATCCTTGAACCAAATTCATTATTCCTAAAACCATAAACCCCAAAACCACGTAGCCTGACTTGCTGCTGAGACGAAACTGTGAATTCAAAATACCTATAGAACCAAACTCACGGAAGGGTTGCCTGATTTAAAAAAAAAGAAAAAGGAATTTCAGTTTTTTTTTGCTAAGTACGGAAATATTATAAACAAATTATCTCGACTACTTTATATATTTTATATTAAAACTAAAAATGAGCGTAAGTAATAATTACATGATTTACTTTTAATTTTTTTAATGTTTTGAACAATTAGAAAGAAATTTTACGGTTTTAATTCGTGGTTTTCGGATTAATGACGAATCGGGCTATTAACATCTTGGGGTTTAAAGTCTTTGGATTTATTGCTTGTCCATTGCAGAGGGAACCTGATGAGTAATTAGTCCCGAGTCTGTGAAAGCATTAATCCGGGCTTAATAATAAGTACTAAATGAAAAAATTTAACGCTTACATTAGTCAGTTGCGACAAACCGATTGGCCAAGTATCCGCTTGATGCGGATCGTTCGGATATATTTCTAAAGGCGTTCGTTCTCCGTGTCTGTGGACCTAAATATTAAAAAAAAAAAAATAAAAAAAAATTACATACACATTATATTATATATGCGAGGTTTTTAATTTAATCATCATTCAACATGACTTGTGCCCACTCGAACGTAACGGATGGACGATGGATCATATATTTTTTTATAACTATTGAAAAATAACGTTTTTTTTAAAACTTACTGCGTTACGCGGACAATTACTATATTTCGTAAATAACGATTTTAGGATCAATTACAGCTTTTTAAAATTTTATAACATGTTTACAAACATGGAAAAGAGACGAGTTTCCCCGTTATAGCGGTAATGTCCATTAGCTTATTACAATTATTGGTTCTTTTTTTTATTATTATTATTTCAGTATAAAACAATAAGTAAAATCGTGTATTTTAAAAATTATTTCCTAATAAACTCTTTATGATAATAAATAATTAAGTTAAGTTGTTTTATTTAAAAAATTATTATTATTCGAATTTTTGTTATTTTTGTTGGGTGTTGCGTATTTTCGTTCATCGATGGGTGAAACCGTTACAAGACGCCATTGTATTGTATTCAGATTTTTTTTTCGTTATTAATTTATCATTTTGGTTAAAATTTATTTATTAAATTGCGTTTTTTGAAATGTATATATCATTAATAAATCGTTTTTAAAACTATTTTGTACGTTAATAAACCTAGTTTATTGGTTATATTTCTTACGGACCTAATACACGCTCACACACACACACTTATATACACGTGTGTATTTTAGAATAATTTTTTATCGTGATAATGAGTAATCGAACATTAAGAATTTTATCTGATCATTGTATAAAATTTTTATCGATTTGCACGAAATTTTGTACATACCTGTAATTTATTAAGTAATTAAAAACGACCTGTATGAAAATTACGAATTTCAAAATTTTAGACCTCGACCGCCCCCCATAAAATTTTGGAAATTTCGATTTTTTTCTCGTCATGTTTTTCTTATCTAAATGTACTTTGAATAGCATGTGATTCATACCTAATATATTTTCCGAAAAAATATAATCACCCATGTTATATATATATATGTAACGTAATATTGATATATTTTATCGCGTAACGAAATTTAAATTAAATAATTAAGTAATTAAAATTTATAGAGGAAACTCTGCTAAAACTTGTACAAAAATATTTGATATTCTGTTAATTATTTATATATATATGAATGTATCGGTTAATATACATAATTTAAATTGAATCATAATTATGATAAAACGTTATAGTAGAGTGTTACTTATCAGAGAATTGCAATTGAGATTAGTGATCTAAAATTAGTAACTATGCGTCGGATCACGTGAGAACGCTTAAATATTTAGACTTATTAATCGATTAGAAGTTGTCACTTATTTCGCATATCGAATATTTAAATAATAAAAAAAAAAAAAAAAAATTTACAACATCTTGACAAAGATGCAACTTAGAAAGTTTAATAGATGTACGAATCATTCGTTTTGGCGTTTCTTCGAGGTATGTACTGCTGTGCATCCTTGCGTGAATATGTTTGTATTTGTTGTACATATTATTAATATTAGTATGGATTTTTATCTTAGTCGGTGGATATATGTTGGTATGTCTTGATGTGGATAATTCTTTACTCTCATGTGTATAAATTGAATCATTCCACATCCGCATGTGCTCTTATTACTTATCTATGTTTTTCCCACGATTTTATTATACAATGTTCTATTTCTGTGATAGTGTACCTCCATTTTTTTTTGTTTCTCTTCTTTTGTTACTATTATTTTTATTATACATTATAAAATATCAGGTAACTCGATACTAAACTGAAACAGCTAAGTTGTGTTATTCCGAGTAATGATTTCGACGTAGCTGAGTTGACGGATAGATGGTTAAATAATAAGTTCATTCAGCAGAGCTACATAATTTACCGGCATAACAGGGATTCTAGAAAAGTTGGTAACTATCTGTTAGCCATGAAGAACAGTTATTATTGAACAGTTATCCTTCATGGTTCATATAATTTAAAGATAGATACAGAAAAGTCTATTGAAAAACTGGGAAACACATAACAATTGTATTAAGTTTAATCGGTTAGATTATAAGTTAACAAGTTAATTAAATTAGCGTTCCCTAGTTGTAGTTAACCTTGAAAAAAGGTATTCTCATATTCTTGCAAAATGTATGAAGTACAAAAGTTTAATTCCCAATTCAGATGAGGATATACCCAAAGCTTTTGTGGATAACTTCGCCTCATCACATTCGAAAAGTCAAATGAGTATTCGTGTTCTAGCTGATGATGGTTAAACTTTCTTAATACGAAATACGTTTCTTCTATTGAATATTATGAATCTATCAGAAGCTTGAGGCAAAAGTTTATTAATGATTCTGATAATTTTCCGTCATTTATATTTAAACTGCGTTCACAGCCGAATTTTCTTGCATTGACATGACTAAAAAAATACACAGCTAGATAACTTTATGGACTTGAACAGGACTTGCATAAAACCAAAAATGCAGAAGAAGTATCATCATGAATGAAAATCTGTTTTATGAGTAAACTACAACGGCATACATGGGTTCAAAAATTATAGTGTTATTTACCAAACAATGTATCATTGTAAAATTTTTAAAATAGCTAAAATTTATAGTTTTGTGTTCATTAAAACTTGTAAAAATTCTAATAAAATTTATTTGAACTAAAGCACAGACAATTTTCATAAATTTACCAAATTCTAATAATTTAGGTGTCATCTCTGTGAAGGAGAATATAATTCTATATAATTGTGCTGATTAATTGGAGATGATAGTTAATACCTTCTTAAATTTAATAAATGAATTCAGCATATTAACTATTATTATAATAAATAAATGTTTGATGTAGGTCATTGCCATTCCGTTTGCCTTTGAGTATGTATGTTTATTAATTACTAATTTATATACATAATTACTTTCTATCAGCTCCCTTTAATCAACAAAGTCTTGAAATTACTCCATTATTATTATTATTGATCTTTCCAAAGAACTTGGGACGTTAAGATTGTAATATGACAATATCATTTTAGCGCGGTTAAAGTAGTTCCCATCGCTTTGTGTGATATTCTAACTAGACTACATCCATATTGTTATATTACGTTCGATCTTTTCAAGTAAAAATTTTAAAGAGTGACAAGAATACAAGAATGTAATCGATTGGAATCCCTTGTGTGTCGAGGAATTTCTGAAGAAACAAAACTGTAGATAAACGGTGAAAATACCCATGGAACGATGATGGAGTGTTTCCTCTTCTTCCACAGTAAATAGATAACAGTCCGTAGTGTACTTTCCTACATTGTACGATGCGATGCGGCAATTTATTTTTGTTAATCTAGAGATGAGTGTAATATGTCTGAACTGTATTCTACCGAGTTAACGATGTTGTTCAACATTTTTCTAGAATACATCTCCGATGTCACTAAACCTTTATTCTTTTTATCAGAATAAAAATTAAAAAGGTGAATACTATCTTTTTAATATACGAATATATATATACGTTTGAATTAACGCAATGTACTTTACTTTGCCCTTTTCCTATTCCCATACCACTTATAAAATTAAATCGATTATTTGAATAATTTGTTGCGTGTATATACATACATATATATATTTTTTTATTAATGTTTTTTATTTTTTTTCTTACAAAGCATAAAATTATACATTTTTGGTTTTCGGATATGCTGCACCACCGGTTTGGCTTTCAGATAGGAACGACTCCTTAATTTTATTTACACTCGTTTCTCTTAATCTGTTTAATTAATATTTAAAGTAATTATTTAACAAAATATTATACTTATTATTAAAAATTAGAACAAATTAATAAATAGCGAAAATTACATATAACACATGTATGTATTTTTTCGCGATAATTTTTGTAAATTTTGCTTAGCATAAAATGTACATACGTCCGATTATACTTAGTAATTTATTTTGAAATATTTTAATACATTTCATTTTATATTCGAATAAAAATGCATTCCTACTAACTTTTTTTAATGCCGAAAATACGATCATGGCGAAAACTATCGTAAAGGCTTATAGGTACATATTAGATGAGTGTCAAACTGAATTACCTTTCGTAGTTCCTAAGTTCGGGTACACATTATTATAAAGTAACTTTATGTTTTATTTATTAATTTTTTATCCCGCTTATGTGTATTAAAGAATGTACAAGCATATATACATACATTGTCGCACAAACATATTAAATTTAGAAGTTTTGTGTTTTTTTTTTAATGTTTTTAAGCGATGAATGTATTATATATATAAAACAGCAAAAATAACAAAAAAAGAAGCTATGAAACGAATGAAAAAAAGATTAGTAATTAATCAGATTGGTAAAGTTAAAGAACATTAATTATCTGGAGCATTTTATGCGGGTACCAAAATATGAGCTACTCCAAATAATAGAGATGGGAGCAGAAGGAGGTGCTCATGGTGTCGGCCGCATAAGGACGTCATGGGTTTCAAATATTCAAGGATGGGAGGTTGCCGGAATCGGAAATATTTTTAATTTAGCAACGGACCGACAACCATGGTTTGAAATAGTGAAGGGTGTGGACATTAATCTTCGATAACGAAGACGGCTCAAGAAGATATATAATCGTAATAAAATTCATTTATCATACTTTGCTACGAAATAGCTTTATCATTATTATTATTATTATTTTTTAACTCGACTAATATGGTAATTGATGTTAATACAAGAATAGAAGATAATTTTGGGTTAGTAATTCGAACCAAGTGTATCTCTATTTAAAAAAAAAAAAAAAAAAATTAACGAATGCCATAATAAAGTATTAAAAAATTTTATTTTTTCTTTAAATTACAAACTAACGAACTGTATTCGAAATAATAATAATAGAAACGTAATATAGTATACAATAGGACAAATTAGGTAAATATATGAATTTTATTTAAAAAAAAAAAAAATGGTATAGCTATAATATTATACTCTTAATATTATACGAAACGTAAATATGTAGCTTTTTTTTTTTTTTTAAATCCGAGTAAAACGATATTTTACCAAACGAAATTAAATTTTCCAAAACTATCATTACTCATTTAGACAATATACATATTGCACATATTCATAGTCAAAAATCGAATCGTAGTGAACGAATTAAACCAAAAGAACATAATACTTTTGTGGATACCAGCTGACTGCATTATATAATGTAATTCAATAGACGACGAATCAGCAAAAACAGATCCACTTCCGAATACCTCCGTACCGATAGCTGACTTCAAAGAATACTTAAAATAGCAAATCGACATGTTATACTAAGTGGCAAAGAAAATATCTACGGAGAATTAGCTACGACCCGTAAAATTATCTTCTTCAAATAGAGCTCTTAGCGTATCGAAATAACAAAACGGAAAAAGGTGATGTTGTGCCAACTACGGATAGCGTACACAAAATTAACACACATTCATTTCTCGAGTGAAAAAAACACCACCAATGCGTGTATTTCTGTCGGTCGACAATCGAACATCTATTGGTAGATCGGCCAAAAAAGATCTCATCGTTCGGTATAATGTGGATACGATTAATGGAGTTTAAAACATATGAAATTAATATTTTTTTTGTAATTTTTTTTCGTTTCATGTCTCCAGCCATAATTGCGATTCACAGTACATAAATATATATATATATATATATATATATATATATATATATAATATATATATATACATATATATATATACATATATATATATATATATATATATATATATATATATATATATAATATATATATATATTGGGTAGAAAAATTAATCGTTACTAATCAAAATCGGAAGAGTGATATACATATATATAATATATATATATATATATGGATATTGAAAAAAATTACTCGAGTTGTTAATATCTCGCGCGTAATTAATTATGTTTAAACATTTTTAATTAACTCTCTCTGTTATCACATCTGCTTAGCCGGATCTTATCGCAAATTTTCTAAACAGACGTTTAGTAAACACATTTTATCACAACCGTTTAAGCTTGATCACGCAATAAGTTGTTATCAGTCTATCTTTATATAATTTTTTTTTGCTGCTATATTTTAATTTTCGACAGAATATCTACAATCAGTTCCTTAATGATGACGACAGAATATTCAACAAAAAAAATATATCTCCTTTATTAAATATTAATATCGAATATCCGAATTTCGAAAAACGGGGGAGAAACCCCGACAATATTGTACGTACCACGACAGCGTACACTAGGCTTTCCTTCTGATCATTGGCGACGACGTAATTACATCCGACTAATAATAAAATAAACGACCATCCGTAGCGCGAAGTCATGACGTTTGGCTAATGTAAAAAAAATGTACGCTATTTTGAGGAAACAAAAAAAAAAGACGCAAATTGAATTGTAAATTTCGAAATTTCAAGAACTAACCCATCATCTAACAGACCCGACGCACAACTGACCGACCATCGTCGAACATCAACGACTTCGGGATAGTAACGTCATTACGTCACGATCTAGTCCCTAACTGCTCCGCCAAGTAAACTAACCACTACCTATGTGAGCACGTCCATGTCGTTCGTGCATTAACGCGTATATGCGTGAATGTGTGAATATGAAACAGACGTACCGGGGTGAACGGGAAGTGGAGAAGAATAAGCAACGTTGTTGTAGTTACGTATCGAGAAAGTGGTACTGAGGAAAAATGCCTAATAATAATATCAAATACACATATATATATATTATATATATATATATATATATATGTATAAATTTTTTGCATAATATATAAATCATTAATTTATGCAGGACCGGTTATACCGGTAGTATTTCAGAGATGTATTGATTTTTAGCTCACAAATGGACCAGCTAGACGTGTAAGGACGTTACGATTCTCCTATTATACATTACTAAGGTTTTTTTTTTAAAGTTCATTCGGAAAAACCGTAACATTTCAGGATTAAAACATTTTGTTAGAAAATATCGTTATTTTTTTATTCCACTTACATGTATTAAACGATGCGCGAGTAAGTATACTTACACTGTCACACACGATATAATATGCGAGTAAATGTGTAACGTAAATTATTTCTATAATATATATATATATATTTATTTATTTATTTTTTGGGATGTTTACGCGATAAATGTATTTAAAATTAATTATATTTAGACCAACGTACATACATGCATGCGTATAGATACACGACACACACGGCGTGTATACATATATGTATATATATATAAAACAACTCCGAACTCTGCAGAACAGACGCCTCCGATGCATATTGAATAAGTCAAAATAGGAATCTCATTTATGCGTTAAATTACTGACCTACCCTATCTTAAGGATTACATATAATTCTTCACTCAGTAATCGTCTGACACTAATCCACACGTTAACGATTCCAGTCGACTAAAAACTATGTATAGGAAGTATGTATAAATATAGACGTCTAAAACCTAACCTGTTATAAACTTCTGATCGATTAATTTTTAGTAACCACATATAGTATAAATTTTGCTCTCTAGTTTACTTCGTCGTAATCATCGTATCTAGCAAATGATAAATTACTTTTTACGTATGCTGGGTTTACACTGGTTTTAGTGGTAAATTTTTTCTTTGCCTATTAATTTTCATTATGTATTTCAATATAAAATAACGAGGATAAATCTATATTTCTATAGTAGTTCACTTTGGTTACCGGTACACAGTTATTCATTATCTGTATTATTATTCTTCTTGTAAATCCGTCTTCTACCGGAGGTTGGTGGCCATCTGACGATACATTTCTTCACCTCGTGCCGTATGAACCAGTGTAGCCGTGTCGGGCATATTAAACCAATCTTTAAGATTCTTCGTCCATGGCATTCGTCTACGTCCTCGACATCTGTTACCTTCTATTTTGCCTTGTATTATGTTCTGCAATGTGGCGTATTTCCTGTTCCGAATTATGTGTCCAAAGTAGGCTGCTTTGCGTGTTTCACTTTGGTAAGGTATACCGATAGACAGTTATCCATTATCCGTATTATTGTATGTAAATTTTACTATGCAAATATACCGTTGTTCCATTTTGTTCGTTGGTAAAGATAATAAAATGTATTTCGTACATATTGCAAAAAAATCTTTTTTTTTTCAGACCGAATAATATACCATATAACCTCAAATACATATACATATATATATAACTAATTTAGTATATAATTAATTCCTTTTATTCGGTTAATATACTAAATGATGGTCAAGTACGTATATTAATACAAGTTTTCTCGCTCTCTCACACATCGCACATTATATATACATAAAAAATAACAATTTTTTGTTATAAACTAGATTTATTAATGTGTTTTACATACAAACGTACGCATCCCAACATACATGTATACATATATATTGAGAACAACAACTCTAGCGCTCGCTTATTTAGCTGAACAGTGCTCATCGGAGAAAATAGATGTCCATTTGAAAACCGCGATGCGAATAATTAGCGGCGCATTAAGGCCGACGAATAGACCGGCTTCTTGATCTAGCTTACATTGCTCTTCCAAAATTAAGACGAGAAAAGGCTTTCAGAAAACTGGGAAAATTTTACACATACTGAGAAAATACATAGTTAAAGACCACAAATCAATACGGGAACTGAAATCTAGACAATCCTGGAAAACGGCAATACATACGGAGAACACGTCGAGAAACTGGAAAGAAAGATGGAAAGACGAATGGATAAAGAGTAAAACCATTAACGAAGATTTAGTACAAGATCCCAGCATAGAACCTTCGGGGTGTACTTATCGGCCGGAATGGTGCAGAATAAATAGATTCCGAACCGGACAAGTTAAATATGTCTATACATTGTATGAATGAAAAATAGTTTCGAATCCCTTATGGGAATGTGGCGAACTTCAAAACTTTGGAATCGTTGAAAAATCTCTTTAAATGAACATAACATTAATAGACACGATGTCCATAACGTTACGAATAGCGCTCCAGTGGATATCTGGAATCTCCATAGATATTTAAGTATATTTCTTTTAGCTCCACACAAATTAACGAACGAATAATTAACAATAATAATAATAATAATATTTTTATTTCGCTTTATTTCTTCTTACGTTCTGTATTCGATGTTTGCTGCTTATGCAAGTAAATATGTAAGATTTTAATCGTAATTTTCTGTAGCGCATATTAATAAGTGTTGCATATGTGTATGTGTGTGTATCGATAAGTGTATGTATGTTGTATATAAATGTTTATCTTATAAGTAATTGACACTTTCGCGCAGTTATGCGCATAGGCAATGCTAACAATATTGAGAAATTTACATATAATTACTAATCAAGAAAAAATAAATTACTTGATTTAATCCTTTGATCATTATTATTATTATTATTATTATTATTGTTTATAAATGTTTAATGGTTAACAAGTTCTCCATTTCAGAATAATATTCCAAGATTTAGTGAGTTGTAAAACTTCAGATATCTCATATATCCGGTTTATTTTGCAAGTCTTTATGCCTGTGTATTTTACACTGATTTATCAGTAGTTTAAGCAGCAGAAGGTTGTTATTCTGTTTATTGTCCAATCTTGTTTTTAATGTGTATACGAGTTTAGTAAACCTGCAAAGCTCACGCATGCATACATATATCATACATTAATAATTTCTAAGTTCGGAAATATAATTTTTGGTGATAAATAAAATAAGGGCAGAAAAGGGCATTTATTTTTAATTAATATAATAATTTAGTTTTCAAAATATGTACCAGTTTAGTAGGTTAATAGCATTAAAATATCGAGGAGGATGTAACCTTAAAACGAAATTTTTTGGTGTCATTATTGTTATATGTATATATATATATATATATGTATATATATATATATATATATATATATATATATATATATATATATATATATATATATACATAAGAAACGAATTTTTTATGTACGTTAATTATAGTTTTTATGGTACTAACTTTATATATTTGTAGTAAGAATGATGATGATAACAGCGATGATAATGGAGGACAACAAACAATTAAGATGTTGTTTAATGTCCGTGAGTGAGACGTAATTTATCTTTATTTACAAATAAATTCATGTTTAATCATAGTTTACAATATGTCGTACTGATTATAACAATCGTTAAGTACATACCGACGAACATGTTTACATCTGATAACGGAAGTTTAATAACAGATATAAATTTTGAAAAGTCTAAGCTCAAATTTATATAAAATATTATTATTATTATTATTAACGCTAATTTGTATGAAATCTTTATCAGACTTTCCATGTTTTTAGGATGTAATAAAGTGAATCTGTGTACACATCGGAATGTGTATACGATGATTGTTTGTAGAAACGTGTTGTGTAATCAATTTCAATATTTCGCTTTTTTAGTTCAATTTGTTTAATTGTTTAATTATAGATTTTGCAGCTGATGCAGTACTACTCGTAGAGAAAAACTTATTCGACTTTAAAAGATATAAAAATAAAGTTAAATGCGTTACGAACATTAATGAAAAAATAAAAATTTAAACGGTGTACCTAGAATATGTCAAGGAATAATTTACTCGGATCGAAGGGTAGAAATTGGAAATAAGGCTAGAAATAATAAGTAAGGTAAAAATAGATTTGAAAATGTATTAATCTCCGAGAAATATTTAAGAGTCCGTTCCGTTCGTGATCAAAAAATAAATATTAGATATTCTATAGTTGTATATTCTTTGGTATATGGGGTTTATAAATACGATTTACGATTAAAAAAATGTATGAAAATAAAATTGGGAATTTTTAGAACGAAGTCTACATTAAATATCGGTTGAAGTGATAGGTTGAAGAAAACATTTACCATTTATTAATGAATATAAAAGAAACAGTATGATTAGACTGAATACGTCGCGAGAATAATGGATAATAAGCTGTGAAGAGTTGGTACGTCATATAAAAAAGCAGAGGAAGGATAACAATTTTCCTTAAAGTTTATATGTGTAATATATATTTTAACGAACAATTTATATATATATATATATATATATATATATATATATCGGAAACGGCTCTAATGATTTGGTTGAAATTTTGTACATACATATAATGTACTAGGTAATTTAAAATGGCCTCTATTGAAATTACGAATTTTGAATCCCGACTCAGAATAAATCTCCATAAAATTTTGAAAAATTCTATTTTTCCCCTCGTTTTTTCTCGATACTCGTTTAAATATACGTTAAAAATTTCAGCTCGATCATATTACCCGTTCGAATGTTATAAGCTTAGAAATTTGCGCATATGAGTTGGTAAATATAATTAAAATTGTTTATTTCGGATGTCGTTTCGATTCGTGTATCGGTTCTTCATTTTTTAATCTGTGAAAAAAAAAAGAGCGAAAAAAATTCTGATCGAAAAATTCCAAAATCCATTTTAAAAAAATTATAATAAAAACATTAAAGTTAATCTTCTAGTATTTATCAAAATTGACATTTCCGGTTATAATTCTACCCGATTAGTTATAGTAATCTACGTGATAATAGTTTTTAATGGTAAATATTTTTCCCAGGAAAGCACGATTTTATAACACAACAAAAAAATACCGAACAATCTCTGTTGCCAAGGTGCTACTGTATGTGATCGCGGAATTAGATGTATAACGTAGATCACATTCTACGCCAGCTAGAGAAATATAATCAAGATTTTCCCTACCACGGCGGTTATATATTTCCCGTAATTATCATTTTCAAACGAATTACGTAATATAACCGGTGTTTTTAGTTTTCAAGTAGTTTCGAATATCGCGTACAATAAATCGTGTTTTGTTTTTTTTAATATATCCGTAATTTTATTCGTTAATATTTTTCTGTTTTCCGCGATAAATTTATTTTTTTTTTTTCGAAAAGGAAAGGTGAAGATGATTATTTGTTTAGGTTTTGTTTTTCCTGACGAGGTTTTGTAATTATTACTTTTAAAGTTAATATTTTACGACCGTTCCAAGGATACTCATTTAAAACGACGATACCTTTGAAGAATTTACTTCGCATTACGTAATGAAATGACTTAACATCGTTTTCGAAATGACACATATCATATGTACTTTACGTATGTATGTATATATATATTTATATGTGTACGTCGGAGTTTTAAACGGGCATTATCTGAAACCGATCAGGTGCGATGTTTTAATTTTATAGGCTTTAAAGAAGATACATTTCGCAATATTACGTCACGCACATTCTTCATTTATACGTAAAACGAAATTATTTCTCAAAACTCGCAATGTCGAAAACTCATTATTAACATGATGCAACTTTCAAATATGTGTGTAAGTATCGCGGTATTAAGCTTTCGTTTAATAAGTAATTTTGTCGGTCGTTTCGCCATATTTAAATTCGGTTAGTGTAATTCTTAAAACGATGAAAATTGAAATCAAACTAAGTTCAGCGCATGCGCGTTCGCGCATTAATTTATTTTTAACAAACTACATAACAGGTTTCTAAACTACTCGTAAGAATTATTTTCTTCCTATTTATAATGTTGAAATTAGTTCAAAAAGTTTAAAACGTAATCTAATAAGTCAAATACAAACCACGCATATTATGTACTGGCTAGTGAAATACGTATAACAAATTATAAGTTGTCGTTATATAAATATTTCAGATAATTCATATGTAATATTTATTGTGTATGCTTGATAATGGCGTAATTGTCGAAAAGTTTTGCAATCAAAAACTTTTATAGTGATTAAACTGTGTTATGATTTTTTTGTTTATATATATATATATATATATATATATATATATATATATATATATATATATATATATATATATACACATTTGAAAAGTGTAGATGTAGTGATTTTTTAGAAAATAAACAACAAAAAAAGAGTTAAAATAATTAAATTTTTTAATAAAAAATCACAAAGCTTTCGGACTGTTAAGTCATTATCAAGTGAACATAAAAAATAATATATATATATATATATATATATGTGTGTGTGTATAAAATAATAGAAATGAATGAAAAATATAAAATGTAAAAAATGCCTATTTATAAATAGAGAGACTACAAAAATCAACAAAGTGAAAAGCTTTGAGATTTTAGTGATTTTAGCTCTTTTTGTTATTAAAATGCGAACTAGCAGCAAATAAGACTCAATGACATGCATATTTTATATCATGCTAAATTATTACATGGCTATATTTTCGTCAAACAAAAAAGAACAACGCCATCTTTCGTCCGTGTCGAAGGAAAAATGATATACTCAGAGCATTCCTTAGGATGAGTAAAAACAGCTGCGTCATTCACCAATAAAAAGACCGCAATAAAGAACCATTAAAATAAACGACCTGAGCCAGTTAGGACATTTTATTGGTTTCTGTATTTCGAGTTACTATGCGAAGGTTATGGTCACAGAGAGTTAGACAAAACGGATCACTCGTCTCGATTCACCGAATTTTTGTTCCATTGATTTCGTATCGTTGCAAAATTACGTACTTAGGAACCATTTTTTCCTCAAGTAGGTTTCAGATAATATAGAAATGCCAAAACGTCTTAATGTACGAGCGAATATGTCGTTCCGATCCAGAAATAGTTGTCATAACATCGATCACCATCCGATATTCACTCGTGACTTCTCCGACATCTTCGAACCACATCTATTTTGCGTTTTCCTTAACCGCTTCTCTATATCATCCTACCACCGCTTCATAGGTATTTCCAGCTTCCTTCTTCTTTCATTAATTGGCCATCGTTGCAAGAACCTTTTCGATTACCTATTATCGTTCCGGCGGACCATAGTTGTTTGAATCCTCCAATCGTGTTTGTTCTCGTACCATGTCTTCTTTTTTCCATCTCATAGTCTTATATGAAGTATTACTCTTTCGAGCGCAGTTTTGAGTTCTTTTTATAATACGTACATTCCATTCTATATTTTCTTTTATATATATATATATATATATATATATATATATATATATATATATATATATATATATATATGAAAAATCACAATGCTTTTCAGCTGTTAGGTCATTATAAAGTGAATATTTTTTTAAAATATTCATTTGATAATGGCCTAACAGCGGAAAATGTTTTTGTGATTTTTTATAAAGGAAAATTTTAGTGACTTTAACTTCGTTTTTGTTGTCTATTTTAATAAAACATCACTAAATTCTACTATATATAAAAGTTTAACTGAGCGCATGTCATCGAATGTTGATTATGTTATGTCAGTTAGAAATTTTATAACAACTATTGTCAGGTATTTTTATATTTTCTGAATTAGTTTGTTTTTTTAGATTTCATTATTCTATTACGTTTAATCAACTAAGGGAGATATTTTTTGTTTAAAAGTATTATTATGACACGGAATAAAATTTTACGTCGACATTCAAAAGCTTGTTTAATATTATATAAATGTACGTTTTTAAATCGGCTTTTTTCAAAAAGTGGTAATTAGGTTCACGATATATGTTTTGTAATTCATAGGTTTAGTATAAACAAAAGTAAAACAATTTGAAGTATGTAGAATTTAGTGATGTTTTATTAAAATAGACAACAAAAACGAAGTTAAAGTCACTAAAATTTTCCTTTATAAAAAATCACAAAAACATTTTCCGCTGTTAGGCCATTATCAAATGAATATTTTAAAAATATATTCACTTTATAATGACCTAACAGCTGAAAAGCATTGTGATTTTTCATTTTTAAAAAATTAGTGATTTTAACTTCTTTTTTGTTGTTTGTTTAAAAAATAAAGCAAGTCTATTTATGATATTTGAATATTACGATGTATTTATCGTTTGACTGAAGAACCATCGTTTAGTTGAATTAAAAATAGAAGTTGGAGGCGATATAGGTAGTAGGAAACGAAAGAAGTTCGTATATGGCTACAATTTTGTACAAATACCCACTATATAGACTATAGAGTACGTAGCCAGTGTTACAATATGTAATTTTAGTAGTATGACTGTCAACTTCTCTGAAGTATCTGGGAGTTACGCTAAATTCTAGCGACAGCTTCTGAGAGCATCTTCGGGATGTTGTTTCGAAAGAAATAACAGCGTACCACAGTATAGCCCGAGTGGCACATGCTGAGTGGGGGATCCCGCACGGCTCCAGCGAAGCTTTTGTACAAAGCGATAATAATACCGATCGTAACATATGCCGCATCGGTCTGTGTTCATAGGGTCGCTAACGTTAAACTAGTTGACCTTGTACGAACCGCGCAGAGGCCGGCTCTTATCGCAATGACCCGGAGCATACCGCACAGCCCGTACGGTTGCTTTGATCGCTCTAAGAGCTAGAAGTATACTGTCGCGCTGTTATGTTCGCATTAAAGTATAACGCGAGGGTTACATCTGGGAGAGAGAAGTATTCTGCGTACACGATGATGATTCGTCGGTAAGTATGGGTATAACTCTCGATGACGGGGAAAGGATAACGGTTCGATGCCTGAGAGTCTATAAAGTCAACAGCTTGGTTTGCACGTCTATAAAGTCTGCTACAGCAGTCGCCTTTACAAAGGGCCGCAAAGTAAGCGGATCCCTGCGTAATAAAGCATACGGCGTCGCTCTCGCGAGATGGCAAGAGTCTTGGATGGAATATGACGGTGCTGTCAAGACTCTACTGCTTAGTGTAATTGACCGAGAAAAATACGAATGGTTTGTGCCCTTTAGACGTTCACATGTTTCGGTACTTTTCTCTTAGGGAAACGCCTCGTCAGTATGTCTGCAGAGCCGGAGCGTGCACAGTCATTCACTTGTTGAACGCGCAGGAAGATATGCCTGAAGGTACTTGTCGCCGAGCAAATTCGGCCTGCCTTCGGCCGGTATCATCAAATTACTGGTGTACTGGCGGAGAGCTGATTTCTTCCGTCAAAAATCTACCTGGTCTATCGGCCAAGATCTCCTGCGCTTCCTTTATAGGATCGCTCTCGAAAATAGAGATGAAGTTTGCGCTATACAGCCTAACAGGGCCGCAAACTCTTCACCCGAGATAATATCATCCAGTACCTGACAAGTCGCGCTTCTTCTTGTCGGGGGTCAGTGACTCTTAGCGAGAGTTTCACTGAATGATAGTTGTCGTTAATTTTACCGACTCGGCTTTCGGACCCGACAAAATCGGTAGGTGATTAGTTGGACAGTCGACAGCTCCGCGACTCCTTAATCGCGCCACCAGATCATCTGGCTGGAACACTGTCTAGGCCTTTGGAACGGGTCGGCGATATAAACATAAAGGGACTTGTCTCGCGTTGAGGTACGCTGTCTCGGGGAAGGCGAAGGGTCTTCCAATAGTGAATAAAATTCACCGTCAATCGGTTACGTGAGTAGTATATTTATTTGCGAATGAAATAGTAAATACAATTGTCCCAATTTCTCGCGTATACAATTTATATGCCTGTAAAATAATGAAATATTCGATCAAGGGAAAAATAAATCTATCAATAATACCACCGTAAATCACAATGTCTATATGCTGCAGAATGCCTGAATATAAACAAGAAGAAAGATATCGAGCTCTTAGAGAAGGAACGAAAAATCATGAGGAAAATTTATATATCGGACACGATGAGAAAAAGAAGAATAAGATTTTATGGACAACTAAAAAAAATGAAGTCGCATGGACAAAGATCATATTGAAAAATACTTCGAAGAAAATGCGAAGAATAAGCTTACGTGGTTTATAGAAACCAAAAAAGATTTATCGGGAATGAAGATAAAAAACGAGGACATAAAAACAAAAATGGCATAAAAGTTAACGCATCTAAAGGTTTCTTGGAAAATGTGAAGAACACGTGCGGTAACATGCTGATGGAGGAAAAAAAACTACAGCACAGTTTAAAGATGAAAGAAATACTAGAGGAGAAAATATTGTTTTTTACCTAGTCCGTAGTAGGACAAATTATCGTAAGTAGCGCATTAATAAAATATACGAAATAATGGTTTTTCCTTTAGCGACTTCATTTTAATAATTGTTCGTTGTAAAGTATTTTACACTTTTCCCGTTTAACGATATTTATATAAATATGTTATCATTCTTAATTAATTTATCTCATATTCGATCTAAGACATTTTTCCTTTTTTTTTCTCTCTCAATTAATTGGTGCCACTCCAACGCTAATCAGATTACCAACGGCTTGTACGAATTTTATTCGCTAGTAATTACGAGTCATAAAATTACTTAATCGTAAATTGAATCAAAATTACCCCGCTTACATGTATGATAAAATTTGTTAATATTATCATCAAAGTAATTAAATCGCTTCCAACTGTGTTAACGCGCGCAATGGAATTGATTACGTTGATATATATATATATATATATATATATATATATATATATATATATATATATATATATAAAAGACACTGATTAAACGCGGTTTTTGCGTTAGACGTATACTGTATATTGTAGTTTATTGTAGAAAGTTCATTTTCATTATGAAAGTGGAAATATGACAATTGGAATCAATTAGATAAGATTTCTACTAGTAGTTTCCTACCGCTTACTGCGGCAGTAGTTTTATTGTGAAAAATGGAACCAATAATTAATACATAGAACCGACTTCATGAGCAGTAATTCTACTGGTGCAGTATAAAAAAAAAAAAAAAAAAACGCGCAGCAATAAAATACTACTCGTTTGAGAATAGAAAAGGTTCTATTTTTTTTAACAGTACATTAACTGCTTTTTGCGCCTACATTAGTACCGCTTTAACTTGTTCCTGTTTTTATTATTGTGTAATTTTTTCATAAGTTTTTTCAATTAGCTTTGCAGTATTTAAAAAGCAAGAAGAAGAAAATATATAAATAAGTTATTAATCGGTTTTACAGAATTCTAAATGTACTCGATATTACAATCAAATTTTTCCGTTTATTTTTTTATACATGTACCTTAAAATTGTGTAGTAAATAATAGATAATTTATATTACGCGCTGTATTAAGAAAACAGTATACAATAAATAAATAATGCGCATTTATATAGCTACGGAAACCAGTAAACTAAGTACATATATATAAAAAATAAACGGAATAACTTGAATATAATACTGAACACTGTTAACAATTGCTGACAACTTAAATTAATATACACAAATAATGGATAATTTATGTTATGCGCAGTATAGAAAAAACAGTGTAAAATATAGCTTCAAACACCAATACTTAAAGTGCACGTATAAAAAAATAAAACTTCATTATAATATTGAATACTTTTAAAATTGTGTAAAACTTTAATAATGTATTTACTTACTTTCTTCTTCTTTCTTTTTGAATACTACAAAAAGCTAATTGAAAAAACTGATGAAAAAGTTACAAAATAACAAAAACACAAAACAGGAGCAGTAAAAACGGTACTAATGTAGGAACAAAAAACAGTAATCCGCTGTTTAAAAAAAAGAACCCATTCTATTTTAAAATGAGCAGTATTTTACTACAGCGCGGTTTTTTTTACTACACCAGTAAAAACTTAAAAAGTAAAATTACAGCTCATAAAGCCGGTTGCATCTGTTATTATTAATTTATTTTTCACAGTAAAACTACTTCCACAGTAAGCGGTAAAAAACTAAATGGAGAATCATTTTTTAAAAAAAATTGAGCATAATTAAACGCTCATTAATCATTAAAAAAAAATAAAACAGACACTAGCATAAATTAATCGTTTTATTTTCAGATTATTACACTTCTATGGATACATCGTTCTTTTTTTTTTATATAAAACAATAAATTGCGTATTATCGTTTTATAGTTGCATTATTACGATTATAATTTTACAAATATTATTACATTATCGTTGTTATAATAGTAGCGTCAAAAAAGCGCATTAAGCCGAAGTAGGAGGTGACGAAGAAGTTTGTCTCGATGATCGACTTAAAATGTTCAGTATATTCGTTATAATTCTGTTTTCCGACCTCTTGAAGAATCCAAAGTACAAAGCCAGTGCTGTACCAGTACCGCCAATTGCGAAAAGCGGCAACCCTAAAAAAAGTAACAAATTTCGAACGATAGAATAAGCATTCATTTATTAGGTATTTCGGACATAAAACGACATATTATAACGCCGACCATTTAGTACTAATAAAGGTTATGCAACTAAATTACAAGTTAACGTAGTTATAAGATAAATATTCAATTATTCATTCGCCGCGGAAAAAATGATCAAAAAACCAACACCATAATACAACAAAGTAAATCACGAAATCTCACTAACTGTAAATACTAAATAACAATTCTAAATAGTAATATGACGCGAAATTATTAACTAACAAGACTGCAATAATAAAGTAAACATAAAGTTTTAGGACGACGATTTTTGCAACGCGTATATAGCGAATGCGGAAGCTTATCGTAGTCACCGATTATGTTAAATCATTATCGCAAAATTTACAATCATAATAAAATTTTGCCGAAACTTTATTAACGAATGTGTAAATATCGTTTGTAAGGTTTAATTGTATATGCGCATCTGTCGATTTTTTTTTACCTAGAGAAACATTTACTAAAATGTTGCAACGCAAGTTTTATACCATTTGTAGCCTTCTGTAAGCACTATTGGAGATTAAAACCCAAACTGGACACGAATATATTAACCTCGGTCGAATTATAGTAGTGCTCAGATATTTTATTTAAAAAAATAAACAGGCGAAGCCGTGGATAACTCCTAGCATATATATATATTTAAATACAGTATCGCTGTCTCTTTCTTTTATTACACGAACGCAACTATACCAGAAAGGGTCGATGATAAGATAGTTTACAGATGGTCCTTGACAGAGATATCGCTGTCTTCTTCTTTTACTACGCGAAGGCAAAAGATCCAGAACGGACGGATGATGCAATGTTTTTACAGTCGGTTTACCAGCTAATAGATGTACTGTTTCCCGATTTTAGATGGCTGTTAAATTTTAAACGCTTTGACAGACATATTGCTGTCTCCTACTTTTTAAAACTTTAAATTGTAATTTCTGTCCTATTTGTGACATCAATGTGAAGCAAAGCTTAGGACGAATCCGATAATTTAGGCTATTGCGTGAATTTCGTCATTATTGCATTAATAGTTTTTGAGAGTAAAATCGGAACAGACAGACAAATAGAAATTAAAAAAAAAAAAAATAGATTTGCGCGATTATAATGAAAATATTCGCAAATCACAGACACTACAGTTTTATATTATATGTATTACTGTCAGTTCTACGGATATAAAACAGATTTAACTTTTGCGAGTGCATGACTTGATATATTACAACAAATCTCTTATAATTGATTTAGTGAATATCGTAAAGATTAATTACGGGAAGGATAAATTAAGAATGACGTCATTAAAATGTTGGAACAGAATACAGAATACAGGAGGCAACGAACGATATGTCGTTCAGTAATGAAGAGTGATCGAATTGGAAGAGAGCAAAGAACTGAAGTCGACACTGTTACGAATCTCGAAGACACGATGATCATTATGTATAAATGATAAAGTTATATTTTCTTTATAATGTCTAAAGGGGGACAAAAGAAAACGTTATAGCTTTTAACCTGTTTTTTGAACTTATATTTTTTTTACGCTGAATATTTTTAAACGAGTTTTCATTTCGACAAAACTCTTTTTATTATAATAATTACAGAGGTCTGTTTGGTTATTTGAAAAAATATAAAACCTAATTTAATAACAATATATATATATATATATATATTTACAATTAGACAGCATTTTTTCGAGAAACCCTAATGCTGGAATAAGAGCAGCTGTCAGGTGACAATCTAGTTCCCAATGAGTAGGTAAAATTTCCGCGTAATTTGTTTCAAATTTTTTCACGGTACATGGATTTGGACAATCAGCCAAATTTACTATCTCTTCGTCAGATTCCGTTGAATTCTTGAAAAATATCTGGAAAATAATCACATGATCTAATTAACAATAACAATACATCAGTGTGTCATTCTCGTTAAAGTAGATTGTCTGCTGGGAGTTTTAAGTATAACAATGTAATAAAAAACTGGCGTATTACTTTAAATAGACATATATAAAATGGCCACTGTATTAAATTAACCGCATTATTTAATAGATAACTATCGAATTGTTCTAAATATGTATAAAGTTAGAAAAAAAAAAAAAACATTTTCCTGATTAATTCAAATTGAGGGGAAAAAATGTAGAGCACAGTTCAGACGAGAAATTAAGTAAACGTACAACCTGGTTTAGCATTTTAAAATGAAATTAAAAGTTAACAAAACATCGACAGTTGTATTACGTTTAAAACTACTTTACAACGAAAATAAAAAGAAATCAACATTGTATACAATCGAAATATTAAACTAACGGTAAATTAATTTTGAAATTTACTCTAATGGTTTTATTTTAAACCAATAATCAACTTTTCGATTATTCTATATGTAGGTATATATACATATATTGTAGGTAGATACTGAAATAACTTACCTTTATAACATACTTATCATCTCCATATTTGTGTTCGTATTCGTACAAGTCAAACAATAATGTCGCCACGAAATATGGAATACGTTTAAATTTTTCATCGCTTTTAATGGCATTCATTATTCCCATTATGACGAAATCATGAGCACCGTATAACTTTAAAGCGTGGGCATTTTCGTTGTTTTTAATTTTATCTTTCATGGACGCTAATATATCTTGCAACAGCGGACCTAAAAAATTGCATTCTAACGTAGTTATATTTTCGTCACGAAAATCGACCGTAACTAATGAATCATATCAAATTAATTGTGTACGAATCGAATAATATACAAAAATCACCTGAACCAGTAACTCTAACAGGTTTACATATTAATGTATATTTTAAATTATTTTTACGTCATTTTTGATACTATGGATATCGCATATATTTGTTTTTGATAATTATGTAAATAAATTTTTTGAACATGTATTTCACTTACTCATTCAGATATTACGCATAAAGTTACCTGCTCTTAACAGTTTCTGTGTCTTTGTGAATGTATAAAATAAGAAAGGATAATGCGACACATCGCTCAAATTCCTTTCAATTTCCGGTACCCAATCGGGAATTGTGTAATTAAATGTTCGCTAGAATAAAATATATTATGATTACGATTATTATCGTTTTCGCAACTTAATATATTTTTATTATTACTGTTACCATTATTGTTAATGATATTGACACTATTACAATTGTCAAGAATAATTCTATTATATTAATAATTATTAAATAAATTACATAAATCAACATTTTTTTCGAAAGTTATTTTAACCTCAAATCTAAGTCAAAAAACAAGTAATACGTAGCTTACCTCTGAATCTATAGCTTCCTTGACTGTTAACAAATGCAAGAAATCATCAAAGCGATTTTTCGCCGGTTTGCATCCCGTTTTATCAAGAAGGTAATTGATTAAGGTATCAGTTTGTTCGAGCAATTTTTTTACTTCAGGTTGTTCTGGAAGCTTTTCAATTTGACGTTGATATTCGGGACAAGGTTTTGTAAAATATATCATCTGCAAATTTTTAACTCGATTAGAGAAAATTAGTTTAAACCTTTACGTATATAAACGGCCTAACATCGTTTTCCGTGTGTTCGAATTACCATTTTCTCGTAACAGCCATCAGATAGACCTTCTAATCTGCGTTTACACAAAAAATGTCAATCGTACCGAACTCTGATACGATTATACTGACATGTAATCCCCATTAAACAGGGTTTTTGGTCCCCGTCGTAGCACAACCAGATTGAATTCGACTCAGCGTGCATCAGTTTATGTCAAAGCCGTATTTGCACGTGCTTTTTCGTACACTTTCACTACCACTTAGTAATATGAAAAGCAATTCAATGTCATTTTTTAAGTTACACTAATATCCTCGAATAACGATAAAATAATATTCTACATAACTTCGTGACATAGTCGTAATGGTTTAGCATTCTGTTTGAATGGTAAAAACATCTTTAGCTAACTCAGTTGGTTGTAAATGAGTACTAGCTTCTTGAAAAAAATAACGGCAAGCGCGTCGTATAATATATTGTATTTAGTCATCAATCTTTTTCACCGCACTACGTTAGGAAAAAATTAGAATTTTACACATATCACAGAATGTCACTTAATTTCGAACTGTTTTATTGCAATGTGTGATAATTTATCGATAACATTACGTATCATCACTCGATAACTTTTTAACGTGACAATACTAAAAAAAACGGGACCTATTTCTCTATTTTGTAAGCACTACAGTTAGTAACATAAATTATATTCATCTTTCTTCTTTGACAATCATTATCAGTCCATTGCTGAATGAATACGTACTACAGTATTATGCTTATTTCCGCTAATTCGTCTCAAACTGTTGAATTTCATCTGTCATTCCGCGGTCGTCGTAAGAATCTTTTGATCAAGTTTCCACAAGTTGACATCAACATATCCGCAACAACTCAATTTATTATCTCAATTTACTTATTCATTGCATGTGTCATTCTTGTATAACTTATGTATAAAGACTAATACAGGATATGAGCTGTACCTTATTACTGCGCTAATTTGTTCTAATTGATATATTTGTATAAAGTATGATCTAATTTCCTCTTCATATATGTCTATTGGAATATTTTTAATTTTTTTTTTTTCTTTAACTTTTATTGGGTTTCCGGTTCCGCGGTGATTTATATATCTACTAAATACGCTAATTCATGCTGTTTACTCTATAGAGAAATTATGTATAAATATTTTGAAATATAAGTGAAAAGTGATATTGGTAAAAATAGAGGAAAATATATGATGAAGACACGCATTAAATTGTTATATTGCAATCAACAGTAAAATAATACAATAAAAACTGAATTCTGGTATTATTTAGACAAAGTAAATAAGATATACTAACTGGAAAAGAAATATGTAAGGAAATCAACTTGTTCTAAAGTCCGATGGACGGTAGTATAAATATTCGAAGAAAACATTATCGGCATTGGCTACAATATCGATATCGGATGGATGAGAGCAAAATGGAGAAAGAGGAATATATATTATTTTAAATAATGAATGTGAGATTACCATCGAGACGTAATCTGCATATTGTTACAAAAAATTTACGTATCGTATTCTGTTTTGATCGGAGTATTGAGTTTATAAAACGAAGGTATCGTGGGGTATTATCGGGCTGGATTGATTTATTCTTCTAAACACCGTAAATAATTAATCAAAATGCATCCCGATATTCTTGATGACTAGTTTTGATCATAGTAAGTAGATCAATACAAGGAGAATGTGGAGTAAAAGAGGTTAAAAGATCAAAGGACTAACAGTCGAGTCAGCAAGGAAATTACAAATAACGCTTGAGTGGCCTGGATCCATGAAAACTCATGTAACTGAACTAAAAGATTACAAATTCTATAAATTGGATGAGAACGAGGAGTAAACGATAAGCATTTCATAGCTGTAAGACAACTTTTAGAGTCTGAAAGGATAAAGATATTTCTAGAAGGACGGTTGTTGTAATGCATATTTAAGAGACTGAAAAATCGCCATAGATTAATTATGTCATAAAATGGAAAGAAAATGTATCTTTCAAAACAGATTAGTTCTAACGTTGTTGTATTATGTTGTTTTGGGTTTAGGTTGAATTTATTTTTAATTTTGATATACTCGTGTATAAAGTTTCGTATCTGCATTTTACAAAAGCGTGGTTTTAATTTTGCATCTTTTTTACATTCTAAGAAAAAATAACGTTACTCTCGTTTACTCTAATATTTAATTTTATTTATAGCTTTAACAAGAATACCAGATTTTTTTAGTTTCTAAAAAGTGAATTAGCGTTATGTTCTAACAAGCTATTTAAATACTATTCTAGAACAACAAAAACGGTGGTTCATTTAAATGTAAGATTTTCTTAATTTTCCTTTCATTCATCACATCACACGAGAGGGGCGACAATCTAAATTCTTCAATCACTATAACATACCTTTACTATTATAAACATAATTAAGTACGACTATGGACCTCTGAAATATAGATATAGTATTCATCTCTTTGTGTCTTTTTGTTTCCCGTTCTTTATTTTACATTTTTATGTTGTTAAATTTTTAATTAAAGTGAATTCTCGATCACTTTTTATCACAGGTTCTTTTCTTTATTTTCTGTCAACATTAATAATCTGTTATATTATTTTAGTTTATGTTTATTGTATACGTATGTTTTATCTTAAAGAAATTAAATTTTTTGACACAGAAAAAATTTTATGTTTTTATTGTAACAAATTATTATACCCTAAACCGTCTACGTGTGGGTCATACAGCTATATCACACAATTATCTATCTACCAGAAACACTCCACCAACAAACTGCCCCCTGTCCCGACATTTAACAGAACCAATAGTCACACACTTAATCTACAGCTACTAAACACTACACCGAACAAAATACAGTGCCTAATATACAAAATCCTCTCAAACAACCCTCAAATGGGCTCTCGGAAAAGAAACCGGACTCCTAGCGTTCATAAAAATTAGACACGTGTCTCCTTATGCTGTAATAGCCCTGATAGTCGCGAACGGGATATGTAGATTTACATAATGTAATAAAAAAAATGTAAATTACGCATATATGAAGTGCAAATATAAAGCTGCACACACACAGACATGTATCCATATATAATAATGAAACTTACATTATCTTCCGCTGCTGAAAGCGTACGAACTGGTATCGGCTGCCATTTTCCAACTGTAGGGTCTATAGTTTCGTTGTCAGCAGCATTGAACAAAGCAGTCAATATACACTGGCTCGTCATTATTGTTCTATCAAAGTCCGAAGTAATCGTGTACACTTTTTTAATATCATAATTATATTGTTCCAACAATTTATTGAGTCGTTGTTTAAGCCACAAACCAATTTTATATGCTCTTTGTTTTCCATCCTGAATGTAGAATTATTATTGAATAAGTTTGTAAACAATTTTATAAAATTAATAACTGTGTTTAAACTGACTGGAAGAAGAATATACAAAATTACTCGCATATAACGGAGAAATAATTTTTGTTTCGTACATTTAGCAATTAAACCAATAAAATTGAAATGTTCTCGGTGAAAATAAACATGATGCAAAATGAATCGACTATGTAGAACACCTATACACAAAAAAAAAAAAATTAAAAAATGTTAATTCTTTTAATCAATTGTAAGCCAGAAATTGGAAAAATGCTAATGATTTTAAATGATTAAAATTTTTGAGAACAATTTAAATAACTTCTTTATCCGACAAAAATTGAATTGAAAACTTGTATCGATGCAGTAAACAATAACAACTGTTATAACTAACTAAAATGTTTCTCTATACTGTGTGGGACTTTACTTTTTAATGTAACATATATATGAAGTTTTAAAAGAAACGGTCATACTAAAAAGCTTATGCTTGTGTTAAATGTGGTGGAAACCATCCATCAAGAAACTGTAATATGAAAAACAGAACGAAGCGCCAAAATACGCTAATTGTGAAGAAAACCATCCTTGTGAAATCTACAGAAAACTAGAAGCCATTAGACATAAACAACATGAAACAAAAATAATAAAAATAACACAAACCATTAATTATTGTCCAATTTCTGGCCTCGTTTAAATGACAACAATAAAACGGAAGTAGAGTACAAATCCACGGTCAGAGACTAGTTATGCACGAATGTTAGCTGTACAAAAAAAGAAAGAGAAAACTCAAAACTTGGATACCACTGACAATGAAAGCCCTAATAACATTGGATGATTACTACAGACATTCATAGCTGAAATTAAAACATTCTTTTTGAGTATGCAGCAAGGCCAGCTACTGAGCAGTATCATAGCTATGTTAAATAAAAAATGAAAAATTTAAAAATTGTAACATGGAATGCAAACGGTATTAAACCACTTAGCCGAGGTACAGATGTACATCACAGAAAATGATGTCGATATTCTTCACTTATCAGAGACACGTCTTACAAATACCATATTCTCCAATTTTATGGAATCCAACTCATAGTTTACTAATCATCCGGATGGTATGGCATGGTAACAATAAAAAACGAGATAAAACATTATGAACTAAAAAAATATAAATTACATTATCTACAAGCAACCAATGCAGTACTCAATGAAGGCCTGAATAAAAATATTAGCATCTCAACATGTCCTCTGAGGCACAATATAAAAAAGAGACACTTTGCCGATTTTTTCAAAAATTTAGACTGTAGATATATAATAAGAGGTGATTACAATGCGAAAAATATTTACTTCGGTTCTAGACTAACAGTACCTAGAGGTAAAGAACTAAAATCTGTTATTTATGAAACATACGGTGTTATTTGCTCATCAGAAAGAGCTACTTACTGGCCGACCAATCCCAATAAAATACCAGACACTGGATTTTTTTTATAATAAAAGGAATTTCATCGGCATTTGTTGATGTTGGAACCGATGAAACTTTTGTCATCGGATCACTCAACAGTTATGCCAGAAGTTAATGAACATATAGTCAGGAAAATGCATAATAAATACATAAACTGTGATGCATTTCGAAATCAACACAATAAATTTAAAAATACAATTGAAAACTGAAAAACAAATAGAACCATCAATAGAGTATTTTATTAGGGTTATATAATAACAAACTGCATGGGAATCTATCCCAAAAGAAAACAAACTACCAACCTGTTATTTATTATCAAAAAAAACAGTCGAATTAAAAAGAAAATAAGAAAACAATAGCGGACATCAAGAAATCTCATTCATAAAACAGCACTAAACAAACAAACGAATTAAAAAAAAATCATTGCAAGATTTGAAAAACTTGAAAGAAAAGTTGAAAAATCTGTCTCCCTTATCACGCCATGACTATTCGTGGAAAGCAACAGTCTTAAAAGACCTGTACAAGCGGTATATCCGATAAGAAAATTGGACCGAACTTAGGCAAGGACGAACTTAGAAAAAGCAGAAAAATTTAGGAAATATTTTATTCCAGCCGCATCCTGGAAATACAACGATAAACCCAGATACTTACTGTTATGAATGTTTACAAACAAATAAAACTTACATCTCCAGGTGAAATTAACAATGTGGTGAAAACCCTAAACTCAAATAAATCACCGGGATATGATTTAATTACCGCAAGGACTTTAAAGAAATTGCCGAGAAAAGGTTTTATACTAGTGACATATATTTTAATAATTTCGCTAATTTTCCTGTACAATTACAAATCGTTATAAAAAAACACAGAAATCAGCAATAGAACTAAGTTCGTATCGGCCCATCTCACTGCTGTCTGTATTATGTAAACTTTATGAAAAACTACTGCTAGGAAGACTAATGCCAATCATCAATGATAGAGTTTTAATACCAGAACATCAATTTGGATTTAGAGCCAAGCACAGTCCAATAGAGCAAGTACATCGTATAGTTAACATTATTGAGATGTCCCTTGAGGAAAAAAATATTGCGACGCTATGTTTTTGGACATAGCCAAGCTTTCGACAAAGTCTGGCATGATGGTCTATTACACAAAATTAAGCAACATTTTCTATATGAATTATACCAGTTGCTTCGGTCCTATCTAAATGAAAGGTATTTTTATGTGAAATATGAAGACAATTACACCACTACCTACCCCATTTACACATCAGATATTCCTACATCCTCTAATGTAAAGGTAGCGACTTTTGCTAATGACACTGCGAGTTTGTGTCCTGACGTATGCCCCGTCAAAGCGCGCAATACTATGCAGGCAGCAGTCAACGAAGTTTCGTTGCGGCTTAACATATGGAGGATCAAGGCCAATGAAAGTAAATCAACACAAGTAATCTTCACTAATAGTAGAATTCCAACAGAAGACATAGTCCTAAACGGTACTGCAATTTCACAGAAATCAGATGTAAAATATCTCGGTGCATCTTGACCAGCATCTAATGTGGAGGAAACACATAACAGCAAAGTGGATAGCTAAATCTAAAACTGAGACAAACGTACTGATTATTAAACAAGAAATCGGAAATGTCTGCCGAAAATAAATTATTGATTTATAATCAAGTTTTGAAACTAGTTTGGCATTATGACTGCCCATTATGGAGGTGTTCTAAAAACAAATAAAATCCTCCGGATAGTTATCAATGCACCATGGTATATCACCAACTTAATGCTCCATGAAGACCTTAGAATGAAGTCTGTTCTAAAAGTAATATCCAGCGACGGAAAAAATTATGCTCATATACTAGAGGTGCGCCCAAAAAACTTGGTGATCGGTTTGCTGGATAATTTGCTAGAAGTTCAGCGGCCTAGGAGAAAAATTTTAATGACTGTTTTATAGCACTTACTCATGGGTAGGCTGCTAATCATGCCATCTGCATAAAATATTAAAATTGCTAAATAGCTACCACCAGCGAGGTGAAATTTAACTAAACAAAAAAAAAATTGCAAAGATACGGACATGTGTCTAATAATTGTAAATTACCAATTAAATGCGTCATTTGCAACAGAAATTATTTGAGAAACGCATGTACATAAAAGACAGCATAAAAAAATGTGCCAACTGTAATGGTAATCACTCAGCGAACTCTCCTGACTATGTCGGCCATCAATGAAGCGCAGTAATAGCAATAATTATATTAAAAATCGCATCTTTTAATGTAGTAATTGTTTTTGTCTCTGTTAGTACTTGCTTTTAATTTTTCTTCTTTATTTTTTGTCTATATCTTTAATACAAACTCTTATTAATCATATTATTTTTTTAATGGTTGGAGGGACTATGTTTTTTCATCCCTTCTTCGTCTTATTTAATTTTATTAATATCTAATGGAGGTACCTGCTTTGCAGGACCATCCACCATTATTTAAACGTAAGTTTTTTTTCTATTAGTGGGAGAGGTAAAATACCAACGCTGATTTTGGAACTCAACAGCACTTGCCAGGCGCAGATGTTGCTCTCAAAAATATAATTTTTATATATATTATCAGTGTCTTTTGAAAATTTTTTCCCCTCCCGCTTTAAAAGAAAAAAAATAGCAGTAATAATAGCAATAGTATGAGTAGTATTAATAAGATACATAATCATATTAATATTATTCATAATAATAATATTATTATTGTTAATAGTAATAAGAGAGCTAGTAGTAGTACTTACAGTAACAATTCCCTATATAATGATCACACTACAATTAAAAGTAAGTTTTGCTGATGTTACACATTGCAATGACGTCCCAAATGTTGTTTTTTCTGATTTCTCTTTTATTTGTAGCTTATTCAAAGATATAAATATTAAAAAACTGCTTAACGCCACTCGTATAATTATTAATAAGCTTAAATCTTTAAATGATAAAGACATTTTTACACTAATAACAATAGTGGTAGAAACATTAGTTGAACCCTGCATTTTATTGATTTACATCTATGAATAAAAAATGTAACTATAGTTGCCTGGAATTGTAATTCCATAATTAACAATTGGAATTGCATAACTTTGAACTTTAACACTATATTGATCTTATCACCTTGACAGAAACCAAATTAGATAAAGTCTTAAAACTGAACTTACCACGATATAATATGGACAGATATGAAACATTGCGCAGCAGTAGGGTTATTGCACTACTTGTAAGTCGGAGTCTGAAATATGATATATTACCCACTCCATCAGTCAGTAGGTATTAATATTTATATTAATAACATTAGATCCAGAAATTCAACTGTCTACCATAATATGAATAAACACGATAAAATTAGTACTTATTTTATATATAAATCACCCCTGTGTATGTACAAATTCAAAGAAAACATTTAATGAGAAACAACCATCAAATTATATATACTAATTGGAATTTCAACGCTAGAAATAAAATTTGGAATTGCTTTAGTAACAACTCTGTCAGTAATATTTTGTACAATATTTCCGAATTTTGGCACCCTGAAACCACATATTTTCCAAGAGCTACAGGTCTCCACAATAGTGTATTAGATCCTGTCCTAAAAAACATAAATATTAAAATTCCCATATCATTGGACTGCCTGTCTTCTAACCATAAACCTATCTATACAGTTATTCTTGCCAATGGCCTAACGGTCGATAGCTAATCTTATTATGATTATCGAAAAGCCGATTGGTTGCATTTTCAAGAGTACGTTTCCGATAACATTAATTTATCAGAATACATTACCAATAATAATAATTGATACTGAATCATTCAATTAATACAATTCAAAAAGCTACTAATTTATTTATTCCAAAAAGACTTAATAATACCGCTAAGAAATTAATTGTTCCTAAAATTATAGCTATGTGAATATTGGTAGCAAATATCAAACTAACACAATTCGGGAAGCCGTTAAAATTTTTTTTAAATAATGACCTACCTCTAACAACACCACTCTTATTACACCTAATGAAATATTTTCCAACATTAACACACTAAAGAACAAATATATGCAACTGGTATAAATAACATACCTGCAATTATCATCAAAAAACTTCATCTAAAAGCTATAATTGAAATAACGGCCATAATAAACGATATAGTTAAATTAAGTTATTATTCGATAAGCTGGAAAAGAGCTAAAATTATAACACTTCCCAGCCCAAACATTCCATAACTAAACAAGTGGCCCGTATCAGTGACTATATTACATATAAGTTCAATTGTAATAAACACACCGGTATGGTGTTACTTGATGTCGCAGAGGCATTTATGTGGTACAATGGTATTATTTTTAAAATGATCCAATCTAAATCCCCTCCATATCTCACCAAATTAATTTATGTTTACTGAAGTAATAGAACACCTTACGTTGAAATAAGTAGCTATAAGTCTTCCATTAAAACCTGTTTATCCCGAAGTACCGCAAGGAAGTATTAAGTCCATTTTTGTTTACATTTTATCTATATGATATTCCAAATCTACCATTCGTTGAACTTGTTCTATAAGCCGATAATACTGCACTATTCTGCATCGTCTACGAATAGCCATTTCACGTTTATTGTCATACTTTAAAAATAGAAAATTACTATCAATCCGTCCGAGATTGAAGCGGTATTTTTTATGCGCAGGCGAACAATATTGCTACCGAATCTTACCGTTGAATACGAGCATATTGCTTGGTCCAAGAACATTTTTATCTAGATATAATCCTAGATAAGCGATTGACATTTACTGATCACATGAATTACATTAATGTTAAGGTCACTAAAACAATTAGTGCAATTCACTTACTTTTTTGCAGGATATCATTTCAGAATCTAGAAAACAAATTAATCCTTTATAAAACTCTTATTCGACCAATTATTACATATTCCTGCCCCGCTTGGTGCCATATTCCAATACTAATTTTAATAACTTACAGTTAATAGAGAACTAGGATTATTCTTAACATTTCTCCTTGCACGAAAATTATAAATACGCACAACGAATTACGATTGTCATTTCTCAAAAATTATATTATTTTTCTTGTTCGAAAGTTTTTTATTAACTGTACCCTACGTCCAAACGAACTAGTCAATATCACTGGTAGATACGAGTCCAGGCAACTTACAGCAAATGTACACTAGATATAAGCATCGTAGACTAAAGCATTATTTGTTGTGATTGATTCTGCATAATATTTAATTTTATCTTTATCTTATTTTAATGCATTAAATCATTCTCATTTGTATAATGATCATTTTATTACATCTTTGTTTAATTAAAAATTTATACATAACTTACAATTACTTATTTTTTAATTCACGGGTTTTTCAGATTTTTTACCGTAATTCCATTACTTATTGGTATTCTTCTTAATAATATAGTATTATTTGTATGTGTATATCACATATTACTGTTGTAAGGAGGTTAGGCAAGTGCCGGTACAAAAATTATTTACTTTCTTGGTTTATTATGTTTTACTTTGTAAATAATATACGTTTGCTGTTGCAAATAATTGCCTATCTCTTGGAGTAATAAGACGGGAGCTGAAACTGATAGATATTGCCGTTTTAAAAAACTTTTTGAAAGTGATAATGTGTTTTTTTTCTTGGCTTGGAGAAGTGTAAATAACCTTCTAGCTACATTTCAAACATATGACTGGTTTATAAATATTTAGCAGTTGATTAATTTTGATATACATATTGCGTGCACGTAATTTCTCCAAATTACGATATATAAAGAATAAATTGCATACTACATTAAAGAAAGATATATTTTCAAGTTTTAAATTTGTAAATATAAAAAAAGAAAAAAATATTGACTGCAACTAAGTAAAAATATTAACAATTATTGTGTGCTAATTGTGTGTTTATATATCTAAGGTGACAAAATGTACGTGTCAAAAAATTTAGCCTAAATTGGCGGAATTGCGGTTGTAGCAAAACATCCAAAAATTTATACATACATATGCATGAAGTGAGTAGTAATTTTCGAATTTTATTAAAAACGTTAGATGTATTTGTATACGGAGTGGAACAATCTCACGGGTATGACGTCATTTTCGCGATTTTGCTTCCAGCTAATAAATAATTCTATAATAAAAAAATTATATATATATAATATTAACATTATATATATATATATGTGGGGCACTGCGATTTTGTCTATTACAACGTGTATAGCACAACTTATATGACGTCATTTTTAAGATGGTAGTTTTATCCTATGAAAAATCTATAAGAAAATGGTTCATTGCATAGGAAAGTACATAAAAATTTGTAAAATTTATTAGCGAGATATATATATATATATATATATATATATATATATATATATATAATCCCACGCATATGCTGTTACCGCGTATACTGTAAAATATTTTTTTTGAAGTATACAGACTTCCCACTTGCGTAGTCCGTTAGATAAGCTATTTTACTTAATCGGTAGCCCGTAGTTTTCATTCATAAGAAATCCGACTTGTGATGTACAATTAATATATGAAACGTGAAACTTACTTGGGTTAATTGACCCCATCCAACTGGCCAATAACTCTCATTATTATATTTACTAGTAGGATACATTTTGATCGGTGTACGATCACCATGTCGAAATATCTATCAAAATAAAATTAAAATACCCTGTTACAATGTTTCAAAATTATTGTTGTATTAAATGAAATATTAATCAAGTACTTGATACTTACCACAGCCGAATATATATGTTTCCCCTCCTCATTTGCTTTCGAAGCGCATATTAAAAGCAGTAGAAAACTGAGTAATGTAAAAAGTATGATACTATCATATTTTCTTATATTATTCGAAAAACAAATAATAATACTGTTTTTAACAAACATTTTAAAGAAATTTCATAAAGTAATTCGCCTGTAAATGCTGAAAATATTACTTGCGGACAGTAGCGTAAGTCGTCGTTAGCGCCAATTTTTAAAATTGATATAATAATCTAATCAGGCTGATAATCAGGATGATAATCAGGATGATAATCAGGATGATAATCAGTTAATGACGAAATTCAATTCTCAGAATGGTTTTTCTGTTGTTTTTTTTTAGTTTTTTTACCGATTACAAAATTTATTTCACGTCTATAATGATAAATTTTAAAGAAAAAGTGCCCAGCTAAGCAAATATTTTTATTAGTAATGAAATATCCACCAGGAATTTAATTTTTTGTACTACCATCGCACAACACATTTAACGGATTCACAGGAAAATTGTTTCTACACAGAATATTTTTAGTTATACTATTTGATGTTTATTCTATCTAAACTCAGCCCATCGAATTCACAAGTGATTTCTTTTACTGAATAATAATTGTATATTATATTTTAAGACATTCAAATGATGAAAATATACAGTTTAGTTCTGATGATGGGCACGACATGTTGCTTGAAACATAAACTCGGGTTTATTAATATATTGTTTTAATTTTATTCATAAATCGTTTTTTTTCTTTTTGTACGCGGTTGTTCCGAAATAATTGTATCTAATTTTGATACTTCCTGATAAAGCGACTAGTAAACTCAGTCAGTCAGTATTTATTTTCATAAGTTCTTTCTGGAATTTTAATCGCGAACGTGTATCATTGTGTATATTTGAATGCTTCTTCTTATTCTTAACGGCAATTTCCCGTTGGTGCGGGGTCTTCAATACAAATAGATCGTTTCCATCTATTCGGTTGTTTGCTAGTTCTGCCGATATATTCGCATCTCTGAGATCCTTCGTTATAACATCGTACAATCTCTGTTAGACACTTTCAAAGAGCATGCTTGTTTGGAATATCATAAATTTTCGACGATAAAAGTTGATAGTTTTCTAAATGTCAGATCCGGAAAAATGCCATCGATTGATGTTTCTTTAGATGAATCAGTTAAAACTGAAGCTGCTGAGAATAGGGCAAAACTTATTCCAATCATCAAAACTGTAATTTTTTGCGGACGTCAAGGTATTGTCTTACGAGGACATCGAGACAGTAGCGCATTTAACCTGAAAAATCCGCCAATTGAAAATGAGGGAAATTTTCGAGCATTGTTACGACCACGAGTTGATGCTGGAGATGATGTTTTGGAAAATGCAAAAAATGTGACGATATTAGCCCGAAGACACAAAATGAGATAATATCCGCTTGTGACACCATTATAAAATCAAAACTCGCTTTAGAAATTCAATGCTAAATTTTTTCTGTTTTAGCAAATGAAACCACTGATATATCTACAATTGAACAATTTTCTCTATATTTTCGATATGTAAAAGAAATCAGTGGAAAATTTAGCATCTGTGAAAATTTTTTCACATTTCAGCCACTAAGTGGAACTGATGCGGAAACTATTACAAATGCAATTTTGACCATTTTGCAAGAGTATGGTATTAATCCAGAATATATGAGAGGCCAAGGATACGATGGTGCAGCCAACATGATTGGTAGGTTGAGTGGTGTACAAGCTCGTATTGCAGAAAAATATCCGAAAGCCTTATGTGTTCATTGCATGGCGCATAGTTTGAATTTGGCAATTTGTGATTCGTGTGACATCGACTACATACGTAATTGTATAGGCGTTGTAAAAAATTATAGATTTTTTTAATACTGCAAAAAGAGTGGAAGTTTTGAATCGAAATATTGGTCATCTTGATACAAAAATTCAAAAATTGAAGCCTTTTTGTCCAACTAGATGGGTTCAGAGACATGACGCTATTCTGGTTTTTGTGTATGTGATTGAAGCTGTGTATGCATCGCTAGATGAGATTTCCACTTGGCATGATACAGATACTTCATCTTCGGCGGTAATTTTCGGACGGTCGATGGAGCAGTCTGGATTTTTGATTGCGTTACTTTCTACTGAAAAACTTCTTGGTTTCACCAAAACATTGAGTCAGTTTCTTCAAGCTAAGGAATCCGATCTAACTCGAGCCATCAATTTAGCAAAAGATATTATCAACCTCATTCGTCGCGAACGTGAAACTGCTGAACAAACTTTTCGATCAATTTTCAGGGAAGCAGAGGAAATTGCCGCAAAATTTGGAACAAATATATAAATGCCTAGAATTACTGAAAGACAGACCAACAGGGCGAATATTCCTTCAACAAGCACGGAAGAATATTTTCGACGAAGTATCTTTATTCCATGGATCGATTCTTTCATCAGTCAACTTGTTAATCGATTCGAAAAACATAAAAACGTACTCACAAAATTTCAACGTTTAACTCATCCAACGAGATCAGAAGAAAACCAGTTTTGTTGAACTTTGTGCTTTTTATCAAGATGATTTAGAAGCTTTTAAACAACCCATTTTAAAAGCAGAATATCAAATTTGGTGCGAAAAATTTAACTCAGAAAATGAAAATTCTCAGCCTTTTCCTGTTGATGCGATATCAGCGTTAAATTTATGTGATGAGGCAATGTACCCAAATATTAGTACGTTGCTAAAATTTTTTTGAACGATTCCAATTACAACATGTACTCCTGAACGATCGTTTTCATCTTTAAGACGAATTAAAAGCTATTTAAGAAGCACTATGGGTGCAGAAAGATTGAATGGTTTAGCTTCATTGTACATTCTCCGTCATATCGAAGTCAAACCAGAAGAAGTGATCGATGTTTTAATAAAAAATGGTCCAAAGAGATTAGATTTTAGAATTTAGAGTATAGTTAGTAGATCGTTCCTTGTTACTTGAAGGTATAAGTTGTTTACATATATTTTTTTAAATGAAATTTTGTTGAATTTTGAGCTAAAAATTATAAGTGAGCTGTTTAACTAATTTTGTCTTATTAAATTTACTCCGTTCAGTTGATTTACACCCCCCTCCAAATAGGTAATTTCTAGGTACGCTTACGTTGACTTATTATTTTGTCTCATTAAATTTACCCCTTTAGTTGCTTCAGGTGTAGCCCCCCCATTGGTAATTTCTGGGTACGGCTTTGCTGCTTTGGTTTTCCTACTGGCCTTTCACCAGGAACTTTAAATGTAATTCCCAATATATTAAATTTTTGCTGTATTTCGACTAAACATCTGTACCTTCACATTTATGCGTGGTGAAATATAATGCGTGATAATAAAAAAGCGGTTACGCTCTATTCTAGAAAAAACTTTACCGCATTCACCAACGTGCGGTAAATGAGCAATAAGGTATCCGCGAAAATTAAACACAGTCTACATGTAGAAAAATTTAATTTTATTGACTACAAAACAAGAAATTTAAACCGTCAAAGCGATCGACACTATTGGTTTTTAAACATTGTGAAATAAGTAGGTATAATTGCTGATGATGCATTAGATTTATGCATAAAAATTTTTGAAAAATTGTTTTTTTTACTTAATTTTATATTATGAGTATATCCCGTCGATAATCGACGTGTTTCCACGACGGCATTGTTCGCAATCGCAATAAAGTGGAATAATAGATATTCTGTCATGACATTTGTAATGCCATTTTTTTAATAAGCCTTTTATGATTCTTTCCAAAGATTCCAAAACAATTATATTAACAACAAAATTTGATTAGAATTTTTGTGTATGTTAACAAAATTAATAGTAAATTAGATTGTTAAAAATTTATAATTTTTAAGAACTTAATTTTTAAATGACGTTTAAATTTGTTTAAAAAATATATATGAAGTAAATGATATTCGGAGTTGCCAAATTTATATGTAGTACCGTAGGATATCAGCATATCGGCAATAACGCATCAATAATTTGATAAGAATAACTACGTTTATGTGGTAAGTTCGTGTATATTTTTTTGAAAAACCGTGTAAAAAAATCATAATTTAGTAAAGTGGGTGTTATAAAAGGATAAATTCGAATTTGTGATTTCATAGTAACTAAATAATATTAAATATTAACTAAACTTATTTGTTTTCACCGTGTGTAATTATTTGAAAATGGTAATATATATGGTCTGATAAAAGTAATTCTAAACGTAAATTTATGTAATGTGGAATTTTTTAACAATTTATTGCGTTAATAAAAATTATATACTCAATGTAAATTTTTTTGTAGTATAAATGTTTAAATTTTATTATATTTCATCCGTGATACTTTACAGTAATTTTTTGTAAATTTTGACTAATTTTAGAATTCTTTAATTTCATGTGTCTTGCCTTTTGTATGTACATTAAACAAATTTTGAACATTTAAAATTATTCCGTATTTCATTTGTTCTATTTATAGACTGGAAAATCAGAAAATATCGATCTTACAGATAATTCTTTAATTGTAATAATATCAGATGCGCTTAGTGAAAAGGATAGAGTAAAATTTACTGTTCACACTAAAGTATGTATTTTTGTACAAATAACAAATTTTTTGAAATAAAAATGTATCACGCCTCTAATGTTCGTAACTTTGTTGATACGTTTTATATGAATGCGTAGACTTCATTACCTGAATTTCAAAAATCAGAATTTTCTGTGACAAGACGACATGAAGAATTCGTTTGGCTTCACGATAGGTTTGAAGAAAATGAAGCATACGCTGGTTATATTGTATGTTGTTTCACAAGTTAATACTACATAATTTATGCAATTATTTTGAAAATTGTGCCAATAATATTACAAGATTTCGATTATATAAAATTACGTGCTTTGTTAATTAAATTAAATTTAAACACTATTATAATGTGTCCCATTTGAAGATATTATTCAGCATTATTTAAAGTTATCTTCGATTTTTTTTCTTGTAAGTCCTAAATTTTGATATTTATTAACGGGACTCAAAGTAATTTTACGTATTTAGCGCAAAAGTTTATATATGTTATGTTGTGCAGGGCAACAATTCATTCTCACCTGTTAAATTTGTACTACTGAAATAATGTGTTTGTAAGTTTTAATGCACCAATACAAATATATATTTTCTTTATTTTTAATGAGACATTAAAATATATTACTTTTTACACGATACTATTCATTTAAACAAAGTGAATTGATATTAACAAAAATTAAATCTTATTTTATATGCGTATGTGCTACATGTTCTTGTTTATAATATAGATTCCACCAGCTCCTCCGAAACCAGATTTTGATGCTTCGCGAGAAAAATTACAGAAACTTGGTGAAGGAGAAGGAACAATGACAAAAGAGGAATTTAACAAAATGAAAATGGAATTAGAGGCGTAAATTGTTATTTACTTATACTAAATTAGATTTTTTGTGGTTTTAAAACGCTTCATTTGCTTGTTTTTTGTGTTTCTATAACTTTCTTGTCTCTATTTTTCATTGAGAACAAATAAAAATTTGAATTTGTAATTGATAATTGATAATTAAAAAATTGATATGAAGCAAAATAAAACCCTCTAAGAAATACTTAAATGGTTAGTTTTGTCACACAACTGTGTCTTTCCTTGAAATATTACATTTTATTTAAAGAAAAAATTTCCATATACTTTATATACTGTTGTAAACATGACCCTGATAACATTTATCTTTACTTGTAGTGTAGTCTTCTCATTCAAATTATGTAAAAACGAATCCTACATTATGCTCTTTGTTCATATTTCTTTTTTCAGAGTAGTTATTAACGTTGAATATATTGGAGAGTAGTGATTTTATTAATTAATAATAAACCGAACAAAATATAACACAATCACTAAAAGTTTTTTAATCGCGAAGCTTTTCGAAAGTTACGTCATTTTCAACGTAACTGTCGAAAAGCTTCGTGATTAAAAAACTTTTAGTGATTGTGTTATATTTTGTTCGGTTTATTATTAAGTTATTAATGTGTTTCACATTTTTTTGTTTTCATTTTACTCTTCTTGTTTCTTGCAAAATATTAACTGGTACACATTCTTTCTCAGTTATATTATAATGAACTTGGTTCGTTTAACTGCGACGTTCAATGTTTGTCACAAAATTCAGGATTTTACAATGTGATATAGATAATAAATTGAAAATAAATTTTTCGACCATACGCATTTTATATTTATCATGTATGATAATTAAAACGCATGTGTTTATAAGTCAAAAGAAATTTTTATCGACCTTATTAAAAAATTGATTTATAGCTTAAGAAGCATTTTTTAAATCAACATCGTATCTTTTTTTGCTCAATTCGAAAATAAAGATTCAAATAATTTGTAAACAAAAAAAATAGAATTAAGAAATTGATACATCAGTTTAAAGTTATATATTTATTTTAAAATATCATTTTTTTCATGCACTATTTAAATGTATATTCATTTTGATAGCACAATACTTGATTTTAGTGTGTTCGAATTTCGCTCTAACATACGAACTGTCTTTTGTTTAATTTTGATTTTTCATGTTTCATCGTGTAAAAGTTCGGTTATTGAACGCGATCAGAACGCCCGATCTTTTCATATTAAAATATTGAATGTGTTAGTCAAGGTTTCTAGTTTTCTACAAAGAATACGGCGTTTACTACAAAAATGAATGACGAGTGTGTTGGATAACAACTGATTATGGCAATTGAATTCATATTATTTGTAGTAATCATCAGAAATGTAATGTTCGGGCTGAACCATTACTTAAAGTCGGTAATGGCTGAACTGAAGTTTAATTATTTACTTACATCAAACAAATTGCTTGGTCTCCTCTAATTTATTTGAACGAGATTGAATCAATGTTTTTCTTAAGACATCTGAAAATAAATAAAAACGTTCTTTGAGGAAACTAAGTTTCATACAAAGACAATGGTATTTCAAAATGTATTTATTTTTTGATTTCAAGCGCCCATTTTCTTCGCTTGACTTATACAGTTGTAACGAGTAGCAAGGCTTCCTCTTCATCAGAACTGTTGGACATAATTACTTGCAATATGCGAATTAGATAATACAATATTGTTATACCAATAAACAAAACACGTTAAATAATGAAGTAATCAGTACGGTTTATCTACTACAAACTGAAATATCACGTTCTGTGTGTTACTCTGTATCGCGGAGTTCAGCAGCGCGTTTGCGCGTTCTGTGTGCCTGAGTAATTTACTTTGGCATGTTTATATACTTAGCAATGCTAAACAATACCGTTACGTGTTTCACTGATTTATCATTTTAAAAATTATTATTTAATAGAGAATACTTGGCTACGTTTAAAAAAACAGTCGCTATGCACGAAGTATTTCTATCTCGGTTAGCGTCTCATCCTACCTTCCGGAATGATCATAATTTCAGAGTATTTTTGGAATATAGTAACGATTTGGAAATACGAATGAAAAATAAGAAAGAAAAGCTGGAGGTAATTATTATTTTATATTTATACATATTAAATTAACAATTTTAGATTAGTCACAAAGAATTCTTGCCTTCCTGTAACTAGGTTAAATTATGGTAAACAGGAAATTTAATGTTTTAAAAATTCTGAAAAATACAAATATTTACGTGATATAGATTAAACACAATTTTAACAAAGTGAATTGTATTACTTTATGGTTATGAGAATCTCTAATTGAATATTTTCATTTATGTGATTACATAATTGTGGGAAAGGAAGACGGAAGTGAGAACAGATGCGTTTAAATAAAATATTTGGAAATAAACTTATATTTAAATTTATATAATGTTACAGCGGAACTAATATTTTTTAATCGGAACTAATGAAAATAAGAAGATAATAAAAATAAACATTCATATAAAATCTACTATGAAGTAGTGGAATAAAAATATCACACGTGAAATATTAAACTTTAACCATAGTTTATATATATATATATATATATATATATATATATATATATATATATATGGCTTAATTATTATCTGCTCGTTGAATTAAATCATGTGTATACAGGTTAGGAGAAGTAACATTGATAATAAGCCTAATTAAATTAAATATAAAACATACAAGGTATCAAATGTTTAAAAAATATATATATTTTAAATATATGTATATAAGTAATAATTATGTCAGAATTGTCAGTTTTTGTTATGTAAAATGGTGAAAAATAATATTTAAAATTATTACAATCTATTATAATATTTTATCATCTCTAGTGTATTGTCTTAGAACAGGTATTCAAATGTAGGCGAGTCACCTTTAAAACTCAGTTATATAAAATATAACACTATATCATTGTGAGATAATATTTATTATACGTATATAAGCATATTGAGAAAATAAACATGAACAAAGAAAACAGTTTGATGTTGCATTTTTCTATTAATGGCGAATAACAAAAATTCACTACTTATTTCATTACTTAGGGCATAATGAAATCATTTACAAAGTCAACTGACGAATTACTTCTATCAGCAACTATAAAAGACGTAAACGAGTTTTTCGATCAACAAAGGAATTTCCTGTTAAAGTATTACGAAAATTTAAAAGACGCAACAATGAAGGCTGATAAAATGACAGCTAAACACAAAGGTATTTCATAATATTATTATTGTTATTTTTTAAATGGTGTTACCATACATGTCACAAATTTTTATAGAACATATTTTTTAAATACGATTAACTGTCAAAATGCTTAGTTGTTGTTCTGTTAATAGTCATATCCCACTGCCTATATCGAAACTTTCTAATTTCGACTGGTTTCTGGATAATTCTGTTATCATAATCGTTCACTTTAATCGACACCAAACTATTTCAGTACTATAGATTTGTCTTTAAGTCTGTCTACGCGATCCAGATACTCCTCAATTTTTTACCGACTGTTATTATCCACACATTACAATGGTATTCACACATTGACAAATTCTTCGTGAACAGTGAAACCATGTAAAAATATTGCTATAATTAATTTGTAAATTTTTCAGATTATTTGTAAATAATCTGAATTTTTTATGTACACTGCATTGCTCTCTAAGTCATTTCAGTAGATTAATAATATATTCTTTAGAAAATAAGTTGAACTATCCGCAAGAAAGAATGGACCTTAAATTTGGTTATGATAAGTACCTGTTTAGTTGTTAACAGACTGTTGATAACTTGAAATAATTATTTTTTTTTTTTTAAGTGATACTTTCATTCGGACGTATTATTAATTAACACAAATTTTTGTTGAATATATATACTGAACTCTACGATGATTCAATCATATTATGATGAAGATTTCAAAATTGCAAGTTATTGATGTTTATATGTGGAAAGAGAAAAAAAATTAACATCTATACTGTTCTAGAATGTTTGTGATAATAATTAATTTATATAACGTAATTTCTATGAATTTTTTTATTTTTCAGAAGTTGCAAATTCGTACATGAAGATATCATCAGCATTTATTCAGTTGGCGACCATCGATCATAGAGAATTGGACAGATTTTTAAATAGAATTTCAGAAGCATTAGAAAAGTCTCACGTGTGTATGATTTTATTGCATTACATAATAATTCTAATTTAATTATGCCAACTACATTGGATTAAACTAGTTAAATAAATCAATAGATTTTAAGTTTATTATTATTATTATTATTATCGTATAATTCGGTGCGGAAAAGTTTGGAATAACACGTCCAGATTCCATATCCATATTAACGCTAATTGTGACACTTCGTAAATATTAAAACTTCTATGAAAGTACAAAATCATGAGATAAATGTCGATTTAATTACGTCTGTGATTCATATCATCATTGTATTCATCTGTGAGTAACAATTTTAAGGAAAAAGTGTACGGTCATGATGCTGTTATTTACTAATTGTATAATTTATGACTAGTTTTTTCCGTTAGTTCAGTGGTAATTTACCTACTTTTATTTAGCATCGATTAGAAGCGATAATTATATTTTAAATGTTGATGAGATAGTGTCTAATAACCTGATTTTTTTGTAATATAATCTTAATTCATATGTTTCGTAGTAACATATTTAATTAGCAAATAATATATATTTACATCAATTAACAATATATATTTTAAAATTAAGTTTATCAAAAACACTAAATAAGAAATTCATTAAACATTTTAGAAAATGGAAGGTCGGGTCGCGTCCGATAAAGATTTGAAATTATCGGATACGTTACGCTATTATATGGGCGATACATTTGCTGCGAAACGTTTATTGTATCGTCGTCTTAGATGTCTTTCGAATTACGAAACGGCTAATAAAAATTTAGAAAGAGCCCGAGCCAGAAATAGAGATGTTCATGCGGTAAGCTATACTAATATAACACGTGGTATAAATTTTTTTTTTTACTTCTGCCAATTCATTCCTAGCCATGTCTTCTCTTGTATGGGGAATACATCCATTCTCTTAAACTAGGTCGCGAATTCTAGTTCTTTTCAATTGTCGGATTGTCGTGACGTCTTGAAGCGCAGCGACTAGCTAGCTCATTGCAATGTCCGCGTATGCGTATTGCATGTCTTCGAGCCCGCTGCTTTAGTGCTTCGTCGACTTTACAGACTCCAAGTTCACGATAAATAGCTTCTTTAGTAACGTACTACGGCATTCTGTATATCAGCCTTAAAGTTTTATTGTGAAAACGCTGTATTATATTTCTGCTAGTATTTTTCGCACATCCCCGCATTGATGCAGCATAAGTCCATATTGGCTTTATTATTGCATTATATATTAATACTCTATTGGCTAAGGAGAGGTTCGAATGATACCATATTAGCCAGTAGAGCGATCTTAATTTAATATCTAGTCATTTTCTTGTTTTTTGTATATGCACCTTCCAGCTTAGTGTGCGATCTAACTCCTAGATATCTGATGCTGTTGCTTCTTGGTACAATATGTTTACCTAGTGACAGATACCTATGATGATCTGTTCTATTGGTGGATGTGATATGAGTGCATTTATCAGGATTCACTTCTAGTTTCCAGGATTGAGCCACTGTAGAACAGCGTCCGAGTTTTTCTGTAGCACTGAAATTGCCACTTCAGGCTTCTTGTCTTGATATACATATATATATATATATATATATATATATATATATATATATATATATATATATATATATATATATATCAGTTAATATTGTCGCATTCTACTAAAATAATTACTTAATGCGTATAATATTTTTTATATTAAATTAAAGTTTTTACTCCAAATGTTTGAAAAGTTGTTTTGTAATACTGATACTTTAACTACGACCCAATTTTAATATAAAAAGGTTTCCACAGGAAGTGACTCGATCGATTTAAGTTGAACATTTATTATGGGTGTTTTATTAAGCTGGAGTAAGTGGGAAGTCTAACCTTTATAAGTTATTCTTCATGTTATTTTTACTTATACGATGAACATTAAAATTACGTAAAATTTGTGCGTTATTTTTATTTGAATACTGCAAAGGAGAGTTGAAAATCCGAACGTTAATTTTTACAGATATCTCTGAAATAAAAATTGTTTACCAAATTTTTTACAAAGTGCTACTTTTAATTCTTTGTACAAATAAAAAGGGGTAGGAAAAATTAGTAATATTACACGTATAAATTAGTTTCATTATTTCTGATTTTTTGAATGTTTATTATAGTAGAGGACTGCGAAATTTTATACAAATGTTTATTTGTTTTTGTATATCATGCCGGCGTCTTTGCCTATAGTACCTCGTTATGGTCTTTTAAGTTTTTCAATTCATTATATTTTTTGTTAATCTATCGGTAACTATTGGATAAACTTTTTTATTTCATCTGTTACTTTTCGTTTGCGTAGAAATAAAATATCCAATAATGACATCATAAACTAATTGTTATTTACTTCACCTAATTGATATATATTTCTTATAATTTTCTAGCTGTTATATTTTTATCGGTATTACGTCATTGGATTCACGTGAATCGTACCAATTTTTTTATGCGTGAAAAATTCGCGATACGAAAGATTAAATACTGTAAAAAACTTGTTTTCCATGTAGTATGTGAAGCGAAAATGTGATAAATTCAAAAGTGAATTTTGTTTATCCTAGTGACATATAAATATTGACCAAATGAAATATTTAACTGATCACGTAGCGATACGCTAATATATTAAGCCTTAAAATTGCTCTATTAAAAGTACTATACATCGTTGATTTATATTGTGGGGTGATATGATACTTAGCAAACAATTCATGATTAAAAATCTGTAAGTATATTAAGATATAATTTGAAATCTTTCTTCCCGTTATTTAATCAAAACCTTATGTGTAAATATATCATAAATTTCTATCCGAGGAAACGATATCTTATTTTCGTGTTGATGAGTTTACGCTAAAATATATTAAATTGATTTATAATAAATAATTTGTTTATAGCATCTTTTTGCAATATTATGAGTATATTATTAATTTTCGTTTGATTCCAAAATATTATAATAGACATCTTACAAACGAGAAATAATGATTATAAATCGCTATATTCGAAAATAACATTCTGTTTATTATATTTCCAGGCGGAAACTGCTCAGATGGAGGCGTATACAAAATTTGATCAAATGTCGGACAAAGGAAAGGAAGGTAATTAAAAATCACATAAAATAATGAAAATTATGTAATTTAATTATTTTTTATTCGAGAAATGAAGCATACAAGCACAGAATATACATTAATAATGCTAATAAAGATTCTTTATTTGAAAATGTGAAGAAAATTTACAGTAATTCTGAAATTGTACAACTTCATAACCAAGTTTTATCATTGTTATTGTTTAAATAATACAAAGTAAGTCAACGTTTTATTATTATAGTAGGATATCACACTTTTAAGATATAAAAGTTTTATACGTGATTTTTAATTTTTAGTGTAAATATTTCTAAATTTAAAAGTTCAAGCTTTGAGTACTTATATTTTAAAAATATGAAAGTTAAAAATAACAAAAAAAAAACTGTAGATATTTAAAAATTATCAGCTGAAATACTTCCTTTTTATTTTTTCATTAAAATTAAACTTGACATTTCGTTAGCTTCGTGTTAAAATACTTTTTATGTTTCGAAAATAGTATAAATATATTTGCGCATGTAAATTCATTTTAAAATTATGGTAAATAAGTTTGCATAAAAGTTATTCTTAATACCGTTCTGTAAGATTAAATGTTTTAACTCTCGATTAATTAATTATAAAACTAATAGATATATTACACGCAAATGCTATTTATTGTAATTTTTTAAAGTTTGTATTATCCAGCTTAATAGAAATGTTAATTCGATTTTTGTAAATATTTTTAGTATTTTTAATGTTGAACATATTTGTAGAAAAATTGATCATAAGGCTATCAATTGTTATATTTGAATTTAGAAATCAGATTTTAATCGCAACCTTCTATACAAGTTATAAATTAATATATATATATATATATATATAAAGAATAAAAATGGGAGTACTTATTTAAAATTAATTCTCTTGACAGAGAAAAATTATAATTAATATCTGAACTAACTTTAATTTCTTATCATTGTTATAGAATTAATTGATTTTAAAAGTCGTCGGGTTAACGCATTCAGAAAAAATTTAATTGATTTGGCAGAATGGGAAATAAAACATGCACAAGTAAATAGAGTTTTAACTTTAATTATATTAACTGTGTAACGTATTGTAATATTATTCAAATATGAGTGTTCGTGTGCAGATTTATAAGCCTAAATTAACTATTTTATTTTAGTGCGTGCATTCCCTAAATTAATATTCATTATCCTCTCAGAACGTTATTACTACTTTTTTGTTTTTGAACCAATTCACGCTTTTCACAGTTTTTCTTGGCGTATATGAAGTTATTTTATGTCGAATAAAATGTTTTTAGATATTTATTCCATTGTTATAGGTTAATCAATCATTCAACCAATTTTTTTACCGTTCTCCCATTCGTTAGAAACTCGAAATAAAAATATGCACCAGTCTTCCATTGCTAAATTTAATAAATAATGCGTTGAAAATATTTTTTAAACAGTTATAAGGCGCTAGAAAATTGTACCAAAATAGTTTATTCCAGTATTTTGGACTTAGAAACACGTACTTGATTTTCATAATTTTATTATGCTTGGATATATCGTTGTTGTTTTTATGAGTATATCCAAAAGAATTTCGTAAAAAGACGACCCGCTATAAAAATATATTAGAGAATTTTCATATATATATATATATATATATATATATATATATATATGCAATTTTCAGTTTTTCTTCTAAGTAACGTTGATTTTATATTCTTTGAAAATTCATTGTCATCCAGCGTTGTGACATTCAGATTGTTAACATTTGATGTTTCCATATCGGAGCTAAACAATAATTGTCTAGTAAGAAGGTTTTATAATTTGAAGAATGTGGAATGTAGTGATCTTTTTATTAAAATAAACAACAAAAAAGATGTTAAAATCGCTAAAAAAAAATTTAAATGAAAAATCACATTGATTTTCGGCTGTTAGGCCATTATCAAGGGAATATTTAAAAAGATAAAGAATATATAATGAAAAAATATTAATTTAACCCTTTCAGTCATACATTATAAAATGTTGAAACAAAATTATAAATTCCAAATAGTTGTTTATTTGGTTATAATTGAAATTTTATGTACCATATAGTGTACATCAGGACTGAAATGGTTAAAGTAGCATGTCCCATTTGGGAACACTATTTAAGATCACAAAAAATATCGGACAATTAATTATTTTTTATTTTACTGGCTATTGCTATGTAAAAAATGTTATATTACTGATAGTTAATTGTGTTGTTTACCACATTCATTGCTAGATTGTTTTTATTAATATTGTTCTTCATTTTATTGATTTTTGCGAATTGTGAATAAAAAAAAAAAAAAATGGATTAGTATTGAAAATAGCTACTTAGAACGTTCGTGGCATGAACCAGATTAGGAAACTAGCAATTATTGAAGCACAAATTGATAGAATTCCAATTTTAGGAATGTCGGAGACCCACTACAAAGGGAGCGGACACTTCGTCACTTCAAACGGGAACTTAGTCATCAACTCTGGCAATGAAAAAAAATCACGAAATGGAGTTGGTTTCATTATTAATAAAGTAATTAAAAACAGTGTAGTTGGTTACTCAACTATCAATGATCGAATTGTAATGGTAAAGTTGCAAACAACTCCTATCAACATGAATATAATTCAAGTATACGCACCGACAGCAACATCCACAGATGAAGAAATAAATAAATTTTATGAAGAACTTAACGACACGATTAAATTAATCCCAAATAGGGAGATACTGATAGTTATAGGAGATTTCAACGCAATAGTGGGTGAAACAAAAAATGATAACCATATAAAACATAGTTGGTAAATACGGTATAGGTAAAAGAAACAATCGAGGAAATATGCTCCTAGATTTCTGGGCGGAAAATAAACTGGTAATTAGTAACACAATATTTAAGCATCATATACGTAAATTATACAAATGGCAGTCACCCAATGCTCAAACTAGGAACCAAATTGATTACATGCTCATAAGAGAAAGATGGAGATCATTCGTTAAAGACGTAAAAAGTTATCCTGGACTAGACTGTGGGTCTGATCACAACGCACTAGTTGCGGAAGTGGGCCTAAAATTTAAACGGCCATCAATACCGAAAAGGAAACCAAATAGATGGTGCCTAGGTCAGAATAAGGAATTTATAACGGGAGTTGCTACTGGAATTAACAATATAACGGAAGATGAAATATATAATGCAGACGAATATACTAGAAAAGTAGGCCGAAGTAACGCAATCCAGAGATAAACCAAAAAAACCATGGATAACTCAAGAGACATGGGCAATGATTAAACAAAGACAACAATTAAAGATACGCGGTCTAAAGGAGAATGATAAACAAAGAATATATAATGAACTTACGAAAAAGCTGAATTACAGGCTTCGTAAAGACAAAAATGAATTCATAAATAAAGTATGCAAAGAAATTGAAAGTCATTCTCAAAAGAATGAAACAAAAGACCTATTCAAGAAACTGAAATATATAACTAGAACTTTTCAACAAAGACATATATCAGTGAAAGATAGTAACGGAAGAGTAAGCAAAAGATCATTAATAGATGGCGAGAATACTGTAAAGAACTAATGTCTGGGTGCAACACAACACGAATATACAAAAAATCTATAAATACAATAGAACAAGAACCACACATACTCCAAGACGAAATCGAACATGCGATAAACAAACTAAAAGAGAATAAATCAGCAGGCTATGATATGTGGTAGCCGAAATGATCAAACTAACCAAAGAAAGAGCGATAAGTTTAATACACCGACTGTGCAATAAAATATGAATAAGTGGGGAGTGGCCAAGCGACTGGACTAAATCACTATTTATACCACAATTTATAAGAAAGGCGATAGACAAAGCTGCAAAAATTATAGGCTTATTGCGCTTATTAGTCATACTAGCAAAATACTATTATATGTAATTCAAGAGCGATTAAAATATGTCACAAATTGCGATGGAACAAACAGGCTTTATGCCTGGAAAAGGAACTCGAGAGCAGCTTATAATAATAAGACAAATAATTGAAAAATGCTACGAGTTCAATACACCTGTAATATTATGTTTTTTAGATTATACAAAGACATTTGACATGGTGGACTGGAATACACTATCGTATGTTTTAAGAGAGTTCAAAATACCTGAGCATCTAATAATAAGGAAATTATATGAAAGAAAAAATGTTTATATAAAAATAGAAGGACAACTCTCCGAAAGTTTTCAAACAACAAAGGGAGTACGACAAAGGTGTATACTATCGCCTATACTATATAATATATACAGCGAATGGATTATGCGACAGGTAACTGAAGAATGGAACGGCGGAATAACTATCGGAGGGAAAAAAATATGCAATTTACGATATGCGGATGATACAGTGATTTTAGCGGCAAATGAACTAGAACTGGCAACATTACTGAAGCGTATAGAATATTTCAGCAATAAAGCTAATTTAATACTAAAGAGGGCTAAATGTACCATAATTACTATCGACAAGCGAGGGAATTGCCCGCGACATTTACGTTGGTACCTGACATAGAGAAAAAAATGGAAACGACATATCTGGGAGCGTATATCATCAATAACGGAAATGACGAAAGTGAAATTAAACGGCGAATCGGAATGGCCAAAAGCGCTCTAGCAAAACTAACAAGAATATGGAAAGATCATTCTATAAAAATAACAACGAAAAAACGATTAATGGAATCATTGGTATTCTCGATATCGTTTTATGGTTCAGAGTCGTGGACATTAAACAAAACATTGTGCCAAAAGCTAGAAGCCTTTGAAATGTGCTGCTATAGGCGCATGCTCAGGATTTCATGGATGGAACGTCGGACTAATGCAGCTATACTGAAACAACTCGGAATAGAGCAAAAAGATAGATTGGTTCCAGTAATAAAAAGAATATGTCTAAAGTTCTTTGGCCATGTGATACGACGCGATGGATTAGAAAAAATAATAATAGAAGGAATAATAGCAGGAAAAAGAAGCAGAGGCCGACCGCCGACCAGTTTTGTAGACTACATCCAAGGCATGACAGGACTGTCAATGCGGCAGCTAATGGAAGCTGCACAGGATAGAGATAAATGGCGGAATTTAACTGGAAAAATTTCATGATTGGTCACGACGTCTGAAAGCAGACAACGAAGAAGAAGAAGAATCTAAAATTAATATTTTTTATCTTTTTAAATATTCACTTGATAATAGCATACAGCTGCAAAGCTTTGTGATTTTTCATAAAGAAAAATTTTAGTGATTTTAACTTCTTTTTTGTTGTTTATTTTAGTAAGAAGGCACTTTGTGTTCAGTTTCATATTTCAATGTTAGAAATTATATACTGATTTCGTTAATATTACTCAGAAACGGTATAGTTTTTAACACATGAATATTTGAAATTCAACTTTAATGTTAAAATCCACAACAGCCTTGTTACAAAACATAATTATCATCTTATATATGAAATATGTGACTTATTTTTTAGTTTTATCCAAATTGTAAATAAAATTTTTAAAAAATCTAATAATTATTAGTCCTGTTTGTTACATTCAATCGATTTTAAGCTGGATGAATTTGTTTATAAAAAATATTGACTCTAAAATACATTGCAAGCTTTATAATAACGATAAATCAAATTTTTGTCACAATTTCATTATTAAAAGATCAATTGAAAATTAGTTAAATCACTAATATTTATTTTCTTGAAGAAAACACAAAGCTTTTCGGCATTTACCCCATTATCAAGTGAAACATTTTAAAACATCATAATTTTAAAAATATAAATTAAATATAATTACTTAAAAATATGTGATGATGATTGTGAAAATATACTCCAAAAATGCTGTTCTGCTTCTGTTCTGTCTATTTTTTGATTTGTTGAAATTTAATATCAATATATTTGTTTATTAATTTTGTTTTTTTATATTAATTTTTTCTTCAATACTATTTTCCGGATTCTGTAAAATATACTGATGGAATTTTAAATTTTTCATTTACTGTTGCGATGTATGATGTCCAAAAGTAAAATATAAAATATAAAAATATACCAACACAAAATTTTTTAAAAAACACAATTTTACAAGTAAAATAAAAATAAATATTAAAAATCTGATAATCAATTAAAATTCCACCAGTATACAACTTTTACAGAATCCGGAAAATAGTATTGAAGAAAAAATTAATATAAAAAAAAAAAAAAAATTAGTAAACAAATATATTGATATTAAATTTCAACAAATCAAAAAATAGACAGAACAGAAGCAGAACAGTATTTTTGGAGTATATTTTCACAATCACCATCACATATTTTTAAGTAATTATATTTAATTTATATTTTTAAAATTATGATGTTTTAAAATGTTTTACTTGATAATGACGTAAATGCCGAAAAGCTTTGTGTTTTCTTTAAGAAAATAAATATTAGTGATTTAACTAATTTTCAATCGATTTTTTATAAAAAAAATCACTACATTCCACATTATAAAAAATTAAAATTTCATTATTCTTAATAATTCGTTTTATCATTACCATGGTAACAATTTATAATAATATACTTGTTTTTTTTTTAGGCCCAGGTTCAGTTATTGGAAAATTGTATACTGGCTGTTAAAAATGAAGAGAGCTCTATTCCTGTACGTTAAAACAATTATTATGGGGTCATTTTAGCATACGGTATGGTATTTTATGCGAATGTAGACATTGCTATTATCAGTTTCATTTGCATTTTTCCTCCGAGACATGACATTGTGTAAGACAGCGATGAAGTAATTGTTACTTCGTTTTTAATCAGTTAAATGTTCCATTTTATATAAATATTTCCATGTAAATCTAGTGTGGTAACGAATCCGTTCTGTTTCACTCTTTTTATCGTGGTCCTCAAGCATTATTTACATATTTCATCGAAAATCGATGAAGAAATATTTTTATACAAATTAATATTTTTTTCGGTGATTTTGTTTAAATCGTCATAACTTTGTAAATATCTAATTTACATTTTTTATATCTTTGATTTACTCTTCAGTTTGCATTATTTAAAGAACTAAGAATAGAGTACAATAAGTTATCATCGCAGTGTAGAATGGCTTTGCTACCGACTTTAATTTTTCATAATTTTTTTATTTATTATCTGATATGTAGTGCAGCATCGAGCAATAATTTAAATAAAAATGTACATATTAAAAACGTGATTTTATATATATATATATATATATATATATATATATATATATATATCAATATTTTGATGTACATAATTATATTTCAGATTAATTTATATTTTATATAATCTATAACTTTAATTTAATAACTTCTTGCATTTTTGTAATTTTTGTCGAATATTTTAAAATAACCACAATAATTGCGTTCTTACTGCTTGCAACTGCCTTTAAATTTGTTGTAGTTTTTATTCTTTTAGCTAATATGTAGTACAGCATCGAGCAATAATAATGTAGCAAATGACGCGATATATACAAATATTTTAATGTAACCGTATTTCAGATTAAATTATATTAATTTATTTCTGTCTGATAATAACTGATACCTATTTGTTGTATTACAACTAATTTCAATTGAAGGAAAAAAAACTTCCTACAATCACAAAAAAAAATATTTCCAAATTTGTGTACACCGTTTAAACTTTTTTTTGTTTTTGCTCCTTATTATATAATACTATTGAAAACTGTTCTCTGTTTTATGTCGCAAGTACCTCTTTCAGTCCGTATGCGAGGTGCGACAGAGATATGCAAGTTGAGTAAATGGTGTTTGTTGCGTTTCAGTTTCTTAGTTTTAAAGATGACGTCGTTCAAAATGACGACTTATATTTTCAATATAATTACAGAGTCTCATAAAACAAAATTTATTTAAACTTTAACCAGTATGACGTTCGTCGAAGAAATAGCTTCGATATAACGTTGAACCTCCATTTTTAATTATTCCAGGTGGTTCTAACGAGCTTAAGACTTTGTATTTTTCTTTTACACTCTGAGGTAATTAAAGCTGTGTACAAATCACGCATGTTGATTCATTACTAGATTTAAAAACTCCTTCCTCTCCAACTCGATTAGAGAGCACGCTATATTTTTTTAAACACGATACATTATCTCTTTCGTACTAAATAATAATCATCAATTTATTATGTTTACGTTATAACGTTTGCTGTTTTTCTCTTTTAATATTGTTCTAAAATTTGATCATCCATGTATTGCATAACGATTACTCAAACTCTCCAATACTTGATTATGCTACCCCATACTCAAAATTGCAACCTTAAAAGTTGTTTGGCGAGTATAATTCTCACCCGAGTCGGCTTCATTGCTCGATATTAATTCTAAACAGCGTTATTAGCTTTTCTCAGAAACTTTTCGTATCTGCGCGAACTTTTAATAATTTGTCATATCTACTTTTATTTTTCATTTCTTATTATATATCTTTAAATATATTTTTCATTGCTGAAACTAATCCACATCTTGCTCATCAATCCAAATCACTGAAATCGATTATTCTCCTGGTTTGCTAATGTTTGTATTTTTACTCCAGTTCTTTGATAACAATTTTGTTGTATCAATAAAAAACTTCTACTTCATCTGACAATTTCTAACCAACCATTCTTGGTATGTTTTTTACTTGTGTGTGTTTGTTTGTTGTAATGGTATCTTCCACGTTATACTTAATTCGTAATCATTCAATTTCGATCTGGTTCGGTAATATATTAGGTAAAAAGTAACAAGCACCTAATCTATCTTCATACTTCGTATTGTATTATATTTTAATATTTTCACAATGTTGACTTGGAACTACACTTTTTTTTTTTAGATTTCACTGTTAAATTTTTATTAAGTAATTTGTTTAATATAGTCTCAGTTCCCAAAAATAATTCGTTAATTCTTAACTTTGTAAACGACATTCTGAATATCTCGCAGTTATAGATTTCGGACTGATCCTAAAATACGTCCAACTTAATGAGTCAATTAACATTCAAGATCCTTTTATAATATGCACTGTATTTTGATGAACAGCCTCTTGGAAACGTTAAATTTTTTAAAATTTACGACTAGTGTTTCGGTAAAAAATTGATGATTAATCTGTCTTCCATAGAAAAAAAAAAGGTTATTGTACAGATCTAAAATATGTTTAGTGTTTAGTGTTTTTTTCCCGTGTATAAACATTTTTTTTTGGTTTATTTTGACTTCAGGCTGAATATGAACAATATTGGAAAGGTGAAGTCCAAAAAGTTTACATACAGTACAACATCGGTTATAATGAATAATTTCATCGATACGTTATCGTGTATTCCTATAATTCCTTATTGTCAATTACGTTTATATTATTGTTATTCCTGACGATACTTTATATTTTTTAAGTAAAAAAAAAAAAAAAGAGAGAAAAAAATATGTAATCATTAGATCGTCTATTTATTTTTCATCATATATTTATCATTTGATTTTATTATGTATATTTGTATTTAAAATTCATTATATTTATATTGTCATACGTGTGTTTTACTTTAAATATACTATCTTGATTCAAATATGTTCCTTAAATTAAATGCTGATTTAAAATTTTTCAGTTGCTCCAATTTTTAATGAAATATCCTGATTAAATATATATATATATATAAAATATCAAACGTTGACCTTCTTTCTAGAATGCCTCCTATAATCAGATATTATTTTTATTATGGATTATTTCTTATATTATATATATATATATATATATATATATATATATATATATATATATATATATATATATATATATATGAGTACTTTGAATCTCGGTTTATGAATGGAATTATATTTTTAATAAATATTTTAATAATTCTATTTTCAATACACACAAGACCACATCAGTTGTCCGCACAGCGCATGCTTGGGTTTAATTAACCATTCTGTATGTAATACGCATCCGCCCGTTTCAAGATGTTCACACATTTTCCAGCTTATCGAAGTTTTTAGATTGAAAAGCAACAGCCAGACCACACACGTATATAAAATGTGTTTCTTTTCTCGTAAGCTGACTGTGTGTAGCAATCTGTGATTCAGTATATCATAAGCTGCCTTTAGATCGACAAACAATATTTCTATTAATTTCTTTTCTTCAGATGCATTCTTAATATTTTCCCTGGCCTAAACCCAGCTTGTTGATTAATGATTTTAATTGTGTTATATACGCGCGGCAAGAATAATCGGTCAAATATTTTACATGTATAACAATTAACCGAAAATTTTTAGCCTTTGTAGTTTTAATAATGTCAATAAGTGCATCTTCCTCGATTTCGCTGATACTTTATTCTGAATTCTTATATTGTTAAAAAATTTTTACCAACTATATTTTCATTTCCTTTCGAAATAGTTTATTTATTCCGGCCGTTTATTTATTGCTGGTGCTTTCCCATTCTTTATGGTCTTCGTTACTGTATAAATTTATTTTCAGCTGTAAATGACACTCAAAGTTGTGATTCTTTTCATTTGATATATCATTCAGAACTTTGTTTTCCTTTCCAATCTGAAAATTGATTTGTTATCACACTTGTGTGCTGCTCTAACCTTTTTAGCAAGTTCAAAGCTTTCCTACTTTTTTGATCATATCAGTTTTCTACAGGAACGCCAATTATAATTGTCTTTCCTTCCTTACTGATTGTATCAGGTATTTGCTAGCTCGATTTTTTTTTTATTTCTTCAATAATTCTATAGACGTCAGATTCAAGCGAGAAATATATGATGTAAACTAAATAAGCAGTCTAGTAGTAAAATTATAAATATTTATCTGTCAAAAAATTTTATGATGATAATTTGAAATAGAAATACTAAACACATGTAATAAAGATTCCATTAACACTAATATTTTTTAACATGTGGGAATGGATTCGATGATATTCCTTGTTATAAAAATTATCACATATCGTCTAATGTGTCTGTTTGATTTATTTATCGTTTAAATCTTGCTTTCTGACTGTCATGAGACATATTTTGTATATTTCGCCAATGTTCAATGGATTCTAGCGTCGTGAGTTCAGTACAACACCCCTATATAAAAATTTGATGCTTCTTAAAAAGTTTTCAAAATATATTAGTATTACTATATCTCTTCTCTCTTCCGTCGTAAGTACGATTGTAGTCTAACGATCATAAAGTGGTAGGTTGGATGTTACAAGATCTTATTAATGTAGGTAATCTTAAATTTGTAATTGTGATAATTTGGTCTATGAGTCTCTTCAGCGGCCGTTCTCTGGTTCTTTTGCTATTTACTTTCTTTTAGTACATCTATAGCAGATCATTTTCTGCGTGACGCTGCTGTTATGATTCAGCACTCCGAGTTATAGCGAAATATCAAATGCATTAATTGTTGTATCAATCTCTTTGTCAACTGGCATGTTATTTGATGATCCTTCCATATTTTTGTAAGTTTATCGAGAGTCACAGATTTCGTTGTTTGTTATGTAGACATCCAGATATATAGTTTCAAGTTATTAGTCACTACGAGTAATTACCACAATATCGCCAGCGTAACGTAGATTACTTATTTTTCTGCCGTCAATATTGACTCCATCTTTCTAGTTTTAACATTACCTAGCGCATTATTCATTCACTATAGATAAAAACAGTGTAGTATATAGGAACTATCCTTGCCTGATATCCGTTTTTTAAAACTTTCTGATACTTGTTTTTCTATCTTAATATAAACAGCATTGTTTAAATACAAGTTTTTGATTTAAGTGATTAGCTGGTTTGAGACGTCCATCTTTTTGTGTACTATCCGTAATGTATTTCAATGCACTTTATCCAAAGCTTCTTTTGCATAATCTAAAAAACAGAATATGTTTGGAAATATTTGTCAGGTATTAAATAATTGTTCTTATCCTTTCAAGGCATAAATCCTGTCTGATCTAAAGAAAAGAGGTATGGTTTTAGACGTTTCATGAGTATACAGAGTATGATTTTGTTAGCATGATTGCTGCATTATAGTTTGTTTAATTTTTTGTATATATTAGAATGTTTATCCGATCTTTTCGTGTTTAATTGGTTTCCCTAATCTTATTGCATATTTCATGTAATACATTGATGTACATTTCTTCGTGTAATTTTCCCATTCCTGGTACTACTGTGGCGATTTCTTGTTCCTCAGTTTGTTGACTGCATTTTCTATTTCTAAACGTAGGATAGGCGGTTCTTGAACAGTATTTGATTAAAATCCATTTTTGTGTACTTCCAACATCTGACATTAACGACTGACAATATTCTTGTCATTGTTTAATAATTAATCGTCTTTTTGAAACAGGTTTTCCATTGTGACCGTTTATAGTTGTATATCGTATTTGAAAGCTTCTGCTTAGGTTCAAGAGATCACTCGTTTCATTATTATAAGCATTATTCTTTATTTCGGCACGTATGTTTAATATATTTTTTCTTTCCTGATCATCCCATTAAATTCTCGAGTTAAATCATTATAATTTTTCGCTCGCTAATTTCTTTTGTTTTATTTTGTTCGATGTGTTCTCGATAGTTCATGGTTTTATTGGCTTTTCAGATGGTTTATTCTTTTCAGCTGTGATTACTAGTATTTATAGCCATAGTTCATTTGCAGTCAGTTCTGCCGTGTCATCTACCGATATTATATTGCTTAATCCTCTTCTCACTTCCATTTTAAATTTACTGTTATGTTTAAGATACCATGCATTAAGATTTGTTGTGGATTTGAGTGCTACGTAGCTTTAGTTTTATTTCGGCAACTATCGCGTTGTAGTCGGCCCCGCAGTCCAACCTAAGTTTCAATATCCCTTATAAAGTATTTACAACTATTTCTTATTCAAATATATTCAATCTGCTTTCTAGTTTTACCATCTGGTGTTTGCTACATATACTATAGTATACGAGAATGATGTTAAAATTTTCGGTTGGTTATTAACAGATCATTTTCAACAGAAAAGTCGAATATCTCCTCGGTTATTTCTATTATCGAGACCATATTTACCAATTCAGAATAACGTGGACTGCACATCGATCTAACACATCAATTTTGGGAGATCTAGAAATAGAGGAAAAGGCTAGACTGGTACAGAAGATAAAAAGAAGAGCTCTCAGATTTTTCGACCATGTTATACGCCGAAATGGATTGGAAAAGACGGTCATACAGGGATTAGTAGAAGGAAAAAGAAATAGAGGACGACCACCAACTCGATACATCGACTACATTATACATATAGCGAGGATATCATCAACTACATTCTACATACAGTGAGGATATCATCAACTACATTCTACATACAGTGAGGATATCATCAACTACATTCTACATACAGCGAGGATATCATCAACTACATTCTACATACAGCGAGGATATCATCAACTACATTCTACATACAGCGAGGATATCATCAACTACATTCTACATACAGCGAGGATATCATCAACTACATTCTACATACAGCGAGGATATCATCGACACATCAACTGAAAGAAATGGCCAGAATCGGAATGAATGGCGGAAAATATTTTAAAAATACTGATGATGGTCATGACGTCTGAAAAGACAACTATGAAGAAGAAGAATTTACCGATTATTTGTTGGTTATCTTTATTATACTTTCGTATGATTGTATTGAAATCAACTAGAATTATCAATAACTCATTTTTGGAAGTGCCATTAATTGTATTTTGTAACACTTCGTAGAAATGATTTATTTCTTCCCCTGTGAACGCTGATGTTGGAGCGTATAGTTGTACTATATTTAGGAGTATTGGCGAAGTTTGGAGTTTTATTACTAAAATTCTTTCATTCGCACATTTTTATAAGCTTTATGGATTAAAACTTGCACCCCGTTTTTGCAATTTTTTCTCATTACTGAAGAAAATCATTAAATATCTGTTTGCTGTATGAGTTTGTCTCCGCAAGTTCTAGGATTAAAATATCTTCTACTGACGCTTCAATAAGTATTATTATAGCCATGCAAAATATATTTGCACAGTAGCGGGGAAATAGAAATATAAAAAAAGTTGCCGCTCTTATTACAACTATTTATTAACACATTCGTAAGTGTCTAAAACAAAGTAAGAACATTGTAGTTGAATACATAAAATTTTTGAAACTTGTGCTTAACAAGTTTTGATTCAAAATGAATTGTTTTTTCATTTAACTTTTGAATCCATGTATATGTTTAAATACTAACAACTATGTATGCATATTACAAAATGTGGGAAAGGTGTATTTTTTTTTAATTTGTAAATGGTAACTAAATATATGAGTAAATTATTAGTCTCAGAGTTTTTTCCCATGCTATAATGAGTACTATAATAATTATACACATGACATATTTTTTGCGGATGATAAATAGAAATGCCATAAAGATGACTCATTTTTTTACAATGTAAATTGGAAGCAATTGTTGTGTTAATATCATTTATATGGGTTTATGTTTAACCAAATTTTGTCATACTTTTAAAATTTATAATTATATTTTAGTCACTGGAATCCAACTTCACGCGCGTAAAACTTTTTAGGGCGATATTATCGCTAATACAATTCTCGAAATAAGGTTTGTAATGAATATACCGATATTGTCATTATAAGATATATTTTTTAAGTAACGTTTTACAAAGATAAAAAACATAAAATTATAACTTTAGAAATTAAAGCAACATTATTAAAATAATAAAATATTAATTTTAGAATCGTCTATATAATTTAAAATTACAAAAAAAAAACTTAAAATTAAGACGTTATTTAAAAATAAACAAAGTTTGAAAATTTAAATAGATTTAAAAAAAAAATAAAAATGAACAGCAACTAAGGAAATCACATAGTTAACTAAATATTTGTACGCAAATTTAAAAGACCCGCAAAACGAGAATAAAACAGTTTATATTACTTTCGTTATTTATCGATAATCACTATTTAGCGCTGGTATCAACGCTAAAAAGGGCAAACTAAATTTAATTTGTTCATAAGGCTCTGTTGGCTAATTGGAAATTGGATAATATGTGGGCTAAGTGTATTGAAGTGTGTGTACCGTTCTTAAAAATATAAATCTATTTTAATTGATTCCCAACATATTGTTTGAATTTGAAGTACTTTCACTTTTTGTTTGCAGGAAGGTGACAGTGACAGTAATTCGTGTCTATAATGTTATAGTATAATTTATTTGATGGCTGGTTAGTTAAATAAATTTTAGATTGTATAAAAATGGCTGTGCCAGATGGATATGTGTTTCTTTAATAAAAAACTTAACGCTATCTATTCATAATTTTTGTAATGAATTCTGGAAAACACAAAACATACAAAGTAGGAACACGAGCAAGTGAAGTAAGTTTTTAAAAATGTATTAAAGACATGTAGTTTTAATGTAAATTTATCTAATATAATTTGTGTTCTATTTATATACTCATTAGCATTATGACTGAAATGGTAGATATTACTCTTTTAATTCAATATTAAATATATTTCCAAAATATGTTATTTACAATATGATAAAGTATATGTTTCGTTCGTTAATGTTTATTCCTGAATAATATCTACGTTTTAAATTACACGGTATTATTTATGTAGCATTGGCATTAAAATGTGCATTATTTGTTTATGGAATTGAATTATTTAAAATTTATTCATATGTATTTATACTTTTGTAACATTTTTCATTACCTCATTTACTAATCTTTACGTCAGATCAGTCTATGTAAAATGAAAATAAGCGTATCCAGCCATAACCTTTATAACACAGACCAGTAGAAATTATTTTTTTAATAGTTTAATAAATGTTAAGTATAGTTAATCTTGTTGTATGCAGAGCTTATGTACGAGGTAATTGTAAAGTTCAAAAATTTTCAAACTACGCTCGTCCTGTTGCCGTCTTTTCGTTAAATGAACTATTTTCTGATATTATTTTAAGAACGCTTCATTTAAACTAGCGTTTTACTTAACGTGTAATAATTTTTAGGAAATTACCCAATTTTTTAAGTGCTATTTTATGTTTAGTCGTGTGTTCTTATGACTTTTATTAAACTATTAACTATTGCATCATGAACTACACTCGATTGTCTATTGTCCTTATTATAATATTGTCAATTTCATTGTGATATATTCTACGAGTTCTTTGTCAAATTTACCTCCTGCTTCTATGTATATATATATATATATACATATATTTTTCAAGAATTATTCTCAATGTTTTTTCGAATATATAACAAAATATGCAATGCTCATATAACCAATGTAAACTCGTACATATATCAAATGGTGAAATTATTCTCTGGGATCTGTTACGTTATATGCTTTTTATTTTAAATGATTTGTACTTTTGTGTATTTATATTTTTTCAGTGCTCACTTTAAGTTTAGCCAGGAATGAATAAAAATGAAAATGTTTTAAAATGTATCATATCTAATGAATTGAAAATAATTATTTAATACGACTTTACGTACTAAACAAAGTGAGTGTGTTTAATATCATCGGCTTGAATACGTACCGAGCGTGTCTCATTAGTGTTCATTACCTTAAAGTAAAATATTCATATTTTGTTATGACTGGTTGCCCTTAATATACATTTTATTCCTTTATCGATAGTTCTTCCAGTATTTTATTATATACACTAATATCGTTAGGTTTGTTTAATTTTTCATAAATTTAAAATTTCTTGTTGGTTAAGTTATATATATATATATATATATATATATTGTTAATCAAGTCTCTTCCTTAATTATAAATTAGAATTCGTTTCTTATTTATAATGCATTTTGCGGTCAACTTTATAAACGTAACAACTGCAGTGTTAAATTTTTAAAATTCTAAATAAAACTGCTTGTTAAATTAATACGAGAAAACTTATTTTTATCTGATAAAGTTTCGAGGGAGAGAGAGAACTGTGTCAAAACATGAAAAATTGATCATTTTTAACTTACGTTAAGGATGTTATCAATTACTTCCAGGTTAGGTTAACATTGATAAGGTAACCTTTTGGTCCAACACTTAAGATATGTTTTAATATGTTTTGCATATTTCTTTACTTATCAAATTAAAAAACTTATTATATACATGTTTAGTGTAAATTGTCATTAAATTACATCGTACATGTTATAAATTATGATAAAACAAGCATGGAACACTGAAAGTATTAATTCACTTATATCGCCTATTTATGTTATGCGTGATAGATTTATCGGATTTGTTAATGTGTAAACTGCATTACAATTGTTAATGAAGCATGTCTAAATAAAAAGTGATGATTTACCAAGGTTGCGTGTACGTAACAGTTGACTTGTATGTTAATTGCGAAATAATTAATAATTTATGAGTTGTAATCTGGCAGTTTAATAGTGTCCACTTTCATCACTCGGTTTTCGTATTAATTAATCGTTGTGTTAGAAAATAAGTTACTGGCATAAAAATGTATAATTGGGACTTTTAAATGTTGAAAATGTTATGTTAAATACTTTTTAATAAAATATAACTTTACATTTTACTAATGACCATAATGATTATAATTATGAAAATTTGAAATATATTCACGGTTTTTTCGATATAAACCTTGTCATTTTTTTTATTACGCGACATTTCGAAAACAATTACAGTTTTCATTTTCAATAGTTTGGCAATTAAAACTGTAAAAAAACGTAATATAATAAAAAATTGATATGGTTTATATCGAGAAAAACGTGAATATATTGATATCAACCTTAAACAACTTAAAATTTGTATCATTTTATATATATAGTTTTTATGTTCTTAAAATAGAATGCAATTAATGCTCAATCTAAAAAAGTTACGGTAGCAGGTACAAACGTATTCAGTCTTAAATATTGTCTTAGTCGACAAACAGCATTAAAACAGTATTTTTCTTAGATAACTTGAGTTTGGAACAGAACTAACAGACGTATAACATTTCAGCTCTAAATTATTGGTTACAAGCGTAATTAAAAACCATTTTCCAGTGTTCAAAATTTCAGTCGAGAAGTAAAACATTTTTTGTCCAATATTGCGTTAACATACTACATAATTAATTATTACTGAAATGCGCCTGTATATATTATGGATCACGTGTGCCCCCCTCGGGGTACACAGATATATGTAAACGAAGGACACTAAGTTCAGAGGACAGAGCGCGTTCACATGTTGTGGATAGTGGAACGGCCTCCAGATGGAGGTTATTGACAAATAAACAACCGCGAACCATGAGCGGCGATGTACCTGCATAAACCCGAGAAAGACATCGTGTCAAAGCGAGTATGGCCGCTATAAGTCTAAATTCTAAATCCAGGAGCGTCTGTCCTCCATGTTAGGAGTGGCTTTTTGGTCAGCATCTGTTCTCCAGGTTAGGAGCGGCTGGATTTGAACTCTGGGACTTACAACCTCAGTTTTAATTTTGAATTGGCATAATCAAAACTTTTCATATCTGTATGATGGAAAACTATTCAAAAGGAACTAGCAGTGTCATCGGCGTAAAGAGATGTATCAACATCCCTCAGCCGAGGCAAATCATTAATATATAAAATATATAGGAAGGGTCCCAAGATACTACCCTGTGGAACTCCAGCTGTTAGTGTTTTAGTACTAGAGTAGGTATCATTTACCTTAACAATAAACTGCCTATCAGTTAGATACGATTTCATGATCATTATAAGTTGATTGGGAAAGCCATAATGAATCATTTTGTATATTATGCCATTGTGCCACGTAGTGTCAAATGCCTTTTCTACATCTAATAACAATAGTCCAGTATGTTTGTTCAGGTTAAACTGATCAAGAATGTGATCAGTAAAGCGCGCTAGCTGCATGATGGTTGAGAGTTGGGGTCTGAATTCAAACTGAGTTTCATTTATAATACTATGTTCATCTGAGAATTGTTTTAATCTTTGAAGTATTACTTTTTCAGCTATTTTACTAATGTTACTGATTAAACTAATAGACCTTATATTTTTGGGTAATGAACTATCTTTCCCCACTTTTGGAATGGGAATAACAGTTGAAGTTTTCCATATTTTAGGGTAATGACCAGTGATTATAATAGCATTAATTATATTTGTCAAGTATACTATGGCTATTTTAGGCAGGTTCTTGAGCATTAATGTGTGTATTAAGTCTTGTCCTGTGGATGACTTGAATTTAAGTCTTTTTATGAAATAATTATTACAAAATATACAAATATTACACAAAGTGGAAAATTAAAATTAACACCGAAAAAACGGAAGCTATACTAGAGACGCAGGCCGCAAATAACTCACCACATCGAAATAAGTAACAGGCAACTGCCGTGGAAACCTCGTGTAACATATCTTGGTCTTACAATGGACAAGCGACTGTCGTTCCATAAACACATTAAACACATCACGGACAAAGCGCACTCCCGATTATATAAAATTTTCCCCATTTTTCACAAACGCTCTAAAGTTAGTATTAAAAACAAACTAATAATATATAAAGCATACATACTGCCGATATTATTATACTCTTGCCCAACCACCTTAAATAAATTAACAAATTGTTCAAAATAAATGTCTGCGTATTGTACTTAATGCCCCTTACTATACTAAGATAACTGACATGCATGCAGCTCTTTATCAGCGTACTATTCCTGAGCTAGTACAGGAACAAGCAGATAGGTTCTACAGCAAATGCCTGACTAGCCATTACCCTATCGTACAGCGAATTGGAAACTATACTCGCGACTCGCTGACCAGAAAATATAAAAAATATAAACACAAAAGAATTAAACATTCACTTCTCTAGCACCAGATTGTCGAACTACTTAAGTCGTTATTAATAAGTCTCTATCCTCATGTAATCTATTGTATCAGTATTTCTCTCTTCTATCCTCTTATTTATTTGTTTAACCTTAATATAATTTGTATAATTTTACCCATATCCTTAATGTACTATTAAGATCAAACTATAATTAATTAATTTCTCTATTTTCGGCTACGCAGGGTTTTTAGTTGTATGTTTTTCCCTGTATAATTATTGTATAATTATAAAATAAATTTTAAGATTTCTTTGTACACTATTTCCTAAGACGCGTAGTAAGAGCGTTAACGCTGCTCGGTATGCGCATTTTTTATTTACTTATTATTTGCTGATGTATAAAAAAACATAAATATACTTTATTGAATTGAATTGAATTGAATATATACGGTAATTAATTGTCACGCGCCAATCAATGAAGATAATAGGAAAAATCCAGAGAAAGTAGAACAATTTTGAGAGGACATAGAAAATGAAATGGCAAAAATACCAGATAAAAACATTAAGATACTAGTAGGTGACTTTAACAGGCAGATTGGTAAGGAGAAGAAATATAGGAAAATAGTGGGGGATTATCCGACGCATAAACGGACAAATAGGAAATTAATTGAAATGTGCCAGAACTTTAATCTGAAGTTAATGTCAACTAATTTCAAAAGACATCCCAAAAAACAAAAAACATGGAGATCGCCTAATCCGGTTGTTGGTGAGTTTCAAATTGATCACGTGGCTATATCCTATAACAGTCAGAAAGAGATAATGAACGTTAGGGTTAGGAAAGGAGCTAATATAGATACAGATCATTATCTAACCACAATAAAAATAAGGTTCATACCACGTACGAAAAAATCAGAAACGTATAATAAAATTTGATCTTGAACAACTACAGTGTAATAAGAATTTCGGTCAAAATTAAATATTGAGTGAGCAGACTGGGATGACATTAAGAAAGGATTACTCAGTGCAGCATCAGATGCAGCAGTGGTTACAAGACCCAAGAAGCGGAATTGGTGGAACCAGACTTGCGAGGAATCATTAGAAAAAAAGAATAAGATCGTGGAAGAAATGGCATTCTAATAGAAAAAAATATTATATAGCATTTAAGAACCAAAGATCAAAAACATCCGAAATTGTTAGAGCGACAAAAAGACAATACGAAAGAGAACAATTAGTTCAAATAGAGGAAAACTTCCGAAGGAATAATACAAGAAACTTTTACAGAACCTTCAAGACCAAGCTACAGAAATACGAACCACAAAATCTGTGTTTTAAGAACGATGTTGGATTGTTAGTTTTAAATGATAAAAACAATTGTGAAATATAAGCCACGTATTTTGAGCAGGTATTAAACTGCGAACAGTCAACAGAACGAATGGAAAAAATCAATTCGGAACAGAAATTTGAAAGTCATCCGGGTGTAGGAGAAATCCGAGAAATAATTTAAAAATTGAAGAATAATCGAGTTACAGGAGAAGATTGAATTATTGCTGAAATATGGAAGTATGCAACGGATGATGCGACTATCAGATTTCAGAATTTAATTAAACGGATATGGGAATCGGAAGAAATACCAAGTGATTGGAAAACCGTCATAATCCATCCACTTCATAAAAAAGAAGATAGAACTGATTGCAACCATTATAGGGGAATATCACTTTTACCAGTGACGTATAAAGTACTTTTAAAAGCCCCACAAAACAGACTAGAACATCTGGGCGAATATCAAACAGAATTTAGGAAAGGAACATCGTGTATTGACAAATATGGAATCTCAAGCTAATTATTAAGTATAGGAAAATCAGAGCTCAGAAGTTTTTTATAACATTCGTTGATGTTAAAAAGGCATACGATTCGGTAGACAGAGAAACACTATATAATACGTTCGATGAATTTGGAGTGGATGATACTGATTGCGCTGATAAAACAAACTTTAGAACGGTTCCAAATCAAAAGTAAAATTTCGCGGGGAGTTATCACGAGTGTTCAACATTGAAACAGGCGTTAGACAAGAGGACGGATTGTCCCCCATTGATTTTTAACTGTGTGTTAAAAAAGATTATAAGAGAATGACGGAAAAAGTTAGATGAAAAAAACATCAAAAAGATACAAAATAAAGTAGAAGTTGATTGCATAGCATTCGCAGATGACTTGTCGATTTATCGGAGAACATAAGTGATTCAATAGAACAAATAAATATTCTTAAAGAGGTAGCAGAAAAAGTGGGATTAATGATATCGTTTGAAAAAACTAAATATAGGACCGATGAAAAAAACGCACCTCGATTTATGGTCACCAAATACGGACGTATAAAAAGAGTCAGGACATTCAAATATCTAGGGGAATTTATACAGACAAACGCGTTGGATATAACCAAGATAGAATAAGAAAAATGGAGTTCGCATTTCAGTTGACAAAAGATATATATAATAAAAAATCAATGTCCATAACATCTGGGTTAAGACATTATAGGGTAGTGATTAAACTGGAGTGTCTCTATGCGTCGGAGTATTTAGCAACGAATGTGAGTAAAGAACTGGAACAGATCAAAATGAAGGAAACGAAAATAGTACACAAAATTCTGGGACCGAGACCGGATCGGGAAATATGGAAAAAAATAAGTAATAAAGAAATATACGAGTATACTGAAGTACCATGAAAAGAGAAGATTAAGCTATTACGGTCATTTGAAGAGAATGGAAAGAAACAGTCTAACAAAAAAAAATTTCCAGTACTTCAATTGGAATCCTAGATCGCAAATAGCGTGGTTCCGAGAAGTTAAGGAAGACCTTAAGAAAATTAACGTTACGGAAGATGACGTTATAGACAGAAATAGGTTCAGAAATGCAATTAGCACATTCCGAAGTTTTGAAGAAGAAAACCGGTGCCAAATAGACAGATGGAAGGAAGGAAAAACACAGTGAAACAATGAAGAAATATTGGAGTGAAAGGAATAGGAAGAAATAAACATCATGAAGATATTCTACGTGGTCCATAGTTGGCCAATTCGAAAGAAGAATGATCACGTGTGTTTTTCGCAACCATCAGCTAAGCGTAAAACAAATAAAGAGAAAATATTGTATTAAATAAAAACGCAATTATTTGTAATTTTAAACATCAAGATATTCCTTCAGTTTGAATCATTTAATTCGCAGCTTAACAAGAATAATTTGAGTATGTATAAAAAAAAAATATTGTACAACAGCGATATGTTTAAAAGATATGGCATGTTTGCGATATTTGTTGATGATACGGTTATTGTATTTTTATTTAAGCATGTGGATGAATCGTAATTTAATTGTGACCTATCCACGAGATTTTTTGTCAAATTTAACCGCTGCTTCTATATATATATATTTTTTTTTTTTTTCGACGATTTACTCAATGTTTTTTCGAATATATGACCAAATATGGATTGCTTATATAGGCTATTTAAATTCGTACATATATAGGTTAGTGGGATTATTCTCTGTGATCTGTTACTTTATATGCTTTCTGTCCAATAAGTGAATAGCACATGTTTTTGTACAGTTGAACAATGAAAATGTTACCTTTATTCGATAAATTAGACTAAGCTTGAAAGTATTATCCGAAAGGGAAATTTCCTTGGTACGTACTTCGATTAAAAAATAAAAACCGCGATGAAGACACATATTGTGGCTAAATTCAAACATAAACCAGACTAAGGACTATGTATTCACTTCTGGGGAAGAAGATTTGTACTACCGCTTCAAAATAAATTATTTTATAAGAAATACGGAGAAAAAAGAATAATCATCTAATTATGCAATGTTACACTACATAGTGAAAAAGAACCAATCAAAGCGCGCGAAAGTTGATCAACTAACAACTAAAAATTTAAGAGATACTGGGAGGCGTGCGAAAATGCTCGGTATAATATATAATATTACTTTAGTTTATATTCGGACAGTGTTTTTAACAGCACCGTGGATGAAAATAGAAAATAAAAGTGAATGAACATTAAATGTCGCAATTATGCGAGGGCGCAACACGCGTTAAATAAAACAGATCCAGCAAAATGAATACTTAATTTGTGATTAATTTACTATGAAAATAAATTTATCATAATTAGCAAAAATCAACTACAAAATGTCCATTTACCTATGGCAGGAGAAAAGATAGAAGGAATAACAAAATGTAAATACCCAGGTGCTGTAATCGTGAAATTAACAGCAGAATTGAAATAACGTTGTGTTTATTTCGAATGTGTAATTCTCGCAGCAGGGCCAATATGGGCGGAAAAAAATATTATATATTGTCAGTCTAGCTAGCAGCTCAAAATTTCATCCGTCAAGATAATAAAAGCTTTTAAAATGTGGCTATATTGTTAGAACATTTTAAATTCATAAAATGACGAATAAATCAGTTCTGAAGCGAAAACCCACCGAATTCATGACGATAATCTGAAAACGGATATCAGCATATTTCGGACGCATTATTCGATACGGAATTCTGCAAAACATAAGAGAAGGTGAAATAGAAGGGAACGGTGGCGCAGGACGTAGGGTCACATCGTATATGAGGAGTCTTATAGATCGGTTAGATATGCCTCATACGGGTACGTAGCACGAGATATCAACCTTTTATAGGAGATAATAGATTTATAGAAGAAGAATGATATAACGATTAATTCTCGAAATTTTTAGAACATAAAACGGACGTTAGAACTGAAATTAATAAGGTGCAAAAATTACTCTAAGAACTGGCTGTTCAGAAACGATAAAATCTAGTATAAGACGTCCAGAACTTATAAAGTGTGCAGCATTCTAAGATAAATCTGATGACTCATGATTTCCTGCTTCGGTATTTCGACATGTAAAAGACTGGTAATAATTGTCGTGAAATTTCAGGAAATAAAGCCAGAATGACGATGATAAAATCGTCTATTTGTGCATTGTTGATTTTTCGTAATTTGCGGTTATAACACTTAAGAATTTACTACATGTTGTTTTATGTTTATAATTACAGTTAGCTCTAATACAAACAAGATTGGTAATAGACAAATTGCTAGCATGTCACGAAAACTGCACATTTGAAATCGGTAAGAGTATTTTTAAAAGTTTATCTTTGTTCTGTTGTTTTAAAATATTTATTATTTTAATTAGTCTCTATCGAGAGTAAGATTTAAAAAAAAAAAATTATTTCGTTAATATTTAAAATAAAGCGAGCATCTTGTTCGGAATGCAATTATTTTTATTAAAATACGTTAAATTAAAAATATACGTATTGAATAATCGTTATTTTCTTATTTGAAATGATTCAGTATCTATGACAACAACCGGTGACAAAATATTGAATATAGCGCTACCAAAGATTGGCGAAAAGAACTTGTTCACTAAAGAATTGGATATTGCTTTAGATAAAAAACTTGTCGATTTTGTTGTACATTCGTTAAAAGATCTACCGACAACACTTTTACCAAATAAAGTTATTGGAGCAATTCTGGAGTTAGTATTACATGTAATTTCAGTTTGTTTATTTATTTTTTAACCGAAAGCTTAAACGTATAAAAGTAATTATGTTTACGGTATATAAATTGTATATAATTATCTTCCTATAATTTGCTCGATATGCCTCGATTTGATCGTAGGTACACGTCCGAAACACATCAGTTTAATTTACCGTATCCTGTTTAATGTGCATCTTCTTTCATAAACTTTAATATTGTCTGTCAAGTTTTTTCGTTACAGTTTCCGCCAACACTACATGACAGATGCTTAAAGTCGTTAGCTACCTGTTTTAGCACCCGTGTTCCTGCCCCATACAATGTGTGACCGAATGAATGTTTTCACGAGCTGTTTACGTAATTGTAACTATATCGATCGTTGTAGTTATCTATGAACGTTTATTTATTCGTGGCTATTTTTTTCCCGTATATTAAGTCGAGATTATAGAAATTCTATATATTTAAGATAATTTCATGATCCAACAATATATCAGCTACATTCCACAAGCTTCTGTTGATGAATGAAATTTTGAACGATCAGCTAGATTAACACATACATAACATTTTGCTCCCGGCTATTTTGGTTCTATTATGATATCTCTATTACACATCACTTGCCTCATATTTTAAAATGAACGCAACTCTGCTTTTAATCTCGTCATTAGGACATTAATCGTCTGTCAACTAGCATCTTCAGTATTTAAATTTTCTCCTGCCAAGTGCAAATGCACATTGTTTGCTAATTATGATACATTTATTTGTATTTATATTAGATTAATCGCAAATTCCAAATATTTACTCGCTTGAACGGTTTTATTTAATATTTAAACGATGTCTCGTATGTTATTTAGACGAATGATAATTTATTGCTTCTTCCTACTTACGACTGTGACTTTTGTTTTTAGGGTGTTGTTATTAATCCCGTATTTCATCGTGGTGTTACATAGTACGTAAATTTATTAGCACTATGTATCAATTAATCCTTACGCCATCTTTTTCCCATTAAACGGCTCCGTTAAAATTCATTTTCGCGAAGCCATAAAGTTACTTTTTAATTTTAAGATTTTGACCTACGCTTAAATTTTTTTAATAATTGATACTTGATGAAGGTAATATCGCTATTGCATTCTTGTTTTCGACTATCAATTGTTTCTAAATTACGCAGTTGTTACTAATAAATTCGGATAATTTTTATCGAATTGTATGGCTCTTCAAAAAGTAGCGTCCTGTTTGTAGTTCATATTTTTTTTTACTACAACATTAAAAATAATATCTTTATAATATTACTTTAGGCATTCTGCGAAACGACAAGAAATTTATGAGTAAAACAAAATGTGTGTAAATTTAAAAAAATTGTTAATTTATTTAATAATAAAACAAAATATAAATTTGTCCAAAATTAGTAGGTGTATTTTAGTATTTTTACGTTGTATATTTTTTTATTTAATATTTTTTTAGAGATGAATAGAACTGTGATTTTTTTATTAAGAAAATGTTGTTTATTACCTACGACGAGGGTAATTACTTATTTTAAAAAAATTTTAATCTACGTTTAAAAATTTTCGTTAATTTATGTTTAATGAAGAGATTATATTGTCATTGTGTTTACCTCTCAATTGTTCTAAATCGTTAAATTAATAATAAATCTTGATAATTTTTGTCGCAACGCAGTACCGTGTATGATATATAATAACACGAATAAGATTTTAGTAGATTATTAGTAATTTCCGACTTAAAAGTTTGTTACGCTTAAAGAATTTATTAAACTATATTATTTAGTATATATATTATATATACATATCATCATCATCATGGGTGTTTCAGTCATTTGGCTGTTTCGCTATCGTCCAAGTCCTCCACCTTTTCCTATTACATGTCCGTCTTTTTAATTCCGCATAGATCTTAATATTTGCTTCTTTCTTGATTGTGTCTATCAGCGTCTGTCTTGGTCTCTCTTTCGGTCTGCGCATCGGTATTCGTCCTTCTATGATATCTTTCAGTAGGCTATTATGCGTTAACACATTCCTGATCCATTTTGGCCTTGTATTCCTGATCGTTTTCAACGGTGATCCTTCTTCTTGCACTCTATGGAAAACTTCTTCATTAGATATTTTATCGACCCATGAGATTTTTAATAATCGTCGCCAGCACCATCTATATATTATATATATATGCTGCAAAATTTTAAAAGTATATCATAAAATTGAACGAAGCAACCAATTCAACGAAAAATTTGAATATCGTTTTTTAATCATGTTAAGAAATTTTTATTCGTTATTAATCGCAAGATGTTCAGAATTTGTCCACAATTTAAATAATATGATCTATGGAACCTATCATTTTGTTGTTTGCGACATTTCTTTTTTAAATAAACTCGTCATGTCTGTGCTGTCGCATACATGATCCAGGATTTTATCATAATCATTTTATAAATTAAAATTTTAATTAAATACGTACGATCGTCGGCATTTAATTTTTGCTCTGTTTTTATTTATAGACGTGAAATATCGTCCGATGTCCTTATTCTGAGTGATAAACATAAAGGGAAAACATTAGACAGTCTACCAGAAGGAAGCGTAATCGGTAACATTCTTTAAAGTATTAATAATTATAAATATAGAAACAACATGGTATATGTATTAATAATGTATGCGTGTCAGTGGCAAGTATTTTTCATCTGAATGAGCAACTTTGATTTACATGATTTAAATTTGCATCGTCTGCATTCGAAGTTTATCGAAGATAATTACTTGGAATAATAAAATAATATAATGATCATTGTAACATCCAAAACTGCGATTAAGCTGATAGTATTTGATAATGTTATTAATAATATTGTATTATATTAATATCAGAGTAAAATCGTTACATAGTTGTTACCTATTTTCAGACAGCGATAACAGTAATATATGAATTGTAATAAAAATCGATAAATATAAATTACCGAGTGCTAGAATATTATTAGTTAAAGTGTGCACTCGTGTACAATCTGTATGATAAATTTTGTATTTTCAGTAATTTTAACACATTTTTCTAACCGATCTTTGAATTTTATTGCACTTACTTATTTTTTATTCTACATATTCAAATGTCGATTATTCCATCGCCAAATAAGATTGTGTTTGAAGTAATTCTTGTTTTTTAATTATGCATTTTATTATTACACGTTGCGAAAAAAAAATACACTATCGCATGTCGACTCTATAAATATCATGCTGCGACCGCACGCTTAAAATTATTAACGGAAAATAGATTTGATTTAAAACTATACGTTTAATACTGTAAATAAAAGCGCCTCTTGATCTCAGATGATTAGATAAAATAATGTTATTTTAATTGTACATTACATAAGAGGTAATATTTACTTTTTGGTTTGAAAAGTTTCATCAATAAAGTAAAAACAATTTTAACAGATAGTGATAAAGTAAATAGAAAAGACATAATAAAACAAATAACAATCAGTAATAAATAAAACCCTACTATAGTTGATAAAATGTGAAAAAATCTTATAATAAAAATATATATAGAACAAAAGAAAAATAATTATTTAGGTTCAATAATAAATTATGTAGAAAGTCACACTTATCAAATAATAAAAATATTTAACAAATATAGCATAGGTTTAGATATAAGAAGTAATACATCAAATTAAAATATAGAAATATATGTAAAAATCTACGTATATAAATTAAATTGTGATTAATGCGAAAAGAAATACGAAGGAGAATATTGTACGGAATTAAAACAAAATCAATAATATTAACCAAAATTATAAAATTTTACATACAGAAAAACATTAAAAAATTTAAAAAAAAAATGTGGAAATTATAAAAGAAAAGTATATAAATGATTTATTAAATTTAATGATAAATTTTTATGCAGAATTAGTTTTAAATAATATAATTTTTTGGAATAGTTTCCTGAGTACAAAGCCAATTAGTTCTTTTTGGATAAAAATGTTATCATGTGTATATATACTTGTTGTTGGAATGTTATATATTATTCTTGGTATTAATGTTATGTAATTCGTCATATATAATGTAGTTTTAATCTAATGCTAAATATAGTTTTGATATATGTTTTATATGTATTAAGATCGATCTATAATTCAGATTAAAAACTATGTTGTTTTAATCTTAATAAAATAACATGGTAGCAGAGGTCCGTGGTTCGCGATAACAGTTTACAGTTAACGTTGCGTAATATTTTTTTTCATCTATCGTCAGTTTGCGTTTAATTTACCTTTTTAGAACACGGGTCTAAAATATACGTGTTGAACATGGATCAACAGTTAATAACAATTCCGAAATTGACATTAAACGGAAATTACTTGCGGAAAATACGAATTTCTACCTTCCTAGAAGCTAGAGGATTGTTAAAAAGCGTAGAAGAAAAAACGGAACAGGACTGTAAAGTAAGAAACGTTATAATTTCCACCGTAGATGATGAATTATTACAAGTCATCGCAAATTGTACAATAGCAAGTGAAATGTGGAAAAAATTAAACAATCACTTCACAGGGAATGTTGAAAATAAAAAGTATTTAATCCATAAAAAGTTCAGGTATGTAAAATAGAAAAAAATGAAACAATTGAACAATTTATCAAACGGTATGATGAAATTATAAAAGAGGCGTCAAATCTTGAACTGAAGCTTGATCAAGAATTCGTTTTCATGAATTTATTTGCGGCATTAGAAGCGAAAGAAGACTTGAAAACAATAATCACAGTACTTGAAAATGAGACTGACATGAATTACGAGCAGGTAAAAACTCGACTAATTATCGAAAGTACCAAAGGTAAGTCAATAATTTTACCTAATCTCGTAAATAATAATGTAGCTATATGCAACATAAAATGTAATGGTTGCGGAAAAAGAGACCATAAAGTTGCAAATTGTTATTTTAAAGATAAGTTTTGTAAATCGTGTAAACAAAAAGGTCATATTGATAAATTTTGCAAAAATGTGAATAAAAACATATAGATTCTATAATGTCAGTAAATACATTACGATTAGATGAAAATGAAAAATTTAACGGAATAAAATTTATAATAGACTCTGGTGCTACTTACCATTGTGTAAATGATGAAAAATTACTAAAAGAGTATGAAGCATTTCAAAATCCAGAACATGTTAATGTAGCAAGTGAAGAAGGTTCACTGACTGCATATGGTACAGGTTATATTGATGTTAGCAATACGTTACGTTTTGCAAACGTTTGGTATGTTCCAAGTTTACGAGAAAATGTAATTTCGGTTGCACAAATAAATAAGAATGGCTATAATGTACTTTTTAAAAATAATAAAAAATGCATAATTTATGGAAATAACTTTTATAAAAGTTTCATTCTAAATTGTGGAATGTATTTTCTAAAGATGTCACACCTAAAAATGGAATAAATTCGCTTAGATGGCACAAGAGATTAAATCATATTGTAAATCATGTTTTGAGGTATCTCGAAAACAAAAAGTTAATTAAAGATATATCTGGTGAAATAGAGAATTCTGAAGTATGTATCAAAGTCAAATTCTCGAAACTTTGCTTTAGAAGTAAAAAAGAAAAGTATGTAAAACAACCTTTAGACAATGTCCATTCGGACTTATGTGAAATCAAAAAAGATGGAGAATATTAATATTTTGTAACATTTATTGACGAATTCACTCACTATGTCAAAGCTTATCCACTTAAAGGTAAAGATGGAGTTTATGATGTCCTAGTTGAATATACAAAAGAAGCAGAAACATTATTTGGCCGAAAAATTAAAATCTTTACATGTGATAATGGACGAGGGGAATATGCAAATCAAAATATAGTAAACTTTATGTCAAATAATGGCACTGTTTTAAAACCATCGGCGCCTTATATCTCCCAACAGAATGGTTTAGCTGAAAGAATGAATAGAACAATTTTGGAAAAATTGCGAGCTGTGTTAATACAATCTGGCATAGAAAAAAAATTGTGGAATGAAACATTATATCATGTGGTTTTTACTTTAAATAAAACACCGACAAGTGCAATAGATAATCAAATCCCGTTTGAATTATGGTCTGGAAAAACTGTTAAATATAAATATTTAAAACCTTTTGGCTGCCTAACTTATGCAATAATAAATAAACAGTTTAGAAAAGGAAAATTGTCTGAAGTGAGCAAAAAATGTGTCTTCCTAAATTATACACAAAATGCATATCGCTTACCAGATTTAAGTAGAAATACAATTATTGTCACAAGAAATGTAAAATTTATTGAAAATGTGTTTCCATATTTGGGCTCAATACAAAAGAAGTCTTCAGAAGTATATGACAGGTCAGATACTCCTTTAGAAATTGGAAACAGCGATCATGATGATAATGAAGAGGAACACTTGGTTATAGAAGAATACAATGAAAGACCAAAGAGAATGAAAAAGCTTCCTACTCACTTTAAAGATTACATAATGTCTCTGAAATTAGTTAATGATGAAAATGTAAAACCTGAATGGATAACAGCAATGAAAAAAGAGATAGAAAATATGCATAAATATGATGTTTGGGAAATTGTAAAAAAACCGAAAAATGAAAAGTGCATAGACTCAAAGTGGATTCTTAAAACAAAAGACGATGGAACACACAGAGCCAGACTGGTAGCAAAAGGGTTTCAAACTAATAAATTTGATGAAACCTATGCACCCACTCTCAGATATGAGACGTTAAGAATTTTGTTAAGTGTGGCTAATAAAAGAAAGTTACAAATTACACATTTAGATGTCGAAACAGCATTCCTAAATGGAAAATTGGAAGAAGATAATTATATGAATCCTGAAAATTTTGAACTAGAAGATAATTATGTGCTAAAATTAAAAAAAATCTATTTATGGTCTTAAGCAAGCACCTAGATGCTGGAACCAAACTCTTAATGAAACCTTGACTGCTATAGGATTAAAAAAATCATCATATGATTAATGTGTATATATATTGAACAATACGTACTTAGCAATCTATGTAGATGACATGCTAATAATTGGCAATGAATCAGAAAAAATAATAAAAGAATTAGAAAAATTATTTGTTATCAAAAACTTAGGCACACCTAAAAGATTCTTAGAAATGAATTTCACTATAACACCAGAAAAGATTCAAGTTGATCAAAAAAGTATTGTTGATAGATTGATTCGCAACTATAAGTTGGAACATCTCAAGGAAAAGAATTTGAAAATACATACAGATAAAGAAGGAGATGAAAAATATCCTATCAAAGAAATACTTGGCTCATTGACGTATCTGTCACAAGGAACAAGACCGGATATTAGTTATTCCACTAATTTATTGTCAAGAAGTACAGTTCAAAATCATGAAATATATAAATATGTGTTACGAATTATTGCTTATTTGAAGAAGACAATCGAAGTTAGTTTGACCTTTGATGGAAATTCAGAAGAACCAATTTTAGTTTATTCAGATGCATCTTATGCTGAAGATGATGGAACCGAGGCTAAAAGGAAATCTACTAAGGTTATAATATGTATATGGATGTCCTGTCATATGGCGTACCAAAAAACAGACATCACTGGCTGATACAGTAAAGGAGTTAATCTGGGCTAAAGGATTACTACAAGAGATCGGGATCAAAATTGGAACAACTGTTGTGTATGAGGACAATGTAAGCTGTATCAAAATTGCAAAGTCCACTGACAACCTAAAACGTTCAAAACATTTTGATGTTCGTCTGCACTTTATTAAGGAACACATTGAACAAAAGAATATCGATGTACGTCACATATCAAGAGAATACCAAGTAGCAGACTTATTTACCAAGGCTTTAGGAGATCAGCTTTTTAATCGGTTCGTTTCTAGATTAAACCTTAGTCATCAAATATAAATGTATTTAACGAATACTTGGCTTTGAAGGGATGGTGTTGGAATAGTTTCCTGAGTACAAACCCAATTAGTTCTTTTTGGATAAAAATGTTATCTTGTGTATATATACTTGTTGTTGGAATGTTATATATTATTCTTGGTATTAATGTTATGTAATTCGTCATATGTAATATAATGTAGGTTTAATCTAATGCTAAATATAGTTTTGATATATATGTTTTATATGTATTAAGATCGATCTATAATTCAGATTAAAAACTATGTTGTTTTAATCTTAATAAAATAACATAATTTTAATCAATTTTACAAAAAGTTTTTTAATTGTTTATTTATAATTTTATATTGCTGATTTGTTGATCGTGTTGTCTATCCGCGTTCGCCATCGGATTATTTTATAAATAACAGTTTTTTCACTTTGCTATTTTTTATACATCTAAATTAGTATTTTCTTATATTTTTTCTTTTATATATTTTTTTTATAAATTGATTTTTATATTTTACTTCTTTATGCCCACTTGATAATGGTTAAATAGCCGAAAAGCTCTGTAAAAATGTAGTGATTTTAACAAATTTTTTGTTGTTTATTTAGGTAATATTTCTGGTAACTATGTAATATATAAGTAATGGCTCTAATAATTGAAGGTACATATATTAGCCGAAGGTAAAAGAAATGATCGTTGTACCATTGAAATTTCGCCCTGTATAAGTGTAAAAAATTTAATTTTTAGTCCAGTCGTGATGCCAAATGGATTGTAATATCAATTTTTCGTTATTCAATACAATGTTTATTTGTGGTTGTGCGAAATAATAATAATATATATATATATATATATATATATATATATATATATATATATAAAATTTATAAACTATTAATTAATTGTCACCGATTATCCCCCTTGTGCAGATAAATTTATAATTTTGGATTAATTAACGGATTATAAATTGATTTATCGTGCATAAATGAAAAATAAGTTTTAATTTTTTTTAGTTTCTCCATGGTTGATAGACGACGCCTTCTATACTATATCCCGTCGTGCTGTCAATAATTTATTGAGAATTATTTTATTACAATTATTTTAAATATATTCTCGATTCTGTCCTGTGTTGCCAGTTTATTAAAAATTATTAAGTGGATTAATTAATATTTTATTTTGTTATATAATTTTATATTTAAGTGTTTTATATATTTTCGTAGTCGCTTCCTAGTTTATTGAGGTTGCTACATGTATGAACTATTTATTTCAACTAATGTGTATATATTTATTAATAATAATTTAAATAAATTCCGTCTTTGGTTTTACTAATTTACTATTATATATAAAAAAAAATAGAGTATACGAGTATCCGATCTTTGTTTGTTATGGCCAATCTATAGAATATTACTAAATTTATTTTTTAGAATAAATATCTCGGCGTTAAAATGATTTAATTTAGTATTTAAATATTCGGTTTTCTATTCTGGTTTAAATTAATGTATAACGGGGAAAATTAATGAATATTTAAATTATTATTATTATTACTATTATTAAATCACGAACAAATAAATTGTATAAATTGACATGTAAATAAATAAAGTAGAAACATACTAATTATATACGTATATACGAATGATCAAATAGAAATGCTTATTTGAAGGAAAGCAAAATTTTTATCTTTTTAGGCGTTCTTTATTATTATAGAATTACATATGTAGTATTGTAATATTTCGATATTTTAACAATTTTTAAATTTCCAACATTTACCCGAGTACCTGTAATTTAGAATGCCTAATGTAAAACCGATAATAAATTAAAGTATCTTCTTCTTCTAGTGGCATCTCCTTGACAGAAGTTAGCCTACATCATGATCTAGTAATGTCTATTTCTAGCGTCCTTTATTATATCGACTACTTTTTTATTTTCTCCGAAACCGACGGTTACTATTTCTAATCATTTCCTTCCTCTTGACGCTTTTCTTTCTGTCCTGCCTTGTAAAGCAGAAATATACCATTTTCCCTGATCTTATGCGCCACAGATATTTCGTTTCCTAACAAGGATATCCTGAACTATTATAGGTAATTTGAGGCCACATCTTTCCAATACATATTTATTCGTTCTTTTTTCTGGCCATGTTATACGCTATATCAAATTAAAGTAAATTATCACAAAAAATGTTTATTATACAAATACAGACTAATGTAAAGTTTGATATATTTCTATAAAACTGGTTTTACTTACTATATAATTATTATTTTGCATCGAATAAATCTAAATCTGATAATTTCACTTTTTAAATATATACATTAATTTTTGATAATAAATTTTTTTTTTATGTTTTAATGTTCATGTTGTGGTTTTTCCCCTAAATCCGATAGTTTCATTTTTTATAGCATATTTTTTTTTATATTGTTCTTTTTTTTAAATGCTTATCCTTTGTTTTTATTTTTAAACGACTAAAAACGATAAATTTTCTATACAGGTACAAGCTCTCTACGTAGATCAGCCCAATTGTATTATAGATATCCTCATCTAAAAGTTGAAAGTATTCGCGGTAACTTAAATACCAGATTAAGAAAATTAATAGAAGGAGATGCTTACGATGGAATTATATTAGCTGCAGCCGGAGTGAAAAGAATGGGTTGGTTCGATAAAGTGGACCAGGTAAGAAGTGTTCCATTATCATCAGTGATTACGACTATAATCGGTACATTTATGACAAAAACAGTCCGTGTCATAACGCAAATATGATTTAGCGCGAGCGAACATTATGACAGATCGCATTCGAAGAAAAATTGCGGGCGTTAAAAAATGAATAATGTGTACAAACGAGGTAAATCTACCGGTACATCAAGATCTGGAAGGGCTAAAAAGATTAAAATCTAAAAATTCAACCAACAAATTGGCTGCAAAGTTCATATAGTTTTGACCTAGTGGCACCATCAAATGTAAAATGGAAACAAAATATCCCAGATCGAAATTGAACGATAAACCATATTAGGCTTTCCTAAAGAAGTCCGTCAGAGACGTATCTAAACTGGTCATGGACGTAGTGGTTATATGCTCGCAAAATGAACTTTCAAAACTAATCCATCCCGTTACTGTCAGCTAGAAGCTCAGACAATGGATCATATTTGAAGCCCTTTTAGGGGGGTAATGGAAGGATATTCGAGCAGTATCAGCCCCTGTTATAACATGGTTACGAAATTTGAATGTGGATATTTAAGTTATTTGTAGACAGACGACAACATCATTTTCGTGTCATTTACAAAATTTTCTATATCTATTATTTATTTCCAGAATTCCCTCATATATGTATATATATAATGTAAATCAGTATTACTATAAAGTTGGAAACACCCACGAATCGGTTTTTAGCGCATGTGGGATACTTGTAGACACGAGCAATAAAAATAATAATAACAAAACGACACGTATATTGTATACATCATCATCGTGCATTGTGACTATCCCATTGTACGTCATTTTTGCATACACAATGAGCTAGCATTCAATGCGCTAATTATATGCAACACAGATGCGCGCGAGTATGATGTTATACAAAGTGAGATGCCACCGCCTTCTTCGTAATAATTTAAAATTGTATGATGATGAAAAACTTATGCTGCGAGTTGGGATCAAAGATTGCTCTAGAAACTATGCCATTGCGACATTTTATACATGGGGAATTTTTTGCATTAGCAGCGTTAAGAAATATATAGAGAAATGTAGAGCAAAAAACGTATATATATTCTTGTTTTGTAAGCATGTTGTTCGTGCAAAAAAAAAAACTTATTATTTGCCTTAGTGTTAACTGTACGTTGATCACGGTCATAATCTGGTTATACTTCTTCTCATAATAGTTTTTTCTCGTGTGCTTGTGAACACAAAAATAGGTAACGGAGCACAGTATGTAATTACATCTCTACGTTTCGTTGATATTCTAATCGTTTGATTAAACTTTTTTATAGGATGAACAAGTATACTTTCTTTTTTTTTTCTTTTGTGGACGTGATCACTCACGGCACTCTTAATATAAACTTACGATTTTTTTTTTTTATTTACTTGTTTGATCCTTCACGATTGGTACTCAGTCGCCTGACAAACGCATCACTAAAATTGTTTTGCCTTCAAGCGTCGAATTCCATACGCAGATCCATTATTATCAGTATCATCGAATCAATCGACGGGTAATAATGTTTTATTTAATAATAAACCTACGTACGCTTCTTCGCTCTTACGGAAAAAGATAACACCTATTCAAAATTTCGATCATCCCACTGAAGAACAATACATAATCATTAATCAGGAATATAAAATATTAGACCACCTTACAGCATTGAAACATTTAGTTAGAGGGGGAAAAATATTATAGCGGCTTCTCGCGTGAGCAGAAATCGAATTATTGTATTCTTAAAAAATGCACACTTAGTGCAGCACTCGATTTATAACGACACATGATGGTTTGAAATTGATGGCCACTTCATTAAGGCGCGCCTACTTGGTCATAGTTTTGGTTCTGACACATATAAAAAAATATAGAAAATTTTGATAGAGAAAGCATGGTGTTTTGGTTTGTTTGGAAGTATGGTTCTAACGGTTGAAGTAAATTTTCACTAATGTAGGTTCAGGATCTTCTAATGGGGTTTCTTCGTCCGAAGATGCTTGACTGGCAGATTCTATGCTATTTGTTTAGTCTTTTCTTCGATGTCATATTAGGTACAAGAGGTTGAGCGGACTTACGGAGGTTGTTGAGGAAAGAGGTCTTTTACTGTTGTCAGGCGGTAGATTTACAGTGGAAGTATCCGTCGCTTGTATTTTTTCAAGAGCTTATAATTGACTCAACTACCATCATAGCCTCTTCAAATTCTACTTTGTATTCTATTGAAGTGATTATGGATGATTTTCGGACGCTTCCGAATGCTATTTCGCCTGATGAAAAAATCCAAGCGACGGATACTTCCACTGTAAATCTATCGCCTGACAACGGTAAAATACCTCTTTCCTCAACAACCTGCGTAAGGTCCGCTCAACCTCTTGCACCTAATACGACATCGAAGAAAAGACTAAAAAAATAGCATAGAATCTGCCAGTCAAGCATCCTCGGACGTAGAAACCTCACTAGAAGATCCTGAACCTACATCAGTGAAAAATGTCCTTCAACCGTTAGAACCATACTTCCAAACAAACCAAAACACTATGCTTTCTCTTTCAAATTTTTCTATATTTTTTGATATGTGTCAGAACCAAAACTGTGACCCAGTAGCCATTGCTAACGAATACCCTGTGGATATAACAGGTTTGATTGCGCTAATGAATGAGTGTCGTTCATTAATTACAGACAGGAGCGCAAAAATTAAATTTATCAAAATCATAAACACCTTAAAAACCCATCTCAAATGTATCCCTATATAAGACCTGATTTACCAATCCGATATTAACAATTCATTTCAATCGCATCTCTAAACAAATCATAATATGAGCTCATTAATATTGTAATAGTTTTACACTATACTTAAATCAAACTCGCCCATTGGTTTACACGCGCATGGTGAAGTCCTACTAGCAATACAAAATAATATTTCCTTTCAACAGATTACGCTCTCAATAAATCTTCAATATGTTTGTGGCCCAAATTCAAATGGACCAAACATGAACTCTGTGCTTATTTTATACACCTTCTCGTGAAACTGTAGAACAGGACCACTTTTTCAGTATCTTACGATCACTTGCTCATTCTTTAATACTTACAGGAGACTTTAATGCACACAGCTCAATAAGCAACTACACTAATGCTAGAGGTCGTCTAATCGAAAATGCATTGGATAAACTTAATCTCTGTCTACTAAATACTAGAGAACCTACGCACTATAGTTTTGTCTATCGTAACTGGTCAACTGTTGATCTGATAATGTCTTCTTCACATCTAAGTAGTAAGCTTCATGTATATCACAATAACGACTTGACTAACAGCGACCATGTTCCAATAATGGTCAAACGAAGATGATGCTCGCATCATAAATCATAATTTACTTCGTTCCAACTATAAAAAAACAAAATGGCACAAGTATTCTGCACACTGTCTCAATCTAACGCTAGATCTCAATAAAGATATAAATAATATAAACAATTTTACATACACATTAGTAGAAACTGCGCTACTGTACACTCCGGAACCGAAGGTAACCCCAACCGTAAATTAATTCCTTGGTGAACACAAGAATGTGCAAAAACAATTAGAGATAGACGAAGAGCTTTGCATGCACTGAAAGCTATACCTACCACTGTTTATTTTCTTCTTTGCCTTTAGCCATTAGTTGCTGTATATGGCATATTAATCTAAATAATACTAATAATTGGTCATCGATAATTGCTCATATTTCTACATTTTTTTATTTGCAATTTTTTTTATTTTTTTAATGGGGATGTTTTTGGGCTTACTCAATGGAGAACTATTAATAATTTAAGGATAATATTATGATACATTATACGGTGGTGTAATATATTATGAGCGTGGTCAGGGAAGGTAAAGCTCAGAACTAAATGGCGTCAAATTTATTGTTCGTATCTCGTTTAATCGCATCTTTTCTGCGTTCTTTATTAATGTTTTCGAATATTATCGTGTTTTTAATTTAATCGAACCACATATTTTTTTGAATTTTCCTCCAGTGACATTTCATTCAATTGTTTTATTGTTTTCGCATTCCCACATTGATAGTCATAAGTTTCTGTACTGTACGATGCATGTAAGAAACCTCGGAATTGTACCTAGATCAGGATTTAACGTGGAAAAAACATATAATAACCAAGAAGACTGAAATAAACGTGAAATTGGGAAAAATGAATTATCTACTCGTTAGAAAATCTGTGCTATCCGTAGATAACAAGTTGATTATTTACAAGCAGAGATAAAGGCCAATCTGACGTTACGAATAATTGTTAAATATCACCGATCTTGTTATAAAATTCATTAGACAAGTAATATCAGTATTATCACAGACTTGAATGATACTCGAATAACAACGCCATTACGTTACTAGATAATTCTCTGAAAGTTGGACGACTTAGAATAAGATATTGGACATAGCTTTATTACAAAGCTAGTGTAGACAAATGCATCATTATCGTTGGATAATCTCTTGTACGTGTTAATCGTATAATGACATAAAACGTACTGAATAGCCATAAGCTAGGTGCATTATAGCGTTAATTTATAAATATATATATATATATATATATATATTCTTATTATTATGAAAAGATACGATTAAAATTTTTAAGGTTTTAGACACGAAAGATATGCTGTATGCTGTCGGACAAGGAGCGATTGCTGTGGAATGTCGCCAAGACGATGACAATGTGCTATCGGTGTTGGAACCGTTAATTCATCGCGAATCAACTTTATCAGTCGTAGCAGAACGTAGTTTTCTGCGAAAATTAGGCGGCGGCTGTTCAACTCCGGTCGGCGTTCAATCGATTGTAAATAAAAACAGCGTAACGCTTACGGCATCTGTATTCGCATTAGACGGTACAGATATGATTACCCACACGTTGGAAAGCGATCTGTTCGATAAAAGTCTTATTAAAAATCATATCAACTTTTACAGAGACGAAAGCGGAGAACCTCCTAGGTAAATTTCCAATCTTAATTTGACAAATTATTTAGCCGACACAAACCCTATATCCGGTAAGTTCAATAGTTTTGGTTCCTCTCCGAGAAATTAAAAATTAATGACAACATTAATATCTTAAAAAGTCTACAAAGTAAATTAAGAAGAATCTTATATCATGTTTTCAAATAAATGTACTTTTTACTCGTATTTTTAATTCTTACGTATATTCCAAATTATTTCAATAACTATAGTATAAATAATTTCCGAGACACTTTTGGCATTCCGTTTATATTCGCATTCCATAAGCATAGTCACTGTGCGCGCGCGCGGTATGCTGTTATTCTGGGCGCGTGTATTTACCATTAACAATTGCGTTAGTTCCCCAAACATGTAAAGAGTAAATAGAGTATTATTATGAAAAATAGTCATCTCGTTGAGGAGGAAATGTGAGGTATTTTATAAAAAAATTCTTATTATATTCAAGGTAAACGTTATTAATATCGGCTATTTTATTTTAAACTACAAGAAGAAAATTGTGCTTAATAAGGAAGAAAGTTATTAATTAAAATTTTCTATCTCGGAAAATATAGATTATGTAGTCGATAAAATTCGTATAATCAATCGACTATAAGTAAATTTATTAAATCGAATTTGGGTGTTGAAGGGCGCTTATTCGCAGGAAACCTTTATAAATATGTTACAGTGGTCTCAAACGCTACAATTTGGGGAAAACTCATATAAAAAAAAGTAGTAAAAGTTCGTATACGAATCGTAATCAAATCGTCTGTTTTTGTACGCCCATTAAGTCAGTCTTTAGTTTAATAAATATTTCATATTTATGTACACGTTTTAATTTTATTCAACTGAATTTTTTAAAATTTAATTTATAAACGATTAAACTACTTACATTTATTCGGTTTTGAATTCACGTTGATATCGTTAATCTAAAAAGTGATGTTGCTATTAATTTATGAAGTTTTACAAAAGTAATTTAAAACGAGGAAATTATCCCACAAAGAAGAAGCAAAGCGAAATCTGCGATTAAGATTCTAATTTTGTTTTATTGCTAATTGAAGGAAATGTCCGTTCAAAGTACCAAGATCGTTTTGCGGCATTAATCCTGGCAGCTTCAGTTACATGGATATGCAGATATGCGAAAAATTGGGTTTGGATTTAGCGGATATTTTGATTGAAAACGGTGCTGAAGATATAATGGAGACGGCTCGGCAAGAAATATTGAGCACTGTAAATTAATATTACATATTCTATATTAAATATAAATATATGTGAATGCAATGATTTGTTTCTTTAAAAAGCAGTAAGATTATAAGTAAAACTCGCAAATTTTGAAATAACCTAACGAAGCTTTTTAACAGTTACACTATCTTCAAATTACAAATAACTTTAATAATAATCAACAATAATAAAATAAATATTGATAATAAACATAATAAAAAATTATAATAATTTTAAACTATTAACAACCGATATATAGCATATCTAGTGACAAATAATTAATCTCTGTAGCACATCCAGTTCGAAACTGAGATACACATGTCAACAAATATTCTCACAGTAATCCACAATCCTACAATCTAAATGCTAAAGTTTTAAATATAATTTTAAGATGGTCTTTAAAAATAACTCATCATCACATGTTGTTTTAATAAATTATGTTTATGTCTTAATCTTATTATTTTTAATTTTTATAATAATGAATAGTTTCCCATAGACCAGAAATGTGTTTGTCATGTCGTTGTTGGTCTATGACAATTTTTCAAGTATAAACGAATTAAGTTTTAACGGTCTTTGTGAGAATTAATAAAAATAATTACGTAGTATAAAAACACGAAACACCTTGTTATAATTCTCCTTAAATTCAAATTGTTGACGGGTAGGTTTTAAATAATTTTGAACTGTTGTTTAACCTTTTTCTAATTGTTGTGATAGGTTCTCAGACGTTCTTTTCAACTATTTGGTATTAACTTTAAATTTATTTAATGTATTACGTTATGAACATGTAAGCTGTAATATAATTGCTTGAGTTTTTGTATGCGTATCTTTCAACATGTAAATGATTTTAATATAGAATTAGTCGAAATGATAAATCCATTGTCTGTGTATGATCTTACCACTGTATGTGGTCGGAATATTCGCAGACGCTAGCACTTTATAAGATTATATGTGCTACTTTTAAAGTGTTCTTTATAGATCGTCATTGAGCTTGAAATAAATGTTGAACAACGAACATGTTTTAACCTGCATGATAATGGATACAGGTGGTGCTAGTGACTATGAAAATATAATTTTTCTTAACAATGGACAAAAATTAGAGCGCTTAAAATGAATACAACATGAATATTTTAATTATAAAATATATGTAATATTTGCAAAATACAAATCATAAAGTAAAATATCCCATTCAACCTTGACCAACATCAGCACGCTGAATCCTATGGTTTAAATAATTCCGAAAATAATGTCTCGCGTATATATATATATATATATATATATATATATATATGTGTGTGTGATTAATCGTTAAAATCGAAATGAATTTGTTTGAAATCAAACTGATAATTCATTAGTTTTTTTTTTTTTTGTCGGGAACGATGTACTGCTGCTATGGCCAGGCGCACACGAAGGTAATTATTGGATATTATATAAAGTTGGTCATATCTATATTTCGGAGAAACTGAAGAACTGTTTGTACTGCGATTGGGTTATGGGTTAGAATTTCTTGTGAATTGCAACTCAAATTTTGAGGTCCGTATGTGAAGTATTGTGGACATTCAAGAAATAAATGTCGGGGTGTTAAGAGTGTCTGGATGCAGCAGCCGCACAATGGTGGATCTGTTTTATTTATAATGTAGCCATGAGTCAATGTAGTGAGGCTAATGCGAAGACGAGATAGAAATACCCGTTCCTTCTTACTGTGTAAAAAAGATTTCCAAAGGAAAAGAATGAGAACGGATAGCGTTTTGTTTTGTGTTTGGTGAAAACGATTGCATCAGATTTAGATATAGAAGTTAATGGATATGGTTTAATAGTGGCTGCTTCTTTAGCTGTTTTGTCTGTTAGTTTATTTGGTGGAAAACCTGTATGACTTGGGATCCATAATAAGATTGAGTAGGGTTACGGTATAAGAGATTCAAGATTTCTATGGTAACAGGATGTAATTTGGTAGAGTTACAGTTGAAGCACATGATGGAAGAGAGAGAATCGGAACGTATTAGAAGATTTTTGTGGTTTTCAGTGAGGGCAGTGGATATATCGAGGTACATTGCGTATAGTTCAGCAGCAAATACCGAGTATTGAGGTGGCAGGGTATAATGTAGATCATTCTCTGAAACTACAGCACAACCACAAAGTTGATTAGATTTGGATGCATCTGTGTAGATTTTTGTGTATTCGTTATATTTCTTTATAGTTTGTTCGATGTGATTATTTATTTGAACTGTGTAAATTGGATATATTGTGGACGGTGTTAGAGACGAGTCGAGTTGAATGGAAAAGGAGTGCCAAGTATTGTGCATGATTTTTATAAATAGTAAATTTATCTGGAAGTTGAGAAAGTGTTTGAATATGTTATAAAATTTTTCGACAAGGTATTTTCTTCTTAAAAATGGAGACCATTCTTCAGCTTCACAATAAAGGCTGTTTATTGGGCTGGTTCGAAAAGCACTAAGGGCTATTCGAATACCTGTATTTCATATGTTATCAAGTTTCTTCAAGGTAGTTTTCTTAGCAGTTGTACTATATATCATGCTACACAATCCAATTTTGATCTTATGAGACACCGGAATAGATTTAGTACAATTAAAACTTCATCTTGAATAAGATCAACAATTACATAATATTATCTAACTACTATACATAAATAATTGTCGAGTGGCTTGAAAAGTTCAGTGTACTCTGTGGAAGCTATTCATCTGATCGGACATAGTTTACGTGCATTCTGTGTACTCATGATAGATTTAATAATTAGGCCCATCGAGGTAATTCAAACACTGAAATATTTGCAAGACATTTGTCTCAAGCATTTCAACTGGCTTTTATTTGATGCGTCTCATGTGTATTTTAGTATGTAGACATCGTAAGTCTAACGTATGATAATGATGAATCTATTTCACTGCATGTAATACGTTTGAATGTGGAAAAACATTAAAGAATTTGATGTACGAATTATGTTTAAAATAATATATAGAATGCAACACAACCCATTGTTGTAAGTTGATCTTGTACATCAGAACATTATCATATTATCGATGTTGATCATACTACAACACAAGAAATTACTATTTAATATAATGCGAATTTTACCTGTCGATGACTATTATTTAAATAAATTTTGTAATTATACCCCGTAATAATTTTAAAACATTGTGTGTGAACCAGGTAGTTGTTTTTAATATTAAGTATATGTATAGTATTTAAAATACTCAATACAATACCTGATGCTTGTAATTTTCATTTATACAAATAAAGTTGTATAATCTATATTATGTGTCTGATTATTTGGGCACCGCTACATTTGTAAACTAACTCTACTATTAACACACTTGCGACATGATATCTTTTAATCAACCGGTATTTCGTTATTTTATGAATTCTAAAACTAAAGTACTAATGGTTGAATAGTGTAAAAAAATGCAAGTAAAATTGATAATTTATTTTATGCTTTCTGTATGTATATTACATTCATATATAATATGTAATTTTTATTGTTGCAGGTGAATGCAGTGAAGCAATAAACATCAGTATTCATTTTCCCGTTGTAAGTACCCTTTCATCTATTTCATTTTCAGGTGTTTCTTATAGCTACATGATTATTTGTTTTTGAATAAATTTGTTACCAAACTGAATTTCAAACGTTATCTTCCATTCGGTTCCTGTTAATTATGCGGTGTACACATGTATATTTTTCCGATCTTTTAAAATAAATCGAATTTTAAATTTACTTTTTTTTAATGCTTTTGTTTACATTAAAATATTTTTTGCTGCTTAATTTTATATAAATATTAAAAAACTCCTATGTTTATGTTACAAAATTATACGTTATATAACATGCTTCATGTGCGGAAAATTTGCCATCTACACGAATGAACGTTTAAATGACGTGAACCTATATCACCGTCGCGAAATAATTAAAAAATAATAAAAACTTTTTTTTTTTTAATTTTTCGTACCGAAGTTCGTCAGAAGTAATTATTATAAACATAAAAGTACTCTGAATTAAACGTCATTAACTAATCAACTATACACGTTAGAACATGCGTTCATTTAATAATAAACAGCTTACATTAGGTATAGTTATCAATACGTAATGAAAATAAATTCTACAAATGTAGTAGTAAAAATAATTGCTCATTCGCAACTGGCAATTAAAATAGTTACGCCAAGTTATCAAAACAAATTACAATTTATCAATTTTAAAAATAGTTGCACAAAATTAAAAATGTAATTGTAAAAATTAATTTTTTGTGTGTTTCCTATCGATAATTGAAAAATGAATCTTGCAAAGTACAGTTGAGGATAGTAATCTCTTGATTTTTATGAACAGATAACTTTGCCTGAAAATTATTATTCTCTGAAGTAGACTGTTGATAGCTTCTTGCTGTGGAATTTTTTGTTTACCGTACGAATAGTTTGTGCTGGTACGTGTTAACATGGAAGCTAGCTGAATAAGCTACTGTAGTTTTATAAGCATTTGGAATTTAAATTTTTGTACGGTAGCAAATATTTCGCCTAATTTCGAGCCGCCCTTGGACTACGTTATCGATAAATAAGCATATTGACGTTATCAAATGGAAGTAACATTGAAATGAGATACTGATTATGAGCAAGTTTTTTTTTTGTAAGGATTTGATATTATGACATATTACTTTAAAACTATCAGCAGGTACTGAATTATTCGAAGTCAAATTAAATTTTAAGAAAATGGTAACAAATACGTTACTAAATTATAAATGACATTTTAAAATTTTCAGTAATTTTAAGGTGTCGTTTTGTAAATTATGTAGGTGTACTGTCTTTAAACTAAGCTCCGAGTAAAATGGGCATTATTCAACGATATGTTGTGTCATCTGACTGATGTTTCCTCATTCGCAGATAGCAGTCCGTGCCATTCCTTACTTCTCTAACCAATATCTGCATTTGCCGTGCCCAGTCCCGCGTTATTCCATTCTCTTTTTTTTTGTATCTGTATTTCCGTTGTTCCTTTGATTTTAATTTATCAATCTTTAATTTAGATATATTCCAGAAATTTTTCCACCTAATTTCTAAATTAGGATTAATTTTTTTCATGTTGTATTTGCCCTACGGTGTTTTTCACTATTTTAAACGTATTACTGAAGCATTTGTTATTTGTGAAAATATTGGTAAATCAGTGTTAGAACTGAATTCGGCATAGTCGCGCAGCATGCATGCTCATTTCCGCTATAATGTAGTTACTAGTTAATCGGCAAAAGGGAAGGAAAGAAAATTGGTAAGTGTAAAGACATTTGGAAGACGTTACGATACTTAGAATCTTGTTTTTATACGTATAAAACAATAAGTTGTTCGTAAAATGGAGACAAAATTAGTATCCCCGCAGATTTATATATATACATATATATACACTTCCGACAAGAACCGACTACATAAACGAACGTGGTTTGCACAAGTATGAACGCTAATTTTAAGTTGAAAAATTAAAAGAAAAACATTGCAATCAAAATGTACATATCTAATTAACGAAAACAAAAACAATTGGAGTACTACCTCGGATGGCGAATAAAGACAACCCGAATGGCCTCATTTATTTTTTCCGTGCTTCTCTAACGACAAGTAAAATAGTAATGAATTTAATGTAGTTCCAAATTTCCTCAATGAAATATCCACCGGAACACAACGAATTATATCAAATCGATAACGGTAAATGTTAAAAATAAAAGTAATTTTTTACTTTTGACATCACAAAAAATCTTTGATCTCATTAATGCATGGAGAAGCACAACATAGAGAAGAATCGAAAAAATAAATGAGAAAAGTTGGATAAAATACAATACAGAAAAAATAAGCTTATTTTCGATTTATAAGGAAGATAGCCGTTAAAAAATGACTACTAAAAAGAAATATAAACATTTAGCTAAGAAAAAATAAAAGCAACTACAAAAAATATATTAAATTAGAAAGCAAATAAAATTCAAATTCATAATACAATATATAAAGAATAAAGTATAGATAAATACTGTTAATAATTAGTGTTAATATACATTATGAAAAATTTATGTTTGAAATGTTTCATTTTACATTCACTTAATCATAATTAATAATAAAAAAATATACTATTGGTCAAAATGTGACACTGAAGATAGATGCTAAAGACAACATTATTAAAGGAGAAAATTTTGAAACAAAATAACATTTTGAAATAATGACATCTGAAATCAAGTAAATAACGGTTCTATGTTTAATAAAACGAAAAGATAGATCGAATAGGAATTATTATAACACAATAAGTTTCCTAATCAGACTCGTGGAAATAAATAAAAAATAACAAACATATACGCTATCTACATAAAGCAACGGCTAACGTTCGCGTGAAATCTTACACGTTGTCTAAAACAGACTGTTATAAATAGATTAAATAATCAGCTTATCAGAAGACTGACGCTAAAATATACACATACATTAACAACACTACACAAATCGCTTTATTACAAAAGGGAAACATAATTAAAAATGATTACAGTATATATGGAGATAACCGAGTATTAACCAAATAATAAAAATTTTCAGATCTATATCGCTATTATTACTATTAACGTCATTTTAAAAATTAAAACGTAAATACATACGATAGTGTAACCCCTGATTTGATGATATCTTGTAATTAATAATAAATGTTTAGTGATTATAATAATGTTAACGTATTCACCCATATAACATAAGCGCACATGTATTCAATTTTTTTTCCACAAATCATTTTATTATTCGCGTGTTGCCGATATTTCGTTTTCAACTGAAAAAATTCGGTATTATTCGTCAATGAAGCCGGCTGAATAAAACAAAATCGTATCTAAAATACATTGCATGCGTGCGAGTGTATGCGCAAAGTCGAAATACTATTTTCTGAACATAGATGTGTAATTTCTAATAATTAGAGAAAACATGACATAGCAAAGCTGCAAATTTAAACATCAATATTTTGGGAGCAGGAGATTATATGAGCAAAATGTATAAGATCAGAAGAAATCTAAGGGAGCACAAACTGAATGTATACTGCAACATATTATGTGTTAAATATAAACGATTGTCTAGATAAGGAAAAACAAATTAAAAATTCATTAATGTCGTTAGTCAACTCTCGTAAGTAACCACTCAAAAGGTAGGGATGGTAATATTACTATTATTAATTGTAAAGTTAATAATACGCATCATATGAGTAGTAAAGTAAGAAATAGAAAGGTATATATAAAAGGGAGGACAAAAGTTCAAAAAAAAAAAAACTATTTGTCGGGAGTTTAAATGTTATGTCACTAAACAGTTAGGAAAATTAGAACTGAATTGAATAATGCGTTCATGGATCTAAAATAGATATATTACGATTAACGGAGATAACGAGAAATGGTATCAATACAACAATGACGAAAGAGAATAATTTATTGTGTAATGGTGGTAATGATCAAGGACAAAAATGAGTATGTTTTGTTATTAAGAGAGACTGGAAGGATAATTTAATCGAGTTTAAGGGGATTTCGGATAGGAAAGCAGTGACAAAATTCGGTATGAATGAGGGAAATAAAAGTCAATCTCTAACTTTAACACAAGTTTATGCTACAACAACTTCAGAAGAAAAATAATGCGATGAGTTTTACAACGAAATGGAAAATGTTATATGTAACTTCAGAATTAATCCAAACATCGTATGATAATTATATGGTCAGGTTGGTCAAAGAAGGAACGAGGAACGGGTAGGACCGTATAACTATGGTATAAGAAATGACAGAGACTCGTTAATTTCTGTTCAAAACACGCGTTAAAAATAGTAAATAATTTGTCAAAGAATAGAAGAGGAAGAAGATGGACGTGGATAACCAAAATCATAAAAACCAAATTAATTATATAACCGAGAACAGGATAATAGATTTTATTGTAATGAAAAATTTTAGATTTTATTCGGATCAATAATGTGTAAAATTATTCTTACGAATTGACGTTTCCTAATGATGACAAAGGAGAAGGTTAAGAATATAAATAAAGATAATTCCACGAGTTAAAATTAAATAAATTACAAAGGGATAATAATGTTTAAAATATAGTTAGCAGGGAAGTATTATATAGGGAGATAATAACTAGCATAAGGAAGGCGACAAAATGTAAAGAAGACATGAAGGAGGATGTGTCTTGGACGATACCTGAAGACATAAAACGATTAATAAATAAAAGGGAAGTTTTAGTTCCAGCGTAACGATGATTTACATCGGGATCTGCACTTGAAGAAAGTGGATGAAACAATTCGCGATTTTCCATTGGCTCATGTAAATATAGAAGCACAGAAATTGCTGAATACGGGAAAACGTAGACTGCAGCGGTTTAAACCACATGATTTATGGAATTTATAAAAGTTATATATCCTATGTATTAGTAGAGCATACCATTGGGCTATATTATTATGTTTTCGCGTATAAATAATGTATCTATAATTATTACTTAGAGATTTTAATTTTTTCTTAAGATTGTAATGCGAATAAAAGTTTTAAAAAACCAGAAAATTGAAACACTTAATGAAAAAGTAGAATTAAGTGTTTCGTGCAAGTTGGTGAGAAGTAAGCTAAGAGTATTAAACGAAGTAAAGGAAAAAAATCTTGTTCAATACTAGAAAGTATAAAATCAATAAAGAAAAATTTAACTTTAGTAAAAAAAAAAAAATGGATGGATTTGCTTATTGATGAACGAGGTGATGATATATACGATCGCAGAGGGATAATCGGATATGCTACGGCTTATTATACTAAACTATATAATGAAGAGAATTTTGACTTGCTTAAGTTAGAGAATTTAGAAACGGAACAGGAACCCTGTATATTGGAATCTGAAGTAAGGGTTGTGTTATCGAAATAAAAAACAAATATAACTCCAAGTTTTGACGACATAAGAAATGAACAAATAAAATTTGGTGGTTCAAATCCGATAAAAAGTTTGCCTGTATTATTTAATATGTTTTCGAAAGGACAAAAACCCCCATGAATGAAAAAAACAACATAACCTTACTTTATAAAAAGGCAATAAAAATATGGTAAGAGAACTATATATCAGTAAGTTTAAAGTACTAATTGTTGTAAAAATAATAGCGAAAAAATTCAAAATGTTATAAATGAGCAGTTATCAATTCAGCAGACGAGCTTTAGGGAAAGGTTTCTCTACTACGGATCATTTATTTGTTATAAATCAAGTCTATATAGATAAATTGGGAGAACAACAAACAATAGTATGTTCAGCTTTTGTAGACTACTCTAAGACGTTTGATTCCCTAAAACATAAATTTATGTTAAAAGAACTTCGAAATCAGGGGGTCCATGTATCGGAAGGTAGCAGGCATGTACACAAACGTAGAAGCGCGAATACTCGCAGTTTATATCAGAAATATTATTATTTATCTGTGCTCTGGAAGAAGTATTCAGGAAACTGGATTGGGATCAAAGGGGCATTAAAGTGAATGGAGAATTTCGGAATAATCTATATGTTTTGTGGATGATGTAATGTTGAATGGGGGGAAAATTTAGTTGAGCTAAAATAAATCATTGCGGAGCTAGATGCAGCGGAGAAAAAAGCTGATTTACATGTGAATATAGAAAAAACAAAAATCATTACTAACATAGCGACAAAATAACAATTGAAATAGACGGCCAAAAATTGAATACGTAGATGAAATAGTTTATTTAGGCAAAGACTAGATTTGAGAAATATGACTAAATGATAAGTACGTAGAAGACTATCATTAGCTTTGAAAAAGTATTGGTCTCTAAAATATGTATTTAACGGTTCATTTGTAATTAGAGCGAAAAGTGAAGTATTCAATAGTAGTATGGTTCCAACGCTGACATGGCTCTCAAACGTGGTTCACAGCTAAAATGGAAGAGAAGAAAATAGAGAATAGTCAGAATGGGATGTATACGTTAAGTGTTCAAACAAAGAGTAAAATCAGAAATACATTTATCGGAGGTAAACTTAGTACATCAATGTAAGAGGAAAAAGTGGGATTGGGCTGGACATGTTATGAGATACAGTAGATGAGCTAATAGGATTAAAAGTTTGTATATTACAAATAAAAGAATAAGTAGGCAATTTTTGAGATGGGATAACTAATTTTATATATAATAAGTAATACGAGAGAATTGTCCAGGACCGTAGGAAATTGAAAAGGTTGAGGGAAGCATCTGCTCAGAATATCGGATTTCAGTTTTAGTTATTGTAAATGTATATTTCCTAAGTATCTTATAAAGGCTTTTATTATTATTATTATAATAACCCGGTTAGAGCAAAATGGTATTATAAAATTGACTTGGAGATGTTTTTAAGATCATATAGAAGAATTTTGAAAAACCCTTAATATATAATTATACAGAAAAGCGACAGAATTCCGGTAAAACTTTTATTTTTCTCAAATAATATTTCTACGAACTAAAAAAATTTTTACATAATTTATTTAGTTAGCAACCGCTAATTGTTTTTATTAAAACTGATATTTGTTATGAGAACAAATAACGTCATCGAAATATACATTATGACAAATAAAACAAATAATAATAAAACAGCAACTTCGTTTATTCCGCGAATTAATTATATTTTTAAATCGATTGGTAAACCTTTTTTTTTTTTATATTCACGCAAATTTTAACAGTCTTTTCGTAAATACGGCATATCCAAATTTACTTACGATAAGTCAACAAAATATATTTTCAATAAAAAGAAAACTGCACATAAATGAGACAATCGTAACATTAAAAAACACACACACGCGCGCGCTCAAAGAAACGAAACAATTGTCGTTTTACGTATCGTGTTACACAATACGGATGAAATACGTTTAAAATTATAACATTGATCGTTTTATTTTTCATCGTTAAATAATTATAGTAATTAATAAATGTTCCAAGTACGCCGAAAAATACAAACCGGAATAAATATATATGGAAAGGAACAAAAAAATGTGTTGGATGATATAAGAGCAGAGCATCGTTAAGAGTTTTTAAATACCTATATTTATATTTATATATATTTAAAAATATAAGATGAATAGAATACTTAATCTCGAACAGTACACTTAACAAACATTTAATAACAGTACTACTAACAGGCGACACGTCAATACGATTAGACTCATTCAATATCATCTGCAACTCGTAAATTGATGTGTTGGCTCATCATGATTTTCTGAAACAAAACCAGCGGTCAACAGTATCTACATTAATTTCTTAATAAAACCATTTAAGACTAAATAAAAAATCGAAACAATTTCATTTTAGTAACTGAATTTTATGCTGTTCGTATAATTTATTTTACTTATTTTGTCTTAGTTTGTGTTGATACAAAACTTAAAAACATTAGCATTAAAATTAAAGATGGGCGGAAGCGATATAGACTGCTCTATTGCATTTTTAGAAAACAGAGTTGTCGGTTCAGAACAAACTATTATTGTACAACTCGGTCATAAAACCGATATGGACTTATGACATTGAACTATATGGCACTGCGAAGACAGCTAACATCCGGCGCTTACAACAGTTGTGCATATATTACACATAAACAATAAATTAATGATAGTATGCTATAAAAGATTAATATTGTTCAACAGTTTTTTGAAATAGAATAAAATATTTTTAAAACATAATAAAAAACACAAAGACATGTAACGTACAATAGTCAGATGATCGACGCGTTCGTATTTCCTTATTTATATTTAGTGACCAACGTATACGTTTAATTTCAAATATTTATTTTGATGTTAATTTACCTAAATCTAGTCTTAATTTATATTAAAATTGTTAATTTTTGTTACAAATTGAAATTTAAAAAATTGTAATGTAATAAAAACTTATATTCTATTTAAAAATTTCGTAGTAACTTGTAAGTTAACGTACACGATTATTTACACTAGTCTGGACGACTTTTTATTATATTTCATTATACAAATTTAAAAGCAACATACCTGTCCCAACGTAGGCAACTTTTCGATAAGTTGAGAAAATACTTGCGGAGGGAGAGTTTGCTGCAAAACATTCAATAACTGATTTGGCTGACCGCACACAGCCACAGCATTTGCGATATGTTCTACACAATCTTCGATATTTCCCTGTCCTAATAATTCTTCTCCTAGCTGAATCTATAAGCAGTATATCTAATTAATAATTATAACTGATTTTTTATAATTTAAAAATAGCGATCTCGTGAGCATTAATTTATACGATCGTACTTGTTCCAAGAAGAACTTTTGCATCGCATCGTGGTCCCTGAAGTCAGGAAATTTAACCTTTTTAGCTAATTTAGCAGCATTTTCTTGTTGAGATCGAACCCTTCTTCCTAAATATAATAAATATTATCAACAATTAAAATACTATGTATTAGAATGAAAAAAAATGCTCTATAATTTAAATTCACTTAATAAAACAAGCCATTATGAAATTTAATTTATAGTCTTCATGAACATAATAAATTTAATTTTATCAAGAGTCATGGCGATTAAAATTTAAACAAACGTCCGAATTTAAATTAATAAATGCGTCACTATATACAATTGCTACACATATTTTTATTTTATAATACATAATTCTGAAACTCAAATGAAAAAATAATTGTAATGAACAAAGAATGGCAAATTGCATTATAACAGAAAAGGAATAATGAAATGCAAACCGAGAATTGCAACCAAATATCAAAATAGTCCCAATTTTCGTTTTTTTTTTCAGAAATGTCAAAAATGGTTATTTTAAAATAGTTATAAGGTTAAAAATCTGTAGAAACCATTATAAAGATGTAAAAGAAGAAAATGAAGCATGATTTTGACTAGAATGAGGGGAAAATAATGAAATTAAACAAAAAGGAAGTAGATAACAGTAATATAATAGTCACACTTATAAAACGAAAGCATGCGGTAATTAACTCGTAGAATAAACGTAAATAACCTTTTCGGTAAAAACAAACTAAATCAATGATATAATAGCTTAGAATCATAAATAAAATATGATGCAAATAACACTAACAAAAGCCAAATCTAAATATTAAACTTTCAGGTACAAAGGATCAAAATCCAAATTAAATTAACAGATTTTACAAGCGAATTTCCCTTCTATAAGAGCATCATCATTCAAGTGTGATGAATATATCGTTTTTAAAAAATTGAAATTAACAAAAAGTTAATAAATCAGTATGAATTAACCTTAGTTTTCAAAATATTAATATATAAGAAAGCGCTTGTAATGTTGTAAATATAAATAAATAGGGGGAAAACATTAATCAACAAAACAATTTACAACATATAGCTAACCGAACCGACCCATACACAATGTTAATAAAAAAAAATTTCAGGGGAACGAGATACATTGATCTATCCGCGACCGGAACACTTCGGGAATATGTATTCTAGGAAGGAGCCCCCAATTGTATTCCGTAAATATGCTTGACAGCAACCAATCATCTTTTAAGGTCTGTAGCTAACTAGAACATGAAAATTGCAACCAGCTATATACAAAACACAAAAGAACAACAACGCCAGTATGTGAATAGTTGAAAAACATATTTTAATTACGTTGTAAAAAATTATACTCACTTTCCCTTAATTTTTTCTTAAACTCTGGATCAGTTCTTCTCTTTCTGTCAAAATAAATACAGTATCCAACGAACATAGTACCACACACGGCTGCTGCTACACCCAATTTCGACCAGGCCGACATACTTCCAAATTTTATTTATCCTCATGAACAATAAAACACATATTTTGGAAGAAAATCACATCGGCTCTTCAATAAACGTGAAACAGTTAAATTTTAATTTTTTGTTGGCGTTCAAAGTGGCCTTGATCAGTACATTATTGATTACCGAAATGCAAAACACACCACGGACACCCTTTTTCTGGTATTACTTTTAAAAAATATTTAATTTGAAGCAATTTAAATTATTTCAAAATTATTAATTTAATACAATCTATTAAATGAAAATACGTTTATAGATAAATTTATAAATGCATCTAAAAATTAGTGCTGTAGAAAGCTTTCATATTTTTGATCTATGCTTTTCTTACCGGCTGAAATACCCGGTTCTGGTTTTAAAAATATTGTGGTTTGAAATTTAAAAAGTTTCGAATTAACATTTATTCTATATTAAAAGTTATGTACTTTTAAAATGTTTATGCCCGTAAACGCAAAGTTAAAAATTTAACCTCCATTTAATAGTGAGTGCATAAATGGTGTTTTAACATGATGATTCATATTTGTAACATGTGAGTCATTAGATTTTCTTTTATATTTAACATTTGAAATTTTTTTTATAGTTTACGTCGTGAAAATATACCAAGTGTATAAAGTTCTTTACATTTTGTTGTTTTTACATAACCGAACACAATATCATATTGGAAATAAAGTCTAGATTTCTTATTTAAGTTGTGGTCGATGGTTACAAAATTATCATTAAAAAATAAACAATTAATTGCCTACTTAAAAATAAATATTAAAAATATATTTAATACTGCGCAGAATGCTAAATTTTAAAATATATCATGGTTAACAGTATTTCTATATTTAATTTAAGCATCGTTATCGATTAATAAAAACGGGAATACTTTAAAATTTAGAAACACTATTTATTTCATAAAAATAGTTATGCTAAATTTCTAAGTATAATTGTAACATAACAATAAAACATTAGTGTTTATTAATTTACACCATATATTTTTTTTTGCTGTGTTAATTTTAGACGATCGTTACTACCGAGTCTAAGACAAATAATTTTGCATAACAAGCATAAATTATATTTTATTGCTTATTTAGATTCTTCTACTTTTTCTTCTCAAAATGTTGATATTTTATTATACAAATACAACTGAGATCTTAGTTTTATTATTGTACATATCGTTAGATTCGTTTTGCATACCAGTGTATGTTTCTAGTGTTTTTCACATTGATATTTTGAGTTCTTTGTTAAGCCTCGCTTCTTCATTTCTGAAGGTGTACAAGCACAACTTACTCGTAATCGATTTATTATATGAGGTAATACTGACTGACTACTTGTATGTATGTCATAGCGCTGGTGTTTCCTCACCCCTCGCCATTTAATTTTTAATTTTTTTGAATTTTTTAGTGGAATGTCTTTTATTTGCATTTGTTACAAAGTTATTCTATTCATAATATTCATCTACCCATTCTAAAATTGAAGTTAACTTTATTTTATGAAATTAATGTCCTCTGCTGTTACAGTTAAGTAATTTATATAGATGCTAAAAAGGTTTTGTGCGAACGCGCTGCCTTGTGGTTGTGTTTCCCATCGATTTTTTCCTCTTAACGATCGTTTAATGTAATTTCTACAATCTTTGTGAATATAATGTCTTTTGTTGTTTTATAAACTTTTTGAAGAAATAGTTTGTGGTTTACGTCATCATAAGCTACTGTTATATTTACGAATACTGCTTCGCAATCTTTCTATTCTCATGTCTATTTTCTACGAGGTAAGTATAGGATGTGAGCACAATGTGATTTACTATTTCTAAAATTAGCATCAGTTGATTTTCTATTGGTTTTCTGGTTATGATTTAGTGTAACATGTTCAAAGACCTTTAGGGATCATGAGATTGGTCAACAGCTTTGGTTCCTATAGTTTTTTGTAAAACAACAATGTGTGCGTTATCTCATATCTTTAGTACAATATTGTCGAACAGTCCAGTTAGCCATTATACCATATTTTCATGAAAAACACTTCTTATACATGAAATAAACTGAATGCATTATTTATTTTTTGTTTCTTATAATCTTCCATAAAAATTAGGGCATGTACAGCGTCATATTAAATAAACTTACTTTTACATTTGTAGACAGGCAGGGATGGAAACTTCTATACAATAACTTCTCAAAATATATTTAATTTTCTGTCTTCCCACTTTTACACTGAAAAATATTCATTATCAGTAATGACTAAAAATCTGAGTTAATAAGGTAAATTTATAACATTTATACTGGGCTGTGTAATTATTGTTTAAGTACAATATCTTTTAACAGTTGTATATATTAGTATCGTCTGTTCCACGCCCCTAACAGAATAAAACGTATTTTGTATTGCAGGTGTTGATAGTAAAGGCACATTCGAACCGGAAAACATGTTAAGTTTTAAACGATTTTGCAGGGATATCGCAGTTCACTACTTTTAAAACTTTATTGTAATTTCTGTCCTACTTGTGATTGTTGGATACGTTTTAAATTACTACTTGCTGCTGACCCCATAATTCGATTCCATATTTCCATTTCACCGCCAAAACTGCATTGTAGAGCAGCAGCTTGTTTTGTAGCGAAATTTTAGCTTTTCTTCCTAATAACCGAATTTAAGTATCTAAATTTTTCCTAATCTGCAGTATATGTGGTACCCAAGTAAGTTTTTATCTATAATAAGTTTACAGTTTCAGCCTGAGTAATTGATCGCTGATCATAGTAGACTGGAGGACACGAACCTCTCCGTAATGTAAAAGTTACATTTGTCGATTTATCTACGTTGATCTTAATTATCCATTTCATGTACTAATTTCCCATTGTCTGTAGACGATTAAGTTAAAAATTAATAATTAAAATGTTTATTACGAACACTAGTTCTCTTAATGCTTCTAATAAAAGACAGCGTCATAACATATCTGGATGAAAATATTTCACCATTATCATGATATACAAATAATATCAATATGCTTAAATTATTTACTACCATTGAAAAGTTGTAAATTACCGTTTATATTTAAAAATGTCAACCTAGTCGTCCAAAAATTATAAACGTGGCTATTTTCTTACAGTTCATATAAATAAAAAATTTTCAAGGAGCAAAATATTACTTTCAAACAATGTAATCATGAATTTGTATTCTTTATAAACCATTTTGAAAATAGAATTTAACATGTCAATCACTTTTTTTGTAAAGTGGAGCTTCATTAAAAATTCATGATTTAATGATCACCCACCAGTCGAAGCTAGTTTTTAAAATCTCTAGAATTACAGGAACAAGTTCGCTCAGTTAACAAAAATTTATTCCTGAATCATTTTGTGCAACTAATGCGAACGAAATACCGATAGAACGAAGTCTGAAGGTGTTCGAGCAATATTTTCCACTTGCCCTAATTGAAAGAAAATCAGCATAATATGTATTGAAAAAATTAAAGAAAATTAGTATTTACATTATTTTGTGAAATATTACTTACGTTTATCTCATACTGGTGTTTCTTTTATATTGTGACATTTAATGTATTTATGGACTTGCTATGTTTGTACTCTTATTCAAATATTTTAGATTCAATTGACGAATTTCATACGTTAGTACTCGGATGAATTAATTAGCATCACTTTTGATCATAACGTATGAATTAATTTTTATTAAAAATTTTACATTGGGAATTATTATTTACGTTTTAAATTTTTGATAGTGTACTGTGTTGAAGTAAAAATCATAATTCATAAACTTGTAATGTAATGTATTTTGGCGTTGCCCGCCAATAGGCTTACAATTATCGACGGCCATAGTAGCCGATAGTCGATAAAATCTTATTGTCGATGTATAACGATTATTTTTATGGATATATAATGTATAAATAAAATGGCATGTTTTCAAAATTTTCTTCATAACCATGTCCATTTTTACATCCCAAAAAATTGAACGTTTAGAAATCAACCCATGAAAACTTAAGATTTGTTTAAAGTTACATAGTAATTGTACACTGTTTTCTTATTCCATTCACTGATTTATTTTAATTTTTTTATGTGCGTTCAAACGTAATGAAAAATATTTTTAGATTGTTAACTATATTGTACGAAAAATATAATTTTTTTTATTAAGGTTTCGTTCATCTTTACATTTATAAACTTTTAACTTTTATTTTTTTAACATTAACTTTATTTTGGTGTTTTGTTTATTTCAAATATTAAAGGAAATTCGTGTTTGATGAGCGATTTTATCCGTTTTGAAACACAATATCGATAAATGAATTGCAATCCTTAATCGAGAGTTCGATTATGTAAATCTATTATGGACGCTAAAATCCCAATTGATGATTGCCTGATTGCTTAAAATTACCACTGTTGATGATAGAATAAATTGTCAATATGGAAGTTGATTTAAACGATGATTATGTCAATGACCAGAAGATTATTATTTTAGACTGCGGTTCTCAGTATGGCAAAGTAATAGATAGGAAAATTCGGGCTTTAAATGTTGAAAGCGATGTATATCCATCCGATACATCATCTGCTATTATCAAGGAGAACAAATACAGGTATTAATCATTTGTTTTAAATTTTTATCACTATAAAGTCAACTATTTATATATCGAAACCTTACACAATCATGAGATTTACTTTTGTTAAACTTTTATTGATATATGTATTCGCTGTTATTTTTATTGCTTGTAGTAAATGTTGATAAACTTTGTAAAAATTAAGTACTTGCATACGTCTGATAATACGCATTAGCTCACAACAAATGATTTCAGCGGTGAACTACAGTTTTTATTTTCGTTGGGGTGAATTTATTCATAGAATATAAGTTTTAAAACAACCTAAAGTGGCGAAGTGAAAAACTTACACCCGGTTTGATAAAAGATCGATATATATATATATATATATATATATATATATATATATATATATATATATATATATATATATATATATATTAGATGCTAACTAAAATATGGTAAATGGGTGATTTATTTCTGAACAAATAATGTGATATATTTTTTGTTCGATTAACGTAGATACTTTAATTTGGTAACATTGGTGACAAAAAGAACTATTTCTGGTATTAACACGTATATTTTGATATGTATATGCTTAAAGAGGAGGTAAAATAACATAACATTATATTACTAATTATTAAATGTTGAATATATCGGAGAGTAGTGATTTAGGTATTTTTAATGGAAATGTATTATTCATCGAAACTTTATTCAGTAATTAATTGTAGACTTATATTTAATATGCGTGTTTATAATCGGTACTGTACGCCTGTATATATACATGTTTATGTGTTCGTTATGATAATAACTGTTGATTTATTACCGTTTATTTGTAGTGGAATTCGATTTTAGTTTTCTATTTCTTTACGTTATTCTTAAAGAAATGTAATTAGCGTTAAGACATCGTTTTTTTCTTTGCTGCTACTTTTGCAGCGTGTATTATCATTTATTGTATTATGTATGTTTTTGATAAATAAAAATGGTTTGATTTGAATTATCAAACATGGAAATGACGCCAGAAGCTTGAGCACAGGAATTTCAAGTTTTTGTAAGAATTTCCAATATGAATCGAATACACAGAACTTACAATTTTATAAGATATAAATTATAAGTCTACACGTGATTCGTACATAAAATCTTATAATGTATACGTTGTTAAAGATATACGGTAACTGGAATTACAGATATTAAATGGTCGTGTTTTTTGCAGGGCTATTATTATTAGTGGCGGACCAAATTCTGCTTATGGGGACGATGCACCAGATTTTGATCCAGAAATATTTAAGTTGAACTTGCCAATATTAGGTGATTTCTTCGATTTAGTCGTTATTTTTTGTTTCGTAATTGTGTTTATTTTTTTTACATATAATTAGTAATACTGTTTTGGGTTATTCCGATGATTACACTTTATTCTACTATTAAGAACGTCGAGAAATAAAAAACTGCTTAAGTCTTTATTTCTATGATTACTATACTCTATTAAAAAATATTAACTGAATCCGTACTTATTCAATATTATTAATATTGTCTTAAATGAGGAAAAATTATAATTGTAGCTTTTAGTGAACAAATGGATGGAATAAGATATTAACTATAAAGATAATTATAATAATAAATCTATTATTAGTTCGTGATTTTAATTTTTTTTAGATTGGCCGACTTGTTTATTGAAATAAATCCATATTTTTTAACTAAAAACTGTCCAGGATCGTATATTTTTAAAAGTTATTAGGAATTAAACTTTTTTCCTGTTCTTATATCATACTTATTAGTGCACTGCCTAGAAACATGTGATTTATAAATATGATAGCGATGCGGCATTTGAGCTAATGTAAAACGGTGCTGTTCATTGATTCAGTTTGGTTCAAATTCATTTTATTTATTTGAGTATAATAGGTAGATGTTGATAGCGCATTAAAAAATATAGTAATTCAAAAATACTGTAAAATATTAACATTGCAAATGATTTAGAACATAGAACGTAATATAACAAAGTAGTGTATAAATAAATAATGAAAATATTACCGGTCTATGGTTGAGAATGAATTATGAAATAAGGAGCTCCAATGAATAGCACATGAAGACGTGTGCGGAATAAAGTGTATTAATACTCTCGCAAAATAAAAGTAAACAATAGTTCAAGATTTCTAGTGTATATTGCGGAGGTTTAATTATTTACGTAGAACTGAATAAGTTTAAAAGAAATTACATAATTACAAATCTGTTTCTAGTACAACATTTGGATACTCGTCTTGACTTAATGTTATATGAAATTTAAATAAAATTGTTTATGATTCTAATCATGGTCAAGATACCTCTTAAAGTGCGTTATAATATGTAATTTGTATAAAACAATATTTACAAATATAACATATATTAACTGGAGTTTTTGTAACTTAGCTATAAATTAATTTCTTTTTTAATATTACGGCTTCTAAAAATTGTTGAGTTCGTAACAACTAAGTTATGACTATAATTTATTTATATCGCTTAAGTTACATCGTCTTATTGTTAAAACCGGTTATATCGTTTTTAAATCGATAACTGACGCGAGAATAATATAACATAATTATCATTCACTATTTATAAATAACATTTCGTTTATTGCGTAATTTAGAAAAAGAAAAAAAAAGTATCCTTTATTCAGTAATTTTTGTGGATAGGAATTTGTTATGGAATGCAATTAATAAACAAAGTATTTGGTGGAGAAGTTACGAAAACCGACTTCCGGGAGGATGGTATTCACGATGTTCAGCTAGATACAAAATGTCCATTATTTAAGTACGTCGTATTTCTCTGAAATTGTATAATAGAAATATTTTTATGAAGCAAAAAATATTTACATGATTATAACCGTAAATAATTCAGCAATTAATACGTTCTCTGAAATTAAATTTTAGAGCTTTTAAATTAGTTTACGTTCTATGATCAAAGTTGTAATTTTCTTATGTATTCTTAAACGTAAGTTTTAAATGTATACATGAAAGTCCAAACATGCGTACTATATTAATATTATTGTAATAAATTTTCAAAACAGATACGTGACTTCGCCTCAACCTGTTTTGTTAACACACGCCGATAAAGTAGAACGAGTCGCTGGTTCCTTGAACATTATCGCGAAATGCGGCGATGCAGTTGTTGGTATCGGTAATGATAAACATAAGATATACGGATTATTATTTCATCCGGAGGTAATTTGTTAAATATATTATTTAAAAATAAAGAAAATGAATATTGAGATAATTACTTTTTCTAGTATCGATCTTTTCGATCAGCAAGGTCTTTTATAACATTCGACAAATGTGTGCGGAACCGCAACACCTCTATATGAAATATTGATTACATAGATTATCTATCTGCGAGTCATAAATCTCTCGTGGAGATATCATGATTATGAAAAATTCTATAAGATGCCGCGCCATGAATCTCTGTTGTGAGCCACCCGGATGCAATCCTTACCATATCTGACCATCTTGTTGGAACGATTGTAAATTTTTAAAATTCAAATTTTTCTACTATATATTGTAATTTTTCGTCGGCGATACAATATCCTTCTTTAAAATTTTATTTAAACTTTAATGTTCAAAATTATATACATCCTATATAAATATGAATGCCATTTTAATATTTATATGCGTTTTTTCATGTTTTCGTATTCATTCTATTTTTATATATGTCGCGCTGTGTATGAAGAAATTTAAATTGTTTTTTTTTATCCTTAGGTTGCAGTGTAGAATGTTCGAGGCTTATTCATTTTGCCAAATTATGTAAACATTAAAATTTGGACAATGTTTTATTATTCGAACATTAATGCTGTAACAATAATAACGTCTGTTCTTATAGATTACCAAATGAGTTTAAAAAATCCTAAATAATTGCGATTAAAAAACCAGGAAAGGAAGGAAAAGAAACACCAGACTATCGACCGATATCTCTTTTTAGCGTAGGTTATAAAGTATTGGAACGAATTATTTATAATAGAATTGCAGCTGAAGTAGATAGTCATTTACCAATATCCTAGGCTGGTTTTCGAGCAGGAAGATCCTGTGTAGATCAAGATGGATTCAAAAGAATGAAACAACATTGGCTGTTTTTTTAGACTTGACTTCTGCCTACGATACTGTTTGCGAGAGGGATTATTATTATTAAAGCGCATACTGTCAAATAGGTATTTCCGTGTCTTCTTCGGAGAAAATAGTAGCAGATGGCGACGAGTTAATCATGGTCTTCCACGAGGATCAATATTAGCGCCGTTACTTTTTTTTAATATATATGTCAGCGATATGTCTGACACATCTTGCAAAAAGTTCCAGTCTGCAGACGATATGGCGATGACCGTGCAAGGAACATACTTGAAGAATTGTATATCAACTAAGGAAAGTGGCTTATCACAAATTAGTAAGTACTTGCACTAAAAATTACGACCGAATCCCCACAAGAAAAAGACAGCATTTTTTCACCTCAACAGCCGAATAGAAAAAATTGAACCTATAGTGAAATTTGAAGGTGTAGAACTAGCAAATATAAAATATCCAAAGTACTTAGCCGTTATCATATAATGGATCATCTAACGGTTTTATCTAAAAAGTTAAAAACACGTATAAATCTCATTAGAAGACTCGCAGGTTCGACTTGGAGTGCTGATGCCAGAACACTCAGAATTTCTTCCTTGGCACTTGTATACTCAGCAGCCGAATATTGTTCATCAGTTTGGTGTAATAGCTGCCATGTTAAAAAAGTAGATGTAATATTAAATGAAGCACTCGGAACCATATCAACAGAACATACAACAAATTCCGATTTAGTTGTCGACCCGAGGAATGGATTTATCTAGGAAACTATGGAAGACACTCGATAGAATTAGGATCGGACAGGGAAGATGCGGATATCTAATGCGGAAATGGGGTATAACGACAGCTGCTGCGTGCCAGTGCAGAAATCCAAGACAATCAAGAAAGCATATATTACAAGACTGTAGTGAATTTGCACCTGTAGGTTTAACATTAGACGATGTTCAGAATCTTAACGACAGAGCCATAGACTGGCTAATCAATTTAAAGTTAGACTTATGATGGGAATTTTGTGTAATTATTATAACCGATGATTATACGATAAGAAGAAGAATATTTTTAAAACATTTCAAATCGTTATGGTACATCTACTATAAATATTCCAATTCAAAAACACAACATACGTAACGTATCACATTAAAAGCTTTTCATTTATATATTATTTGAACTTTTAATTACGTTATGTTCTAGATTATATCATTTTATTATTTTGTGTGTCGTTTAATTTTTTTTTTAAAACAACTTTTCAATATCGTTTCGTGCTTGATCTTATTTTAAAAATATAATTATAAAAAATATATATAACAAAAGTGGAAAATAATATTAACTTAATAAAAATAAATGTACTAAAATCACTAAAATGTTGTTTTTTGATATATTTATAAATAAACACAGTCGACTAAAGAGTTATATCTGCTAATACTTTGAAAAATACGTATAAATACATTGGGATAAATAGTATTTAGTTTAGATATCGAGATAAATTCGAGATGATTCATTATTTTAATTTCCATTTTTTAATACACAGCTAACTGCTTTCTTAATTATAGTTGAAATCAACAAAATTATAAACGCTAACTTCGATTATTTATTATTTACTATGAGGTAAATCTCCGACTAAATTCTCCTACTTATATTTAAACATCGTTCTGTAAGAAACATATGGGAAGTACTATTAACTAGTTAGGACGGGGTGATTATAAAACGACAAATACGACCCTTTCATTCACAGTGTATACTTTCTTTAAATTTGTAACGTATATTTTTATAATGGACATTTGGTTGACATTAAAAGTTTCAATTCCAGAAATATTTATATAGCGTATCTAAAAAAAAAAAAAAAACAGTATTATGCACAAAATATTACTTTATATTTTCATTTTTTAGGGTGATTTTTTTAAAATTTCAAAAATTAAATTATATTATTTCGTGTAAAAAATTAATAACGCGCGTTTAAAATTGTTAAAATTGCACTATAATTAATATTATACTTTTAAAAAATTAATATTTTTCTCTTTTTATTTAGGTGGACTTATCGATATGCGGGCGCGATATATTTAAAGCTTTTTTATACGATATTGCCGAACTGTCTGGTAATTATAGATTAGAAGATCGCGAAGCTGCATGTCTTAATTACATTAGAAGAACAGTGGGCGACAAAAAAGTTTTGGTAAGATTGTTGATTAATATATTTCTTCTTTATTCTAAGTCTTACCCCGGTCGATACGAATTTTAGTTTTCATTTTCTCTATTTATCACCATTCTGTTCATATTTCCTTATTTACTGCGGCCAGCCATTTCGACCATTTGTCTTACAAACTTCTTCCTCGGTCGGTCTTTTCCTTCCTTGTCATCGATTTTTTTCTTCCATTATGTTTGTTATGAATGAGTTGTTTCTCATTAGATGACCAAACATTTTTCCACTTCTAATTTTAATTGTAGCTAAAAGTGTTTTCTTCGTTCCTACTCGTTGGAGCACTTCTGAATTGTTCTTTATTTCTATCTAGCTAATACGTAACATTCCCCAAATCCACATTTCTATTGATTCCAGCTTCTTTTGATCTTAGTCCAACAACACCCATATTTCGCAACCATACAGTAGTACGATCCGTACATAGGTGTGGCAAATTATACTCTTATGTTCAGTTTATGGTTTCCATTCGTAAGCAAATTAATTTTTTGGACAAATGCTATTTTCGCCATATTGATTATGTCTTATTTCACTGGTTAATGTGCTTCCAAGATATTTGTATTGTTGCACTTGCTCAATCATTTGATTGTTAAGTTTAATATTTAAGGCGTTCCAATTTTTTCCTTATTACCACCATAATTTATTTTGTATGTTTACATTTATAAGCTGTTTAATAATTTTATCACTGGTTTGTAAGGATTGCATATCTTTTTCTAACTCGGCCACTAGAGGAACATCATCTAATGCAGTGTATTACGTGCCCATTTATTTTTATTTCTTTAGTTTTTGTTTTTAATTCTTTAATTGCTTGTTCTATGTATAAATTAAGCAGGAAAGGCGACAATAAGCAACCTTGATTCAATCTTTTATGAATTTTAGCGATTACTACGTGTACTCCAATTTTAATTGCTGCTTCCTGTTCTTTGTATAGTTGCGCTATAATTTGTCTGTCTCTCCAGTCTAAGTTGACTTTTTTCATTACGTACATTACCATAGGCTAATCTACTTTATCAAAAGTTTTTTCCACGTGGATAAAGTTACATAGTAGTTCTTATTCATACTTAGTCTCCTTTCCATCAATATCTTTAGGATTAATATGGCTTCTTTTCATTTTTTTTATTCCATTATGATAATAATGTTTCCAATGCATGACTAAGTAGAGTTATTGTTCTATAATTACAACTTTCTGTCTTATTTGCTTTTTTTGGGAATGCATATTATTTTATTGCTAGTAAATCTTTAGGTAATCGTCCGTCTCCCGCATATTTTCACAATTCTGCGGATATTTAATCTAATTCAGCTACTTTATTTAATTTCATATCTTTAGTTGCTTTTGTGAATTCACTTTTCATAATATCCGGACCTATTTGATTTTCTTTAACAATCTGTAATTTTTCTATATCATTATTAACTCTGTATAAGTCTCTATCCATCTGTTTACTATTTTTTTCTTCCATTAATAGTATTCATTCTCTATGTTTTTAATTACCGAACTTCTTATTTTTGAAGTTTCTGCTAGCTTTTTGATAGTTTGAAAAACTTTATTTTCATTATTTGTGGCCATATTTTTCTCTGTCTCTTTGCAAACTTCTTCCATCCATTTTTCTTTTGCTTTTCTACATTTTTGTGTAATTTGGTATCTTTATTATTCTGTATTTTGCTTCGTCTTTCTTCTTCAATTCATTTCTTTGTTTTATCAATTCTATAATCTCGCTTTTCATCCACGATTTCTTGAGTTTCAAGTAGCCAATTGTGTTGCGTGCTGTTACCTTGATATTATTTTTCATTTTTCCCATGTTACCTTAGTCCTTATTCCCCGTTGGTTTTATTGTCTCTTTCCCTCAGATATCTTATCTTAACATCATTTATTTTCCAATTTCTCAAAGTGTCACATCTTCCGTATTGACTTGACTTTTTATTAACTTTTTAAAAGTTATTCTGCGTTTTATCATTACTAATTTGTTATCGCGGTCTATATCTGCTCCTGGAAAACTGTGGATATATTTTACCTGGTTATTATAGCGAGATTTTAATAAAATGTAATCTATTTGGTGCTCTATCTCCCGGAATAATCCAGACGTACTTTCTTCTGTTTCAGAAACTTATTAACCGTCTTCTTCTTGTATTTCTTATTCCAAGCTCAAGTTTACCTGTTATGTTGTTATCAACTTTATGACTGCGTTAAAATCTCCCATGACTATTACATTTTCGTACTTCTGTGCGGTTCCAATTAGCTCTTCTAACTTATCATACATTTGTTCTATATGTTCATCATCACTCTTTGATGTTGGAAAGTGTACCTGTATAATGATCGTGTGTACCGATATTTTAATCTTAATACTATCATTTACATGATAGGTGTTTTCTACACACATGTTCCCCATTTGTAATTCATTAACTAAGTTTGTTCCTTGTTTTTCTCCGCTATTTATGATTCTAAATTCGAAAGAGAACAAAACCATCCGTCTTTCTGGGTCATCCTATAGTAATAATCTTACCTCCCGTGTGCCTATTCTGGTGTGTTTTTCCCCTATCCTCTTCATTTTAGTTTTTGTTATCGCACAATAACCTGGGGATTGGTATCTCGATTCTTCAGCATGTTTGTCCACACCTGTAAAGTGCTGTTCCAACAAGGATCCAGGAGTACTCACACGAATCTGAATTGCTACTGGAGACCGCCTATTGCCTGATATACTATTAGTGTATCCCATAAGTACAGCAAGTTTTTTTAGACACGTCATAGTTATCGAGAAAGAGTACAGTGGTGGTTTCCCGTTGCCTTCCACTGGATTTTCTGTTAGGGTTTTTCCCTTGGCCTAAATGATCGCGTTTTAAGGCACCGGATGATCACCTACTTGCTCTATATTGCTATTCATCGATTCGACTGAGGCACATATGTCACGAGCGAGTTTCTGATGGTCTGCTGTTATTAATACACCAAAAAAGCTTGACGGTATTTAATGAAAGGAACATTTTCAACAAGTGAACTTTCTTCCGTTTTCCTATCAGCAATATATTGTGAGTTTCGGTTTAGCTTTCTTAATCAGCGCTATGTCCACCGACCAGGAAATTACCCCTGCACGACGTGGACATACAGAACGGTCGAGTGCCTACTTATTGGAGAATGTGACTTTAGTTACAACATGTGCAGGCCATAATGTTATTTAGAAACATATAATTCTAAAAATTTCGTGCGTTAACGGAAGAGATATTACATAAATAATATTTTAATCGGTGCCTTATCCAATATGATCGATTTATTATTTATTTTTACGTATAGACGTTGTTAAGCGGTGGAGTTGATTCGACAGTTTGCGCCGCTCTATTACACAAAGCTTTAAGTCCTCAAAATATCGTTGGTCTTCACATTAATAATGGTTTTATGAGGAAAGACGAAACTGGACAAGTAAAGCAAGCTCTAGAAGATCTCGGACTAGACGGAGTTACCGGTATGTTATTATTGCTGTTATTATCATCACTATCGTTTTTAGTACTATTGTAATCATTATGATGACTATTATTGTTAAGGAAATATGGGCATATGCACATACATAACATATATACATATGATTTTATTAGAAATATCAGGTTATTGAGTGATTATTTCAGTGTTCCCTAAATTCCAATGTGATTGCCAAATATTATATATTTTATCTCTAATAATTTTTTAAACTGTTTTGATGGACAAGCAAGAGTCGATACCAGAAATACCGAAGTTATCTAGGTAAGTTATTGACTTAACTTTGTTTAAGTTACCAGTGATTTTTTTTTAACCCATTCCGGATAACCAGTGGGACAAGTTTATTAATCTTTTCTGTGTACATTGAATAATACGTGTGCTTAATAATAAATGATTAACTAACGAATATTAATGTGCGTAGATTGAATTGTAAACTTATAGAATAACGCAGAAATTACTTAAAATTGGTTACATTATAAAGTAACGGTGATGATAATTCTTAGTCACCATTACCATTTACTATAACATAATAATTAAACAAGTACATATTTACATTATTAAAATAAATATTATTAATAACAATACTAATATTTATATCGTAACTACTATTCAAACGTTAGTTGCAAAACATCGAATACACAATGTAATTCTTACAAGTAACTCATGAATTCAAAGTAAATATATATATATACATTTTTTAAAATCATTATCTTAACTTATATTGGGATAACATTTGTATTACTGAATTAGTTAATATTATTACTTACTTGAAAATCACTACTATTATGATAACAACTAATATTTATTAACAATTTGAGTAAGAAACTTGATCACTCTATTTTATAGTTAACTTTTCCCTCATTAAATCGTGAAAAAAAGTATCATTCTGCATTATTTCTGTGTAAGATTAATGACGTATTTGCGCATATATTATACTCATCTGTTAACTGTCTAAAACGTTTACATTCAAAAATTAGATGCTGTGCATTGTCAATGCTCAATGATCCGCAAACAAGACTGTTCGGAGAGTTTACTAATTTAAATCGATGAAGGTACTTTCTAAAGTTACCATGTCTTAGAGAATATTTGTGCATTAAAAAAGGTGATGTACAGATTTTTCATTTTTTTATAGAATTAGGTTTTTCGACCATTAATATCCTCATCCCAGCGTGATTGCCAAACACTGTTAATATCATTACGAACCTTATTTTTTAATAATTTCATGAATCGCACCGTTCCTAATGTTTGCTTAATAACACTATTTGAAAAGTATTTAAGAGAAGAGACCATTTCTAAGCTTTTGACTATTCTATATTCTGAAATTATTGCTCGTCCAATAAGGAATAGATCTAAAGGAAGAATATTGGCAATCACACAAGAAACTGAAGTAGAGGTGGTTCTATATAATGAGGAAATGTTTAGTATACATTTTTTCTGGTGTTTATTGATTTTTTTTTTGTTTAAATAAATTCAGGACCCATATCCATAAACAGATTGAATTAATCCTTTATAGAGTGTAGTTCTTTCTTTATATCGTAAACCATAATTATTATTGAAGTAACCTACGAAGTTTATCGTATAGTGCATTTAATGTTCATTGAGTCTATATGGGCTGTAAAAGTAAGTTTTTTATCTATTAATATACCAAGATACTTAATTATATCAACAAGACAGATCGATTTACCTGAGATTATCTGTAATTTGTTAACATTGTTCGTTATATTTTTGTTACCAAACAAAATTGATTCACATTTTTCAATAGAAAACGGTAATCCCATTTCGGTAATAATAGTTTCTAATTTTTGACAAACTATTTCTATTTAACTTAAATTTGTGTAGCGATTAATATTAAATAAAACACAGATCGTCTGCGTAAGAAATTAACGTAGTATTATTATTTCACAAATGTCAGAAAGATCATTATGAACTTTAGAATACAAAATGTTCCATAGGGTTGTGCCCAGAATTGATCCCTGTGGTACTCCACAAGAAACTTGTTTTGTAGCAGTGGTATTGTTAATTTGAAGTTGGGTGTGTCTATTATGAAAATAATTGATGATAATATTAATTAGACAAGGATTCATTCTATAATCTTTTAATATTTGAATAATAGCGGACCATTTGCAATTATCGAAAGCTCCTTTAATATCAACAGTTATGACAAAAGCAGATGATCCGCTTGCTAGTGTTTTACGTATCGCTGTTACTAACTTATAAACTGCACCTTCAGCAGAATGGTCTTTTACCAAACAGATTTTCATGCAGAATTTGTTTTCATCAATTTCATTTAATAAGTATGCATTAATTATTTTTTCAACAATTTTTCCAAAGGAGTTTAAGAGCGAAATAGGTCTATGACCTGAAACTTCCATCTTATTTTTGTTTGGTTTTTGTAACAACTTTAAATCTGAAATTTTCCAAGCAGACGGGAAGAGTTCAGCTTTAAGACATTTATTAAAAATTAGAGACAAGTAAATTAGGAAAATTTATATTTATGAGTTTAACAATTTTATTTGAAATCTTACCACTGGCTGATGCTTTCCTATTATTAAGAGATTTAATAATATTCGTAATTACTTTTCTATTGGTCTTGAGACTATATTAAAGTCTCCTATTATAATTGGATCTAAGTTTAAGTTCAAGTAATTATTATTATTATTACGTTTTTATATTCTTAGATAAATTACTCGGAATTTCGATTTTCGATATATATTTTTAATCTTTTCAGTTGTATTGTTCTGCAACTTTTAATGCTAATAGTTTCTACGAAATATTACTCCATTTTTAAATTACTTTGTACCGTATGTGGAATATATTGCATCTCCCAAACAACAGAAGTATCTTATCAGAACACAGCTAGTTACGTATTACCTAGGAGTCTTCATCTAAGTTGTCCTGCATACCATATGTAAGCTCATCATTTTTTATGGAAATGTATGCCATATACGAGGCTGTTGGATTTATTCGATTATTAAAAAAAGGTGTTCAAATACTTACTGACTTCTCGAGTGTTCTTTTGCATTTGTCTCTAGACTCCCGGAATTTTCAATGAGTATATTAGAAGTCTGAGTTTGACAATTTTACAATCGTGGAATTAAGGCGAAATTTAAATGAGTCCCCCTACTCATTGTGACTGTCCGTGAAAATAAGAAAGCCGATGCGATTACTTAATCGAACTTAATTCCGGCCATTGAAAAACATGTTAAACAACAATGGGTGATTAATACCAAAGCTTAAGGAAATGTTCAACCATTCTTTTCAATTATATTTTGAATGCAAAAGCTTGTTAAACAGTAAAAAATATACTACCATTCAAAAAAAAAAAAATCGAAAAGAGCCCTGGGTTAAACATGATAATCTCTTCCATAAGGATTTTATTTCTCTATTTGACGGATTAAGAAGTGGTCATAAGTGTGCACTTAGTCATCTTGCTAAGTTAGAAGTGGAGTTCTGAGGTATTCAATAATTAAAAATAATATCGAACATCAGATTTGGTCCTGACGCAAATGCAAAAACAGAGCTAGCTTTCTGTCTGAACTTCAATGAGGTAAAACAACTTAAAGAACTTGTGAATCTGTATCCCAATTAAATATTATTATTAATTTTTTTTTTGTGATTAAAATTTTTATATCTCCCTTTATCCGTTTCTTTAATTATCTGTACGCATATTGAATATTACGATCAATCTTGTAAATAGACATCTGCTAAAATTGACGATTATTTTTGGTTTCCGTTGATAACCTCAACTTTCTCCAGATAGCGTTATTATATATAAAAAGTCAATTCATCATTCGGTTTATGTACACACGTAATTTGTATTTTCATTATTCATTTGATATAAGTCGATTTTCGTTTATAGTCGTTGATGCCAAATTTAAATTTACTTATGGCCAAACGGTCGTACCGATTCATAAAAGCAATCCTAATCGTACGCGCTTTACGAAAATATTGTGCAAAGTATCAGATCCGGAAGAAAAAAGAAAAATTATCGGAGATGTTTTTATTCAAGTAATACAACATTATTTGTTATTACTATTATTGTTGTTATTACTATAATTCTTGAGATATGAATAAATAGATTTTTTAAAAATAATTTTTACTGCTTTTTATTTATTCGGTTTTTGTTAATTCACAATTTACATAATAAGTAAAAATAAATTAATTTATATGCGCAGTAACAGATAACTTACATGAAATTACATTGTAAATTATTTTATTTTTTCTTTGAATGAGGATTTTATGAACTACACACATATATAATGTATATTTAAAAAATAAATAAAAAATATTTTTATACCATCTAACAATATATTTATTTAATAAAAACATTCTGCTAATTTCAGTTGTCTGATGATGCTGTAATTAATGAAACTAGTATACTATTTTTATTAAATAAATAACTATTTTTACTAAATAAATGAAGACAGTATAAAAATATTTTTATTTTATTTACTTTTTAAATTAAATATGCATCATCAAGGAATTACTAATGAAATCATTTTTAAAGTTTATATATATGTTTATGTGTGTGTGTGTGTGTATTGCGCAATTTGGTTGTTTTGCAATCTACAAAATTTGGACTTGAAAAACGCGTGGAAATGAAAGATTGCGCAACTACACTTTAAATTAAAAATTATTTCGTAATCCGTGAAATATCCAAATAAGAAAACTTATCGCGAGTTATATTGATCGAATGACGGTATTATTTGAAATAGTTTTCATATTACAATATATTATTTTTATTTCTATACCTTGTAAATAATCTGTATTGTTATTAATGAATGTTGCCTCACTATAACTTGTTTGAATGATTATTACTTGTAAATAAAATTGTTTCATTAGGGATTTTCTCTCAAAATGTCAAAACAAGCTCCAATGAAATATCATCATCGCCGTATTGTTGATATCTGTGTCGACAAAATATTATGTCATCTAATTTTTATAATTGCATGTTTTATACCTAGCCTGTTTGGCTATTAATAGATGGTGTTAAGTCAAAAATTAAATAAAACAAAAATACTTTTTATACCGTATCATATATTTAATCAAAACAATCAACTAGTTACAATGGTTAAAGCATCATTACGACTGAATGAAAAATGATAAAACTAACAACTAATATACCAAACTTTTAGTGAACAAACTGTTGTAATATATGTATATATATAGGGAGAGAGTAATACGGTATAAAAATTAATTTTATTTAATTTTAAATTAAAAATATGTGTCACCAAAGGTGCACTACATAGATACTTTCTGAATAGATGGTCTTATTTAGTGTCACGATTCTGCCATCCATTGATGTACTGATTACCTAGGATTTGATACCGAACTAATCAGTTAGACGTAGGTTTTTTTTTAATTATCCAGGAAATGTATGGCAGTATAGTTTACATGATCGTACAGCGTCCCAAAATGATTATTTACTGTTTTCTTTGGCATATTATTTTTTTCAATATCAGCATAAATTTGACACTTATTCTTCATAATTCTGCCTATTAAATATAAAAATTTGCGATTATAAATAATCTGCATGCGCGTTTTTAATATCTAAATTTATTTAAGGCCGCTCGCGATTTTCTGCGCGATGTTGGGATCAATTTCGACGACGTCCTGCTCGCGCAAGGAACTTTAAGATCAGATTTAATCGAATCAGCTTCGTCAACAGTCAGTTCAAACGCTGAAGTTTTGAAAACTCATCATAACGATGCAAATTTGATCAAAAAATTGAGGACTAATGGTCGAATCGTAGAACCACTGCGTGACTTTCATAAAGACGAGGTATATATCTATCTATATAATTTATCGAAATATGAGCTACTTTTAGATACTTTTTTTATTCAAATTCTCCCTGTTCTCTGACAATCTTTTTACAGGTGCGATTACTAGGAAAAACATTAGGGATTCCTTCTGATATACTGAACAGACATCCTTTTCCCGGACCTGGGCTTGCTATTCGAATATTATGCGGAGAAGAACCGTATATAGAAAAAGATTTTTCCGAAATTCAAGTGCTGGTCAGAATTATTCTCGATTTTGACTCCACGATAAAGAAGGTAATAAAATTTTTTAATTAATCGTCGTTTAGGAAATGTTAACTTATATATTTCGCACGAACATAAAATTTCCAAATGAAAGAAATGGCCTTAAAATGTGAAAATATCGATAGTAATTTATAATTAAATTGTGTAAAAGCTATATTCTAATAAATTTTCTCTAAAAATGGCGTGCAAGTTAAAACAAAAATGATGCGATTGTATTTTATTAAAAATTGCTGATCAAAAATTAAAACACTGTTTGCAGCGAAGTTTTACATCTTAATAAATTTATTAATTAATAATTTATTGTGTAGTTGAACATTTTTTTAGAGCTGTCAAGTAGATTTTAAAAAATTGTACACAAATGAAATGTCTCATTATATTAGTGTCTCTTAAATTTAATGAACTTATTCGAAATATGATAACTAACAGAAATTATTTGGTAAACAATAGTTTTTTATATACATATATATCAAACAGTTTAAGACTTCCTTTTTTAAATCGATTTAAAAAAATTGATCGTTTTCAGCAAAATAACATAAAAAAATAATAAATAAACTAACAATTAATATTACATAATGTTTCATATAAATAAGAGAAAAAAACAATTTAACGCGTAAAACTTTTTGTAAAATTATAATGTTTTTATTTTGAGATATAATTTTTGTTGTAAAGTATTTCATTTAAATGTCATCTATACATCATTTTTCATAGATTACTTAAATAAAAAATAATAATTATAATTTAAAAGATAAGAAATAGATTATTATTATCGTATCAATTACGCGCTTATTTAGAGATATCCTGCATTATAAATTTACGTTCGACAGCCAGTCTTCTGCGCCTTCGGCTAGTGAATGTAGCCCAATCAGTCCTTTATTAAAGCTATTTACTTTACACGAATTGATAGTGTGACATCGTTTGGATCTCGCCACAGCTGCACAGCTCCGTTTCCGACGGTTTCTATTTGTTCATTAAATATTTGCAACGACCCTGGTTGGTTCTGACGCGATTTAAATTGCACCATGTTTTTCTGTTGAGATCAAATCCTGGCACCCTGCTAGCCGGATTTGATATTAATTGTCCGTTTGTTGGAGTCTGCTTAACCCATATTTCCTTCCATTTCCTAGGTGCGTCGTAACTGCTCTGTAGCTCGTTAGCCGTCAGCCATGCTGGTTTCCTGCTGCAGAGACGTGTAGGTGGAGGATCTTTGATAATTTTTTCTACGTGAGAGTGCATACTGTTGTATTAGCCCATTCTCGTTTGAATGTTTCTTCTCTGCGGATGTGCGGTGGAAATATATTTGCCAGCACGGGAAACCACATAGTAGGAGTAGATTTTAGCGTACCGGTTACTAAGCGTAGTGCTACGTTCAGTTGTGTATCGATCTTCTTAGCGTACGAGCTGGCCAAGATACTAATGTGTATGAGGTCTGATTTGTTATTTAATTAGTTTCGGTAGAAATTAATCAAAATTTTAGAAAAATGTGAAAAATATTACGGAATAAAACAAGCTTTATGTCTTTTTCAGAAGTAATTGATTATAATACAATTGCCGTATAAACTAAATTCGACTTTATGATTCTTAGTTGCATTACAGTTTCTCATCTCATTCTTTTGTTGAAATTTCAATGTTAAACTTTTTCGTTCGAAAGAATAATTAAATAGATCAGAAATTACTTCAAAAAATAAATAACTTTAATCGCTTAATAAAAAAAAAAAAACAATTTAATAATATTAAATTCATTGAAAATATTTTTCCGATTTGACGTTGATGTTTAAAGCAATGACCGGGTAAATTAACAGCAATTAAATAAATGTTAAAAAGTTATAAATATAAACTGACATATAAATTCATTTTCAATATAACCAAATAAACGAGAAAATTAAATTGAAGCTTAAACTTCGTAACGTTTTAATTAATTAAATCTGGTCAGTTAATATTCTGCAAAAAGGTAAAAAAAGAACCACATATTTACTGAAGTAGTAATACACTAATAAGAAACCTCGCTCCCGTCGTTATTTCATTAATCACCAAAAATAAGAAATGTTCATTAAAACTGAAGTAAACGAGAATACAGTTGTGTATGCGTAAGAAAGAAAAGAACGAATGAGATAGATGTAATAGTACCATATCTTAAAAATGAAGTGAGATTAGGTAATGGCAAACCACCACGTGCAGCCCTATATGAGCGCTAGTAACTATATAGTACACTACAAAAACACGCAGGGCTGCATTGTTTCGTGATAACGAAGGGATGGTGTACGTGGCTATCTATGCTAGCACCATATTATGATTGCCTTATACGCTACTTACACTACAATAAATTATTATGTACACGTAAGTAGTCGCCTAACTCCGATACGGAGACGTTAATGATGATGAAATCAGAAAAAATGTATGCATTTTCTCGAACAACATTCTAACCACATTTGAATATTGTCGTTGGCTACTAATTTAAATTAAAATTCTGTATTACGTCTTTATTAATTTTTATTTTATTTTTTCATAATTTATTGCTTATTAAAAATTCCATGCAATGAAACAACACTGTAGATGTTTTAATACTGTTTGATTTCTTTCAGAAACACGCATTGCTGCATAGGATAGAAAACATTACAAGTACTACGGAAAGAGACACACTACAGTTAATGTCGCTTAGACACGTACTAGCTGGAACTGTGCTTCCAATAAAAACTGTCGGTGTACAGGTAAATATGTAACGTTCAATAAATCCGCGACAAATATTTTTAAACTTATTTTCTCATTAAAAATGCCAAAAATGTAAAAATATTGCCTCTAAGGAAATCCGTATTCTAGCAAATGTCGCTTTAAAATCTTTTTATTCAAGATAACGATCTTACAAACTAAAATAGTGATAATTTAAAATCGGTATTGTGTAAACAAAATAAAAAAAAATTGGCGATTGACTTTAATGATGAAATTTTCAATTTTACGAAACTTTTTTTATTTATTTATAGATTAGAGGGTAAGGGTTAGGCTGATAATTTCCATTACAAGTTTACATGAGGCTAAAATATCTCGAAGGAATTTTCTCCAGTATTAATGTTTAATGTCTTTAAATTATAAATAAATGAAAAAGGTATCTTCAATGCTGTTTTTCCTGTGTCAGAATACTTTTTGTGATGTATGTACTCGTATGGAGTTGTAGGATATTGTTTTCATTTTATATTAGGGGCTGTAATTCTATACTAACGACGAGTGAACTAATTGTAACATGGTTAGCTTTTATACAGTTTTATATTCTACAAAATAATTTACCCCATTCAATTAATTTACGTTAAGTAAATCCTAGATTATGTTTTAAAATTATTATTTTTGTCTACATAATTCAATTTATTGTCAACTGTTCTTATTTCTTTTTTCCAAATCTTATGTGAAAAAATAATAGTCGGACTTACACGTTTTATGATAAAGGTTTTTGAAATATATAATATTAACGTTTGCACAAATATAAATGTAATTTTGGTATTTATGTACGATATATTATTATGGCGCACGCGAGATCACATTATTAATTTATCTTAAACTATGTAAATAAATATACACACACAGACAAATACATTTTTCAACTTAATTATAAATTTGCAGAACAGTAAGCTATCTATATACTTAATAATTTTTGAGGATAATATGGAATTGTCATCATTTATAGCTCTATATAAGGTTTTCCAATAAGGTCAAGTCGGGTTGATGTTGAAATTGAATAAAACAAACTATGTATAAGATATTAACGAAAATATTTTTTATTTTAAAGGCCCGCATATGTCACTCTTATAGAATATAACATGGTTCAAATGTCCACCATGACATTCCGCAATGACATCGATCCGAGTGGTCCACTTTTAGATGACTTTATCGCATACACCTGGCTAAATTTGAGCGATATCGGTAATAAACAACAAGAAATGAGTTCAGATCATTAAACGTTTTATAAAAATTATAAAGATTTTCGCCTATTAAGCCATTTAATAAAATATAAAAATACATAAAAAATATAATATGTTATAATATTAATTTAGTGTAAAAAACACAATCTATTTCTCGAAAATATAAAAGTATTTATTTAGATATACAATTTATTAAATTTAACTCTGATAGTGAATCTGTTAAACAACACAATATACAATGAGCGATATAAAATTTATACATAAACATACGAAAATCGCAGAAAATAAAGATGAATAAGAACTTCTAATATAAAAGTTTATTTTTATAATATACTTTTTAGAATTAATTCCTCATCAAAATTTATCATTGAATTTAATAAATTATTTCTATCACTTTATTTTATTATTTCCATTTTTTTTTCAAATAGTTTTCTTTCTATATGAAAAATTTATTGAATTTTAGTTCATATTATTGTTTTTTTGTTTTAATTCTTTAGAACGTTTTCTAAATAATAATTTTCCCTCAAAATGTTATTGTGAATTATTGCCAGTTTCTCCTGTATATCCCTTTTCACATTGATTACAATTTAATTTATATAGTCTCGAATTTTTCAATATACTTTTGTCTTCTTTTTTTGTTGTTATTAATTGCTTACATGCATGGCTTCCTGAACATAAGTAATTCTTTTTTAATTTTTTAATATTTTTATTGTTGATTGCTATTTGTTTTATTATGTTTTTTTTTTTCATTATTTACTTTAACATCATCTGTAAAAATTATTTTTGCTCTATTGATAAGATTCTTTAAACTGGCTAATTTATGCATTTTTGGGCGGAATGAATCTTTAGATATTAATGTGTCTATTATAATGTTAATTTTTAAACCTGGAAAACTGATTGTAATGTAAATTGAATGTTTTTAGTATAGTTATTTAAATTAGATACAAAATTGTTCAAATATCGTTATTATCACAATTATTCCATGTTATTGAGATATCATCAACATATCTTTTCCATAATTTGACATTATTTTCAAATATATTATTATTTTTAATATTACTCTAATTTATTTTTGATCCCATCATTAAACCACTATTTTATTTTAATATTTATTTTGAAACTGAAAAGAATTTTGATTTAATACTGAATATTTTTATGTAATGATCTTTATATGTCAGTGGGAATGCTGTTATACGTATTAACTATATCTAATGATATTACAGTATCATTATTATAAAGTTTTTATTTCTTTCAATCAATTAATTCGATATTATTTTTAAAATTAAATTTACCTTCAAATTCATAAATTTTGTTTTATAAATTTTACTATATTTCTTGAAATTTTATAAGTCGTCGTATTGATGCAGTTTATTAATGGTCCAATACCACTTACACGGTGAACTAAAAATATTAATATTATAAAAAATAATTATATATAAGAAATATATCAGTTATATCAGAATTTGGAATATATAAAACAAGAAATTAATAATCGTCATGATTCTCTAATTTAAAAACTAAATAAACTATTAGAAGAACAAAAACCTAGAATTAAAAATATTTATCATAAGTTTACAAATAGAATAGTTAATTTACTAAATCTAACAGTAAACAATAAAAAATTGTTTTAAAAAACCTAAAATATATATAAATAATAATAATCATTTAAATCAAAAAGATATTAAAAAAATAAATTGTGAGAAATTAAATCAAAATACTGATCGAGAAGTGAAAATAACCTCAGTAGAAATCAGTAATGCCTTAATAAGGTTAAAACAAACTAATGTTAAAAATCAAATGAATAATAAAAATAAAAAAGATATTATAGAATTTAAAAAAAAAAATAAACATTAAACAATACTATATAATGCTGACAAGGGTAATATAGTTATAATCATAAATAAGGATAAGGATGGGTATTTAGAGAAAATGTATAATTTCATAAATAATAGTGATTCAAAAACAAATCCAACAATTAGGTTTAATGAAATTATCAAAAAAATAGTTAAAATTCTATCAACCAAAAAGAATCTAAATATCGATAAAAAAATTGATCACAACGCGTATAATAATTAATATTCAACAAAAATCTAATTTGAATAAATCCGGTAGCCCCAATTTGAACAAGCTTAATAAAATTACATAAGGAAAATAAACCCATTTAGTAGACCATTAGTAAATTATATCAATACACCCACTAACAAAATTTCAAGAAATATCGCAAAATTTATAAACGAAAATTAAGAATTTGAAGATAAAAATATTGAATTTATAGATTGTTTGAAAGAAGCAAAAACTTGATAATAACGATACACTAATATCATCTCACATCTAGTTAATATGTGCAACAACATTAATTTTTATATTAGATAAAAGTTATTTATTTTTATTTTCTGTACTTTACGGTATGTTTACGTATAAATTTTATATCGCTTATTGAAGATTGTGTTTTCACTATCAGAGTTAATTTTGATAATTGTATATCTAAATAAATACTTTTATATTTCTGATAAGTACATTATGTTATCACATTCACTATCAGACTATTTTTCATTTTATTTTTATAAATCGTATATCTAAATTATTATTTTTACATTTTATGTTTCTTTTATATTTATATATGAATATATTTTATTATATGTTCACTTGATAATGGCTCAATAGCCGAAAAGCTTTGTGATTTTTATATAACGTTTAGTGATTTTAACTCGTCTATTTTTTTTTTAAATTTCTACATTCCACATTTGGCAAACTAAAGGCAAACCTAGCGGGGTCAAATCTTATGATCTGAAACAACACGACTACCAGTAGTTCTACAAACATCCCTTGTTACAAAATCATATATTTATATATATATATATATATATATATATATATATATATATATATATATATATATATATATATATATACTTTTGAACGCTGAAACGTAGACGATGAGAAGGAAAATATAATAGGAGCGTTTGAAATACGACGGTGGAGATGCATGCTTAATATTTCGTGTATGAATAAAAACTTTAAAAAGCACGAGAAAAACTATCAGAATATATGTTAAGGCGTAGTTATCTAGTGACGAATATGATATGAACTGCTGCGAATGTATGGTAGCTTGATAATCGTCTCAGTCTGTCCTTTCCAAGTAATTTTTTATATTTAATACGCACGGTTGATTGTGTAACTTAGCGTTCAACTATAAAATTGTTTTTCAGAGATTCCACCGTTGTTGATTGGTATATTCGCGAGAGTTTAATCTTATTACATACGTCAAACTCAATGATAATGTGCGTCTGTTGTTCGCGGGATTGCACGTAGATATTACGCATAGAAATCTTGAGACTAGTTATTAAAGCAAAAATAAATATATTTGTTTACGTGGCATTATTATTATTATTATTATTATTATATAGGGCGATCATCGTACATACAGTTACGCAGTCGGCATTTCTAGCAAAGAAGAACCGTCTACGAACGAAGACTGGAACGATTTATTTTATTACGCTAAGATTATACCGCGTGTATGTCCGTCGGTTAACCGGATCTGTTATATTTCAGGCGGTCTTGTTCGAGATTTAGTAAACGATATAACGCCTACCTATCTGACAATGGGTTCTCTTTCGACGTTACGTCAAGCCGATTATATCGCTAATAAGGTGTGGTATATCATTTTAATTGTATCTGATAAATAATTAAATAAATAAACGGTCGTTATAATTAAAATTATTCATTATTTAATTGAATTACTCATCGAAGATTTATTTTCCGTCTAGTTCTTCGATGTAATATTTTTTCAGTATTTTATTTAATATTTTTTAATTTATCTTCTTCGTTTTCAAAATAGTTTTACATTATTATTATTTTTTTTTTATATCGCTAATTCGGTTAATTTATTTCTTTTCGTTCAACGTCATGTTTCGCAGTCCACTTCTATATAAATTCGCTGTTAACAATTTCGTACTTAAGTTTCCAAATAATTTTTACGTAGATAAAAAAAAAAAAGACATGGTGTTCATTATTGCTTAATCTATTATTATGGTTATTTTAAAATGGAGATAAAATTAACAAAAAAAAATATTTCTAAAAAAATCGCTCGGTTCCGAATTGTTTAGAAAGATTGCGAGAAAATTATAATTTTTATCACTGAGAACGAACCGGAAATACGTTTAGAAATAAAATTAATACATTCCGTAGTTTGAGAAGAAAATGCGGAGGGATAAACTTGATAAGGACAACTAGAAGTAAGAGGAAGCGCAATGCAGTATGAAATACTCTAGGATGAAAGAAAGGCGAAGAAACAAGCCATCGTGATGATATTTTACACCTGGGCTACAGTTGACCAATTTGAAGATAAAAAAACAAATGTTAAAAATTTCAATAGAAATAATAATAATTATTACAATTATATATTTTTTTAATAGAAATATCGGCTAAGAAACATGAGCTTTATAATATTTTATTTATTTATGTTTTTCTTTATGACAAAAATTTTGTTCGTTTGTCTCTTAATAAGTAGGGAGTAGCTAACTTTCGAAAAAATCAATCCTCCCGTATTATTAAACCGGATTGTAAATGATTAAAAATGTATCTTCTTACATTCTTTTACACTTACGTACAATTAAAATAAAAAGTAATTATAATAAATTTCAATTTTTAACACACACACACACACACACACATATATATATATATATATATATATATATATATATATAACGATAATCGAAATTAATAAGTTCGATTTTTATAAAATAAAATACAGAAATTTATGACTCGCATTTACATGGTTGTGGATTAAATAGAATATTTTTTTTTTCTTTTAATTACTAGTACTGTATGTAATACGTCCTTACGACATTCAGTAATTAGTAATTTTTAAATGACCGCGACGATTTCATTTGATTCAATGTAGATTATAATTTTGTCAACTGCTGAAGGCGCATTGACGAAGATCTATGGTAGAGGAAAATTTATGTTGAAGGACAAGCGATATGTTACAAATTTTTGGTATATGTGGTGAATTCAAGAATAACACAATCGGAAATAAAAACGACATGTTGAGGGAGGTCGTAATCATTGAACAAGGAAATATGCCCAATTCCCAAACGGTTAATTATCTTAAAATCGTGTTAAAACATATCGTCCCCGAAAGCCACCACAAAGTTTAGTTTTTCCAGCTTGTAATAGCGAACTCTTCGATGGTAATAGGTTATTTAACGAAATGTATAAAAATTAAATCGGTAACAGAATTTAATAGAAATAATTTTTTCTGACGACGAATGCTTCTTCCTAAAATTACGAAATTTTAATAATGGCAAATAATTCTTTTATCAGATATTGTTCGAAAGTAAATGTCATCAATCCATATCGCAGATGCCGATAATATTAATTCCTATACATTTCGATCGCGATATAGCTTTAAGAACTCCGTCGGTAAGAAAATCAATAGTAATACGACCGTTCGTAACGATGGATTTTATGACGGGACTTGCAGCTCGACCTGGAAAACATATACCGGTACAAGTAAGTATCGGTTTTTTTTTCCGTGTACCGACTAAGAGGTCATAAACACAATATCTGAATTAAAATTATTCTTCTTTCAGAACAACTTGTCCCAATGGAGTAGGTTGTTTTGCTGTCTTTGTGTCAGTTTAGGCCAGACACTATTTAATCTTAACCAACTCCAAGGGCATCTCGGCACTGTTTTTCGTCTTGAAGGCTTATCTGGCAAAGTGAATGTCGACATCCGTGTTATAAGCGGATTTGAACTTTGACCAAATTTTTCATGCATTTTAACAGAAATATAAATTATACATTCGTATTCCGAAATAATGATAATAATTTTAAAAAAGACTGAATACATATTATATGCCTCGAGTTACGCGTATTGACACATACGAATTCACAATGAAATAAACAGGAATATATGAAGATTTATAAAAAAAAAAATATATATATCTAAAGTTACTGTCAAAACGATTATCTAGCTGGATATATAATACATCATTATGTGGTCGGAAGGTGTGATTCATAAAAAATATATGATAAACTACTGCTAACGCTGAGGGCAGCAAATAAGATTGTAAATAATTAATAATCGTCATCTATGCGAGTGTTACGAAGATCATGCAGAAACCTCGGCATACTTACCTTTCTTATAGCGTTCACGGGTTTTAGGAAATCGCATAAAACACCCTAACTCCAAAGTGCAATATATATATATATATATATATATATATATATATATATATATATATATATATATATATATTATATTCATTGTTTTATTAATATGTACCTGCTTTTTCCATTAGATTTTTTCTTAACGTTTTCTATCGCTAATATCGTACATCATATATTTATAATTTGTTAAATTACATCGTAAGAATTTTCATTTTCCACGTATCGAGAGAATAATTGGTTCCAGCACACTTATTTTATATTATTGTAACAATTATAATTTATCGTTAAGCATATATATTTTCTGTTTAAAAAACGCCACATTTAAAAGTGCTTTGTTCCGCTTCTAATGTAGACATACGCTTCTTATACACGACATTTATTTAGTGCACCATGCTCTTCTTACAACAGCCCCTTACCATCCCTCACGTTCTTTTATCGAATCATCCTTACTTCCTTACTAACCGAAATTTGCAGTATATAAAATCTACCGAATCTAACGTTACAACTTTCTTCTCATTATCTAACCGTCTCTCTGTAGCATTAAAATTATAATCTTAAATCCTACGACTATAGTTTTATTTGAATCAAAATTAATTTCGCTATATTACATACCCTACTGAAATTTTTAGATAGCTACACACACACACACACACACTATATATATATATATATATATATATATATATATATATATATATATATATATATATACGAATTTCGTTAATATAAAACTCGTAAGGTTAAACTTTTACTATATATGTTTCATTAGAAAGTTATAAGGAGATATATAGGAAATGTTTTATTTTGTCAAGATTTTATTTAAATAATAATTATTTATATTGTGTTTATCATCATTAAGTGCCGTATCCATATCAGAGACAAGCGGCTACTTACCCTTTGTAGGGTACTATATTGGTGTGCATATGATTTTATGTGTGATGCGTTTGATAATTTATATTTTTATTTCGTGATGATAATTTTTGCATCGTCGATCGTATTCGAATTCGTTACCTTCCGTATGAAATCCGTGCTCTAGCCACTAGTTTTAACAAAAAATATTTAAAAATAATGCATAAACCACAAAATAAAAACGGCCGAAACACTGAGTTTGAAAACGATATACCACTTGGAGCAAGGTTGATTTTTTTAAATTATCATTTTTTTATCAACAATTAAAAATACATCTAATTCAAATTTTATCGTAATATTTCGTAGTGCTCATGTATCTATCAAAAATTTAATCGAATAGCAACAAAGCACTTAATAATTTATCGCGGATATTTTGTGACCTAGAAAATTCATAATCAGTTCTTCAACGCGATATTAAGTTAGACATTTTATAATCAAGTTCATTTACTCGTAGGAGCGTGTAAAACCTATAAATCCTCGGAACGATAAATACAGAGAACAACACCAACATATGGAGTCAAAAATTCATAAGCTCATATATATTTAAAAGACATCTTTCTACAGTGTATATATATATATATATATCGTTGTTTATCTTTGAATTGTTTGATTTTCTATCTTGTCCACAATCTTTATATATTTTATAATCGTCATCATAATATTTTTTTTTATTATTATTTTGATAAATTACATATGAATAATTTATGATCAGCACATATTTTTTAATTTAGGTATATTCACTGAGTGTTTAACAAATTTTTAAGTACATATTTCCACATATCATATACGTGCATATAAACAAGTGCATGTATGTGTATATATATGAGCGTGCGTGTATGTGTGTGTGTGATATTTTATACATAAAATTGTTACTCGAAAATTTTTAAATCTTAATTTACCGTCTGCAAAACGAACTTCTAATGTAATCGCTAACGGAAACGAAACGGAAAAACCTATTTAAACTATTTATTTAGTTATATGAAGTGGCACAAAAAGACAAAATTTAACTGTGCCCCAGGGAATAAGTGAAACTTGAAAATATATTAAACGCAACATGTACATTTTGCACAATGAAAATACACTTATTTAAAAATTTCACAAAGAGAAGAAACGCACTGTCCGCTACGCTTAACTTTACGTGTCGATTCACTTAAAAAATAATTAATATTAATCGATATTTGTACTCTTGTTAACAGGTTGTTAACAATATGTTGACTCAATTAAGAGATATGTATGGTATATCGAGGTCGCTGTACGATATGACAAATAAGCCACCCGGAACTATTGAATGGGAGTAAGTGGGTCTAAAGTACGATTGTTCTTTTTTATACATACATATGTGTATATATATATATATATATATATATATATATATATGTGTGTAAGCGTGCATATATATGCGGCATAAAACACCTAATATTTTCTCGCGCAAAAATGATTATTCGTATTTATATGTAAATTAATTTACGCATTTATTGATGGATATGTCGTCTTTTTCTAATCGTTTGAACAACGCTTAATAAAATAATAAATCAACATTTATATTTTTCCTATAAACCGGATATATTTTTAAATTAATTTATTATGACATTTTTTTCAATTTATTATGACATTTTTTTTTCAATTTATTATGACATTTTTTCAATTTATTATGCATTTCATTAAAAAGTTTCCTTTAACTTTTTGTAATAACACATTTCATCGCCATTATTTATTAGATTTTGTATACATTACTCATTGCTAGTAACAAATTATTATTACATCTATATTATTAAATAAATGTTCACCATCGTCAGTTTGCGTTTGCTGCCTTATCGGCTCTTTTCTCTTGTATGAGAGTTTGAAACTATACATTAAAATCTTTTCTTCATTCAGTATCATCAACAACAGGATTGTCTGAGCAATTTTGACATCATTCAAATGCCGAAAGAATAACGCACTGTTCATATACATAGCATTTTGGTACTATGATTCATCTTTTTGTCTATAAGTAGGCGTTCGAGATTATTTAGAACACATCTGACTGTTCTCATTCCCATTATCTTATTTATTCGTCTTTTGTTATGAGAACTTATGAAAAAATTTATTCTCGGTATAATCTAGTTTCGTTATATCTACACATATCTTTCTACATTAAAAATCAAATTTTTTTTTGTGTTAGTGCAATATATATTTAGTATTTTTGTAGTCTAGATCACGCACAGTGTACCTGTTCGGGAACACTACGCTTTACCCATCGGCGAATGTGTCCTGTTACCGTGTATTCTATGGCGTTGATAATTTAAATAGTGTTACCAACGTAAGTTTTTTTTTTTTTAATTATTCTTGGACTGTATTTTTTTAAAATGTTACCCCAATGTAATCTGGCTATTAAGCAATTGGTTTAATAACAGATGAACATGGAAGAAGTGCTTAATAACACGCTTCAAGATGAACAAAATACGACAAACACAAAATTCACACACTTTGATGATTAAAAGTACAACTGATAACAGTAATACAACAATAATACGATGTGTCGCAGACCCTGGTGCTACACAGCATATAGTCTACAATTGATCGTAATAACTAAAGTATTACAATTAGGTGCGATGAAAATAAACGATAATAATAAAGAGATTTTAACGGCATATGAAGATAATGGATTGTATTATGTGATAAGATGTTAACTGTTGAAATGAAGGATTCAAAATTATGGCATATGAGACTTGGTCATACAAATAATGGCAATCTAAAAATATTAAAAAGTTTGGATTATATAGATTTTGTCGATGAAAATTCTAAAATCGAATTATATGAAATTTGTGTTTCATCTAAATTGTGTGAAGTTGAACATAAACCGCAGACCGTACATAGTAAGTCACCTTTGCAATTAGTCCATACAGATTTATGCCAGATGAAAGGTAAATATGATTCTGATAGAATAATTTTTAAATACATGTTAACATTTATAGATGATTCCACTCATTTTACAATTGTTTATTTATTGAATACGAAAAGTAAAGTAGAACGAGTATATAAGAAGTATATAATGCCATGATACAAAATAAATTTAATAAAAATATAACAAGGTTAAGATGTAACAATGGTAAAGAATATGTTAATAATGAAATATATAAACTATGTAAGGAATATGGTATAACAATAGAACATAGTCCCTGGAAGTAATGGAAAGGCGGAAAGAATGAATCTTAGTATATTGGAGAAAACTTTAATAAGTCAATCAGGGGTCCATGAAAAATATAGTGATGCTCTGTACACAGCTGTATATTTAATAAATCGCTTACCGACTAAAGGTTTACAAAAATTGGATATTCATGCAACTTTGTGGCATGGTAGAAAACAAAAGTTTGATCAAATAAGAAGTTTTGGTTGTCTCGTCTATGCACAGAAATAAATAATAAAATCAAAATTGGTTCCAAACACTGAGAAATGTGTCTTCTTCGGTTATATCAAGCAGGATACAAGTTTTTATCAATTGAAACAAATAAAATAGCAGAATCGAAAGATGTTGCTTTCGAAGATGATACTTTCCCATTTAAAGATCGAAAAATTCAATATTATCTGTTATCAGAAATAAATGATATACATCCACACTTGACTGTAAATTATGTAGAAGAAACGGAAATTATTAATGAATAGATTGATGAAGAGGAAGTAACAGATGAAAATGCGGAATCTGATGTGAGAAAATCCACTAGAAACAAGAAAAAACCAGAATATTTAAAAAAACTACTCTCTGTGTTGATACAGTACCGAAAAGTCATCAAGATATTGGAAAATTGAATGAACAAAAAAAGGATGCTTGGAAATTAGCAATTAAAAGAGAACTTGATCATATGAAAAAGTACAATGTATGGAAAGAAGTGAATAACAATCAAAAGTTGGTTGATATCAAATGGGTATTTAATTATAAAATGACAACTGTTGGAAATGTACCAAAAGCAAGATTGGTGGCATGTGGTTACCAAATAAAAAGTGATGGTGATTCATTCGCTCCAGCAGCAAGTATAGTTACAGGACGAACATTGTAAACTGCTAATCATTTCGGTTATCATATGACACACGTCGACAAACATTTTTTCCAATAGTGATTTGAAAGAAGAAATATATTTTAGACCTCCAAGTGAAACTGACATTGGAAGTAATATATTAAAATTGTGTAAAGCTCTGTTTGAACCGATTTGGGAATAAAAATAGATGATGGCATAATAATACATGAAGACAATCAAGCTTGTATAAAAATTACTAACACAACAAATTACTGTAGAACTAAGCATTTGGACATGAAATATAAATATATCAATGAATTAGTCGAAGAGAGGAAAATCAGACTGGAATATATTCCTACCGGAAAACAGAAGGCGGATATATTAACCAACGGATTAAAAACCACCCACCAAATTCGTCAGAATGAGAGAAGAACTTGGTTTATGCGAAGGATAATAATTTTGGGTAGTGTTAGGAATTATTATTATTGATTAAATATTATTTGAATTTAAAAGTTTTATAAACATTGAGCTATGAATATAATGTATTTTTCAAATGTGTTTAAGGAAATATAACACGTTCATGTGCAACTTTTAATGATGTATGTATAAAAAAATGTGGATATATAAAGGGTGGTATAACTTGTGCATTTTATTTCAGATGTAAATGTGTTGAAATGATAAAACAATTAATTAAATTGTACAAAGAAAACAGTAAATCCTAATAAAATATACTAAATGAAATAAATTTATACGCCCTTAATTATTAATTGATCGGGAGTGTTACAAATATTTCGAAAATAGGTATAAAAAACATTTAAAAAAAAAATAAAATTAATTGATTAATATAAATAAACGATTTTATACATGTTTTATGTATTTAATTGATTACATTCTTCACGCATCGAAATGAAAACTGTACTCGAAATTATACGTTGGTCATTTAATCTAATATTAACCTTTTCAATCATACATTATAAAAGTTTTGACGCATTATTATATTTTATACAGGTATTTATTATACAATAATGCATCTTAGATGAACTGTAGATAATTTTAAATGTATTTATATAAATTAAAAATTGAGACATTTAATTTTTGTTAGCATTAAAATTTCATGTCACATATAGTGTGCTCCTTGTGACTGAAAAGATTAAAACCGCGTTTATCTTAATATATAAAAAAAATAATACAATGTAAAAACTATTGGACGTCAAAGTTATTACAAAAGTTTTTCGGTTGCTATAGCACGATTATAATAGCAAGAATAGTTTAGTTTATTTTTATGAAAAGTTTTTTTTTATTAATTTGTAAAACAGTTTTAACGGTATACTATATTTTACGTAAAAATAATAAATATGAACACAATCGCATCACACGTTTACACTGATACTTTTCAATACTAAAATTAGGAAATTTTTTTGTTTAAATATTAAATAAATAAAATATATCCAACTTCATTTTATATAAACTAATAATACGCGAAACAAATGACTTCCAATTCAATTTGATTTTTATCTAAATTAAATAAACGTATTTAGAAAATATAATTTTCAACGAATTTATGTTAACTTGCAATCTGCATGGAAATCCTATTAGATCTGTAAAAAGGTCGCAAGAAAAAATATATATAATTAAATATTTAAAAAAAAAAAATGAAAATCATATTTTTGAAGAAGTGTGGAACGTAGTGATTTAAAAAAAATAAACAACAGAAATATAGTTAAAATCACTAAATGTTACATAAGATTGTGTTGTTTACCACGTTCACCGTCAGATTATAATCAAATATCTGGTTTTTTAATTTGCTATTTATCTAAATTAAATATTTACTTACATTTTCTTTTTTTTTTTTGATAAATTGCATATATTTTTATATATTTTATATTTTACGTGATCTTTTTATATATAAAATTCTATTATTTTAACTAATTTTTTTGTTGTTTAATAATCAAATTATTTATCATAAACTATAGGAGTATTACGAAATAAATTTTAAATTATAAATATCGTATCTTACCCAAACAGTTGATCTTTCTTTCTTTCGAGATGTTGCATTCTTCGGAATTATAAAAAAAAAGTTTATAGTCGAAATCAGGATTATCGTTACAAGGACTAATTGAAAACTTCTGGAAGTTAATTATCGGTCCAAGTTTTAACCGTGTATTTTGTAACAATAGTGTACGTTCATAATCGCCTGCGTTTAAAGTCCTACAACTGTAAAAAATGTATTGCTACGATTTATACAGAGCATCGAAATGTGCTATATGATAAAAAAAGATAAAGATAAAAAACTTGGAATAATAAATCTACTTGAAAGATTAGAAACGATTAAATATCGAATTAGTAACAAGGTATCAAATAATGTGGTCAACTTTGACGTAGAAGAATTAGCATTAGTCTGCTTTTTATCAATAACGGTTTCTTTACACTTGTATAGTTTAACAGGTTCATTCTAATTGACTGGATGTGTCGTTGTCTATAACCCATCGAAAGTTGAAATATTGTGAACATATAATGCGCCACCCGAAACGATATAATACATTACATATCATTATACAAAGGAAGATTAAGGGTAAGAGACTCCCGGGGAGAAAAACATGTGGGTACAAAACTTACAACGCAAATACAGTTGAAATGTTCCGGATTGCATCAGATAGACAATGAATTATAAAAATGTTAGCGGACATTCGGTAACGGACATGACACCATGGTTGATTTTATAATATATATATATATATATGATATATATATATATATCGCTCTCTCTTTTAATTATATATAAAACACAACAAATAAGTCATTCATTAATCTGAACATATGCCTTCAAAATTATATATATATATTAATATCTTAGAAAATATTTATAAATTATCTTAATTGCAAAAAATGGTAGTTGACATGATATCAATCGAAAAGTATTTTAAACGTTAATGCTTCTTAAAAGAAACAATTGTTGTAACGTATGCCGCATACTTAAGTTATTACCAGTACAAAATTTTCTTCTTTTCCTTCGTTTGAAAAGGACTGTTATTAAGACGTTGACAATTTAAAATTTATTTCAAAACTCTGAAAACTAGTTTGTAGAAATCGGATAACACAGTTTTATTAAATTATTAAATGTTGCCTTTTTAGCGATTTCACATTAAAATACGAAACTATTTTAAAATATTTGATTATAATTTATAGCAAATATTATTTATTACTCTACATTTATAATACACTAACAAAGTAGTGATTTTATGAATGGTATCATTTTGAAATTACTTCGATTTTTGCCGGTTTTTCAAGGTATTTCTTTAATCATTAACGTTTTCCCATATACGATTAACATCGTTTTCTGAATTTCGTCCACGATATCATTATATACTTTTTGCCAAATCTTCGCATTCTTTTCATCGACAATTCTAAAATAATATGAAGTTGTATATAATTAAAACTAACAATTACTGCGAAAAATACCGTATAAAAGAAACGCGCCATGATTAAAAAAATATAGTATTTTTAAATCATTTTTAAAACTATTTTCACGGTTGATATTCATAATTAGATACAATAATTTCGGAACAACCACGTACAAAAAAAGAGGAAAAACAATTTATTAACAAAAGTAAAACGATATATTAATAAACCAGAGTTTACGTTTCGAGCAACATACCGTACCCATCATCAGAACTAAACTAACTCTGACATAACAAGCTACTACCTTAACTATATCGATAATACTACGTCTGGTTGGTTCTCAATTGACCAATCACCGTTCTCTACGCTGGGTCAAGTCGGAAGCCATCTTCTTTGTTGAAGTGCTTGAATTTTTCAATATTCAAGGCTTCCTTAACAATTCTGTTACCTAACCGATCTACTTAGAACTTTTGTATCAAACCTTATTGTTAGACCTGCAGCCGCTTGATGTTACGCCACGGCTGATTTTATAAAGCGTTTATACTTGCAGTCCGTTACATGCTATTTAATACTTACAGTAACAGTTCTGCATGTTTGTCCCATATAGCTAAGATCACAAGAGCATGGTATTCTGTACACGCCCGCTAATATAACATCCTCACATTTTTCAACATATTACGCAATTTTATGCATATGCCAAACACCGTTCTAATATTGTTCCTGTATAATATTTTGCCTAAACGATCCGTAATGTGCCTTTTATAAATCGGAGACGTATCGCAAATAAGACTTCTTTGTCCAAACTAGAATCATTCATGTTCAACTTTCGTTCCTTAAATTCAACCATAAAGTTTGCTTCCTTCTTATCATACCCCATCACTTGCTCTACTTAGTTCAGTTCATTTACTAAATTTTCTCCCTTTTCCGTCGTAATTAATATTTTTAAAAAACTCATAATTTTTGGCTCGGGTGATAGTGCGAATCCTTTACCAAATATCGTCTGCGTGCTCTTAATATACACTGACGTAGGTCATTGTTCCTTTTCATTCGGTCCCAAGTCTGCTCGTTTCTCGAAAATTTTATACATGTGGAACAATGATATTGACCGAAAACTTTATGGGTCGCATAAATCTTTCCCAAATTTTGGTAATGCAATTATTTCGGTAGCTTATTCATTATCGAAACGTTATGAAAAAGCACTGCAGATCATATAACAGCCATTTGACTAATTTTCTTTAGTTATTCTGTTCTTAAGTCATCTATTTCAGCTTCTTTGCCACACCTCAGCACTTTTATACAGCTGCAACTTCGTCGGCAAAAAAAAAAAGGATGTACAGTTTCCAATTTCTGATCATTGATTACGGGAGAACTTATTTATTTGTTGTTACTTCAGCTTTCCGTTTATTAAGAATCGGTAGACAACTTGATCAGCTGTTTTGCCTTCTCTATATTTATAGGATCACCTGAAAATTTATTTATTGAGATCCACGCCGGTTTGCTATTTTGTTTCATATACACTTTTCCAACGAGCTGTGCCATCTTCACCGTATTTCTGTACTTAACGGTCTGTGTTGTGTATGTGGGATCGGATATTCATTTCTTTTCTTGTATTGTTTACTTATGCAATCTGAAGAGATCAAAACGTTAAAGATGCGTTTAGTACAGGCTCTCGTGTTCTCGGTACTTTCATACGCTTCGGAAACATGGACAGTCCGTAAATCGGATATGAACTTTCTTCATATCAAATTTTCGGATTGTCCGTTGGAAATGTGGTGCTAGAGGCGGCTGCAACGGGTTTCATGGACCGAGAAAAGAACTAATGAAGCCGGCATACAGAACAGATTATCAACAGTTGTTCGATACTGAAATATTTTAGCCACGGTATCAGAGGAAGAACGATAGAAACAGCTATCATACATGGTATCATAGAAGGAAGTCAAATACGAGCGGCCTCCTATGAGATGGGCTGACATGGTCTGTCGAATCTTCCTTCAATGGGTTCATAGTGCGCAAAACAGAGAGATTTATGGGGCAGACTTGTGTTTCAAATGACAAAAAACAGTGGTCACGATATCCCACAACGAAGATGAAACAGATGATTGATGATGAATGTTGATGTTCATTTAGACGGAATTCAATAAGTCAAAACATTTCATTCGAACAGAAGATAACATAATTAGCACACTTATACAAATAGCAAAATCTTGAAAACCATTAAATTATGTTAATTTGATTTTAGTTTTAACGTCTCAGGAAAGTTTTTTAATCACGCGATTAATTTTACGCGGAAAAATTCATACACGAATCAATTATTTAAGTATAAATAAAGTTAAATTATGTGGTTCGTATTGTCATTAAATGCCTTCTAGTCAGTATTATTAATACTAATTTATACAATATTTCACTAATAATGTAAAATTACAAAAAAAATCTTAATCACCTATATACGAATTTCAGTAAAATATCAATAGTTTCTAAATCTCTGTTATAAATTTTACATTGTAGATAATCAGCCAGTATTTGTACATCACAAGCTTCTGGTACAGTTACATCTTTCATCCACTCGCGAATAGCGTCCTTCATTTCTGTTAATGTTACAGACGATTTTAATCGAACAATATTTCGTTCTGTAAACATATATTATCGAATTCAACCGCGGAATTACTTTTAGATTCGTGTAATATTTTCATTGAAAAAATGTATATATATGTGTGTGTGTGTGAAACACTAACCTACAAAAACATACTTCGAAGGATATTTATTTATACGATCAACTAGTTCATCATCATGGTCACTAGGTAACTCTTTTATATAACAGTTGTCGTCCAAAAACGAATCCGATGCTGCATTCTGAGAAAATGATTTTATCCGCGTATTCCCGTTCTTAAAGACATTAAACAAGAAATGTAATAATAAATTTAATACAAGCTGCAATTTTTCAAATTATACTCAATTTTAATTTAATTCGCAATGTAAAATTTTATATATTGAGTATTCGGCGGGCGATCGAGCTGTACTTTATTTTATTGATTTATTTATTTTTAATTTTTTTTTTGTAAAATCGTGTAAAATATATTTACGTACGAATCACATCTATTAAAAACCATTAGATATGATATAACTACTTTAATCGTATAGAATTTCGTTTCATAAATTTCCGAAGTTATAACTAAAAACGACAGTTTTTGGACAAATATCACAAGGGGACCCCGAAGTTTTTTTGGAGGTAATGAATTTTGGAATTTTTCGATCAGACTTTTTCCTTGAAATAATTCTTCCATATTTTAAAAAATATTTCCGGAATATTCGATATATTAAATAGAAACTGTACCCGAAATATAAAATTTTAATTATATTTACCATCGCATATGCAGTAAAAAGAAAAAATTCTAAGCTTATAAAATTCGACCGGTTAATGCCATTAGTTGAAAATTTCAACGTACGGTTAGATAAAAGACGATTAAAAAAATCCCAAAATTTTATGGGTTGAACTAAATTTCAAAATTCGTAACTAACATACAGACAATTTTCAATTATTTCATAAATTACAGTATTTACTAAATATCGAAATCGTTAGAGCGTTTTTATATATATATATATATATATATATATATATATATATATAAACATATACATATGTATATATAGTTTTGTGCAAAATTATTATAACTTCCGTTTATAAGCCTTTCTGAAACCAATATACCAGAAATTTTAAAGGTTCTTTATCCATATCAGAATATAATTTATCTACATCAAATGTGCCAAATAGGTCGCACTTGAATAAATGTTCGTTATTCTGCGCACCAAGCCACATTCGCATTGATTTTCATCCGCCATTTTCCATTTCTTTAAATTATACTTGGTTCTTGCCACTCCACTTCTTATTCTGTTTAGGTCGCGTTATAAAGTAAAATTTAAATTGCTCCTCGTTGGAAGAGATTCCGTTACATTACTACGCTTTCAATTCTTCAAAGCTTTTACTCTTTCAGACTTACGAGTTTTCTAGCTCTTCAATAGTTATACAGCTGGTGGCGTTTATTGTTTATTATTTCCCAATCGTTTTTTTTTTGTTGTTGCTACATTGTGTCTAATGTCAGATGGTGCAATCCCACTGTATTCGTACAACTTATGTAGCGGCGTAGCTTTTGAGCAACCTGTAATGATAACATATGTTTCGTTCAGAGCAATATTTAATTTCTTTGCATGTGCCATGACGTTCGCAGTAGGTGGGGAGCAATAATACGCGGTAAAATAATCAACAGCTCTCTAACAATGTATCAGGGATTTTTTTCTTTTACGTCTATAATCTATGTCTACACTGTTGTTTATTATTTGCTCATCCTAATGCACAAACAACCTGTTTTATAATTTAAATTGTATTTCATCCGTGATACACAAATTTCTCACTTATCAATCGATGAAATGAATTCTTACAGCATCTTCCTTACCGAATATTACTCCAATTCATACAGCATTTCATTATAGTGTTACTCAATGACTAAATCAATTGTATTTTATTCATGATACGCAAATTTCTTACTTTCATCGATCGATGGAATGAATTCTTATAGTATTTTCCTTACGGAATGTTACTCAAATTTATACAGCATTTTATTATATTATTACTCAACGACTAAATTCAGTTTTTCACCACACTAGATTTTGTTTTTGCTGAGTATCTATTATCGACGAGTGCAAATTACTGTAACGCGTCGATCAATTTTCAGCTATGATGACGCTCGTTACTAATACCTTTTCTTTAGATCGACTGTTATGGTAGTAGTATACAGTCGAAATGACTGATGTACGCGTAAGGCAAACCTTCTTGGAATGATATTATTAGTTATAATTAAAAATTTAAACCAGGACATTCGATAACCACATATTACTGTGCAAAAACAATAATAATAATAATAATAATAAATGATAATTTTCGAAAATAACATAAACCTTTAATCATATTCGAATAATCTTTAATGCCTGCAATTACAGTTGAAGTATTGTGTTTCATCTACACTATTATACTCGGGAAGAAACTCATTAAACACCGAACAAATATAGGCGATTACTCGTAATAGCGTAAACAGATTGTAAAAGTTACAAATAAAGAAGTTACGAGACGACTAACAAAAGGTCGCGAATTAATAAAATTATCCAGTTCATTCGATGACAGCCTTATATTCCAAATAATACTGACAAGCACAAAAAAGGGTGTTCGTGATGTCGTGGTTTTCCAATGTCCAAAAGAATTAAATGATCGTTTTAAATCAAATATATGGACGAAGATAGAAAAATTTTAACGAACCTTTTCAGCAGTTACAATATCTTCACCTTATAAAATAACTTAAATAATAATAACCGAAATTAAATAATAATAGGTAATAAACAAATATTTATCGGATTTATTATTATTATTTTATTGTATTATTTTCTTCTTCTTCTTCTTCTTCCCATTAATGTGCTACATAATGCTGCAAGGCCCGAGACACGGATGAGAAGACTCAGAAATGTAAGGCCGGATGATCGGATGAATCGAAGAACACGATACATATTAACTGTGGTCCTGAATTCGGTAATTCATTTAAAGTCTTTAGCGGAGCTAATTTAGTGTGCAAGGAGCTATGATTAGTATAATCAATTAGGAGATGATGCATTGTGATCATATTGTTGCCGCAGGAACAACTGTGATAGCTGTATGATCAAGTCTAAGACGACGTAAAACTATTTCAGCTTTCCGCGATAAGTCAGAAGGAATATCGATCTTAATTTATTCATAATTGGCATATGCGTCCAGACAGGAGACTGTCACTTATGATTTAATTGATGGGTATTAATTTTAAAGCATCTACACGCGGAATGGCAAGATTTGGATGAGGAAGCATGGTTGCTGCTTGTTTAGCAGCCCAATTTTCCATATATGCAATATGAGAGTAGCCAGGAACCCAAATCATTATCGGCCGGTGTATTGCTTCCATTTGACCATAATAACTTGATGATCATCTTGGCTATTGTATGTTGATGGACGAAATTTATTTTATGATCGTCGGTTATTATTATTATTTAGGTTATTTTAAAAACTCACCACATCGTTGTTTCTTAAACAAGAAATTACTATTACAAACCAAATGAAACAGTTTAGAGAGCATAAATAAATAATCCTATATTATAATCACTCCGACGCAGATAAAATGAAATAAACTCTTATACAAGATTATGTCATTATTTTACCGCTATCGGCGTGCGATTCATTCGAAAAGAAAAACTACGTCTTACCTCCGACAAATTATTATAACTATCGTCGCATTTTAAGTACGAAACAGTTCGATCCTTTTCGAAGTTCGTAGTATTTATTTCATTACTAACAGCATCGGCGATAATTGGCAACTTTTCGGCAACGACTTTAAAATCATTCACATCTTGTTTACTGCCATTAGCAACGGAAGGATTTGTTCTCGTTTTAAGATAGAAATCGATATTATTTCTACGGACCGCTGTTTGTTTGAAGTTTGACGTCTCGTCGATGATTTTATTATCATTATCATTATTATTATTATTATTATTATTGTACATAATATCTGGTAAAATTTCACGAATTTCGCTGTTAGATCGTTTTTCATTCGTCAAGAACCGGTCTAAACGAATACATTTTTCATTCATTCTCGTCATTTTATCCAATTTCGATACTTGTATGCCAATTCCACGCATCTCTTTAACATCCACACGAGCATTCTGTATAATTCGCAGCACTTCCCTGAAAATAGTCGATGATATAATTTTCAATCGCATTGTAAAATTTTGACACAAAATAAACAATTTTATGCATAGTGTTTACTATACTATTTTTTTTTTTTTTTTTTTTTAATAACTCCAGATAATTTTCATATAAACATTTTTAAAATTAAAACATTTCACGTCAACCAGAAAACATACAATTTCCATGTACCATATGAAGAACACCGTGACTGAAAAGATCAACTATATATATATATATATATAATATCATCATCGTCGTCGTCGTCGTATTGTTCATTGTCGAATGTCGCGACTAACCATTGTACGTTTTACGTACAAAATAGCCTAGCGTTCAAGGATGGCCGCACGTATGATGTTATACGGAGTAGGGCGTCACTGCCTTCTCTGTGATAATTATGATTTACATAATGATGAAAAACTTTGTATGTCGCAAGTTCGTTCCGGCAATTATGCCACTCATATATATATATATATATATATATATATATATATATATATATATATATATATATATATATATATATATATATATATATATATATAACTCAGAAAAGTTAATTTCTGAGTTTAAAATGTTTAAAATATATAACGATAAACTTAACTTAGTTAAAAATAACGTATTATAATCTTTTATATCTCAATTTAGTATCGGGTTAAACTATAATATACTTATTGGCAAGAATTCTTTCATTAAGGAAATTAACGTAATTATATTTGATTTATGTCAGAAAAGATGAAGCAATAGTTTGCTTATTAACCGCAACTACAAAACTATATTTAAAAGAAAAACGATAATATAACCCGTTAAATAAACGAGTACACAAATTATTTACATCGCGTTTAAACAGATTTTTTGACCAATTTAAAACATTTTAACTAACATCGTAACTTATTATTAGAAATATTCTGGTTAATACGCGAAATCTTCACGTCGTATTTTATAAAATTCACTTTCTAAACTACGCCTCACCGCTTCACGGTAATTAGGCTTCAGCTACGATAGAAGCGGTGAGCGGTAAGCGACAAATAGATGAACGTTAAACGATGAGCGGCTAACTGGATACGATATTAGCGGTGGTTTGTTGAGCGACAATCATTCGTTATTATGTCGTCGTCTACTGATGTCTTAAAATCGTTACTGCTCGCTGAAAATACATCACTTTTGATTGCGTAGATTTTATTTGAGAAAAAGAAAATGTTTATCCGATAAATAGGCAACAACGTAGATATGGTGAATATCGTAACTTATTTTATAAGTTAAAGCAAGATGGGCGACGATTTTTTAATTATATCAGAATGTCACGACAAACCTTTTACTATGCATGAAGTAAAATATACACATTCTTTTTAGGAATTATGCCTACAATGAATAAATTGATTGAAATTATTAACATGAAATTACCTGTTATTTTTACTTGCACACCATCTTCTGATCACAATTTTTTTTTGGTAACTGTAGCGTTTTTTAAAATTTTCATTGCAGTCATTTCATAAGAGGTAGGTTTAATTTGAACTTCTGATATCGGAACATCAGTTTCCACATCACTCAATTTCCTTTTACAAGTCATTATACGCACTGTACTAACATTTATTCGCAGAACAACGTTTGAGCATCAGTAAAAAATATATGTCTGAATTTCTCGAAACCACTTTAACGCTCATGTGTACCATAGCCACCGGATATAACTTAGCGTTTAATTTCCGTGAAATATCTAAAACGCTCGCCGCTTGTATCGTAACCGTAGCCTTAGCGTTCCGAAGGGAACGTAATTTTGATTTAATAAATTTATCTCACCTTAAAATGACTGACGCCTCAGATGTTGATACAGGAACAGTGACGGACTTCGTGAAATAATCGCAAAAGCCATGCCCCATGAATTTTGCCGTCTCCGCAGGAGCCTCCTTCGCTCTTGTCTAAAAACAACATATTTTTATCTAATATAAACGGTATTCGAAACTAAACATGCTACGAATTTACGGTTTTATGAATACAATGATTTTTCAAAATTCAAATTAATTTTACTTTTTCAAACATACCATCAGCTTTAAAGTGATGCATTTTCCTTTTAGACCAACATTATTCAAACGATTGGCTACTTCGTCAGAAAGTCTTTTTAGAAAATCTTCGCATTCGTCTCTATTTTGAAATCTAATTCCGTAATTTACGTCAGCTGAAACTGATTTTCGCTGGTGATCAAAAGTCAACTTTCTATCATCTTCCCCGTGGGCATGTCTACATTATTTAAAAAAAATAATAATAATAAATCAAAATAAAATTGTTAATTTTTTTAGGTAACAATTGAACTTTACTTTTGTTACAAACCTATATAGTGTCGAACCCAACTTATTCCCGAATTCCAACTGCAACGAACGAACCGACGAGTTTTGTAAATCTTTACACGTATCAATTCCCATTAAAGATAACTTGCACGTAGTTGAATGACCGACACCTTTAAAACCAGAGAAGTGACAATTAAATACGTCGTAAGCGCAGTGCTTTAATGAAGAATGTCACCTAGAGAAGACGTACGATTTTATTGTTTTTTGAATAACCCATAAACTACTAGACCACATTTTTCGAATGAAATTTTATTTAAAAATATGAAAATGAGAGATTAGATTACAATCATTTGTAGAACACAATATCGTTCAGTTGACTGTCATTTGCAACAATACAATCATTTCAGTTTTTACAAAAAATTTTCAATCACTTTTCGGAGCATAGATCGCTGAATTTTTTAATTTCTTCAGAAATTCGAGTTTTCAGGTCTTTCAGATCTTGTACACGACTCTTAAGGTGTCCCCACAAAAAATCGCGTAACTCTGAATAAACTCTCTTTGCACTGTCGTGATCGATTCACGCCAAAAATAACGTTCCACGCAAAATGAGCGCTCCTTCTCGCTATAGGATTTCATGATAACTGAAACTAGACAAAAACGAATCTCTCTTGTGTACAATAAACGTGTAGCACGCGATTTGCGTTGTAGCAGTGTTACAAATTATTCAAAAAATAAAACCGTCCGTCTTCTCTAGGCACCCTATAGTTTAATCAGTCTACCGTCTTCTGCATCGTTAAAAAAAGTCACACGCTTCGTCAGAACTAACTAAATCCCAGCAACAATAATTGACTATCAGTTCCGATTATTATAATTCAACAAAATATTGATTTTGTCCAAGCGTCTCTCTCTCTCTCTCTCTCTCTATATATATATATATATATATATATATATATATATAATATATATATATACTATCAAGAATAATGGGTGTACCTTTTGAAATATTGAAATTTCCCTTTTCGTACACGGTTATTCAAAGCACATACAATATGAAATAACTTTGAATAGCGTAGTAGTGGAGCACTTTTAAATTAAGCATTACGTAAATTTAATAATTAATATAGTTAAAAATCCTATTATTATTACCCGGTAAGTCGGAAACACGAAAGTCTGACAAAAAATCTTTAACATTATCTTGATGTATATAAAATTGACCGTCCGGTTTAGCTTTTTTCGTCGCTAATCTAGCTAATAAGATATTTGATCCAAACCCAACTGAACACGGACAACCAGTTATCTCCTTATTTTCCAGACATAAAGAAATTTAACGTGTAAACATTTTTTTTTTTTAAAGAGGAGTTTCAATAAAAAAAACATAACAGGTGCAACTTATTTTATGAAACGAGCAATCTCAGACGCTAACAATTTGGATCAAATTTTGCACATACATACAATGTACTGCATAATTGAAAACGGCCTGTATGGAAATTACAACTTCTGAAAATATGGGCCTTCGCTCCGAGTTTATACAAAAAAATTTTGGAAATCCCGATCGTTCTTTTCTTAATACTTATTCAAATGTATATTGAAAATTTAAGCTCGATCGCATTAACTGTTCGAATGTTACAATGTTAGAAATTTACGGTAAATATAGTTTTATATCTTGGGTACCGCCTCGATTTAAGATATCGTATCTTATCTGAAAAAAATATTTTAAGGAAGAAATCTGATCGAAAAAATTGATTTAAAAAAAAAACATTAAGGATGCCTCCTCCTGATATACACTTTACGTTATAACTCCAGAAATTTAAATTCTACACGATTAAAATAGTTATAATTATGTATATAATAATTTTTAATATATATTTTCCGAAGAAACACAATTTTACGAAAAAGAAAAAGGTAGGTACTACATTATTTAAAATATAAAAATAATCAGTTATCAATAGCAGGGTTCATAATGAGAATTGAGAAAATATAATGTAACATCAAATAGTCACGGCAGTTAATTCCTTTTATTTTTAGTCAAATCTAAATCATTTATCTTTGATTTCGATATAAAAGAAACGTATACGTTCATTACAAAAACAGAATATAATCGTAAATATATACGAAGTGAAAAATCAATAATTTCTGTAAATTATCCAGTAATTCATAATCACATAATTGGAAAGTATGATAAATTAGTAACTCAATAATTGACTTCTGACATTATTGTAAAACTTTCAAACAAGTAAGGAAACTAATAGTTTTTGTTTTAAAGAAAAAAAAAAGAACATTTACTCGGATATATTAGATTATACTGCAACATTTTTTATGTAACATTTATAAAATGTCAAAAAACATGTGTCGGGACAAATTCATTTAAAGAACCACGTAAAATAATTGATGTACCGTCTTTCTATCTAATATCTGTTCATCCTTTGCGTTGTTCTTTTCTTTGTTACGTCCATATTTTGTCAGCTTTCTCTAATTTTTCTTCAAAACTTACAGAATTTCTCCCTTAAATATTTGTCTGTTATTCTTCTATTTTCATTTCGGTTAAATCTTTCTTAACTTCTACAAACTAACCTTATTCATCATATTGGTTTTTATCAAAAAATTGAATATCATTTCAGTTAACTTTTCTGATTACATCCTCTTAAAATGGCAAAAAAATGCAACCCTCATTTAATTTAACGCACGGTGTCCGTAATTTTCTCGGCTACGGTAAACTCCTTAATAACAAGATAATTATAAATACAATAAACATTATACCACTATGTTTTTTAGCTTTAATATAATGTTATCAATAAACTTGTAATCAATTTAAATTAGCAAATCGTTCAGTTTTAGATGTAAAATTAAAATGAAAGTTATCAATTTAAATAACAGAATACTCGATTATTAATTATAATGAGCCGTAAAAATATAGAAAAATCTTGAAAAAAATTATGATACAAGACTTTCATTAGAAATAAAGGTAATCTTATGCCAGCGTATTTTTAAATTGCAAAAAGAAATAAAGAATATACTGCACTGATAAAGAAATACAAGATGACAACGGAAAATGATCCAGTAATTGTCCGGCATAGATTTGTAGAAATGTGATGATGAGTAATATCGGTATTTTCTTCTTTTTTATACCGTACCCGAAACGTAGTGATTTATGCAGTATTGCACAACTTGCCATTCAACTCAAGAAACCTTAACGTTGTTGCACAAAATTCATTTACGAAAACACTTTTTTTTTTTATCCGTCGAGATTGCTGAATTTATCGAAGTATTTCTTATTTTGAGAACTGTCAAAGATTTATATAAATAAATCAAGGACCTTAAACGAGTTGAAGAACAATATTAGTCGTAAAATTTCCGATGTTACAGAAAGCATTGAAGAATTTTGTAAAAATGCTATAGGAAATACTAACGAACATCATTTATTAAGTATTGTGTTTAAAAAATAGAGCATTATTAAGCTTCACTTTCAATATTAATTTATTGATTTGTGTTAGGGAAGTTTGTCAAATATTTGCGTAACTCTGTACATTAATTAAAAGGCAGCTCACACGATTTGACATCGATAAAATACGGTATCTTAATGATTAAATGAATTTATACAACTGAATAACTTTATTATTAAACATTTTACCTTAATTTCAGATCGTATAAAAGTAGCGAACTGTATAGGAGTCGTTTCAGAATATCTCAATACTTCGGTAACATCTACATACATTTCATCACAACTAACTGCTTCGATATCTAAAGTGAAACTAAAAACCAAACGAAATATTCATTGTAAAATCAGTAAAAAATTTTTTAAAAAATAATGCTTTATTTAATTCGATAAAAAAAAAAAAAAAGTTGTTTCAGACTCTACGTAAATCATTGCAACCGTGAGTAGTTTTAAATAACATGTATTAAACATATTATTTTTTTTAATAAATAATATGTACTATATTTTTATTTTATTGCGTGTAAAAATAAAACAAATGTTAACTTAATTAATTTCAAATTTTAATCTTAGTTTATTAAAACGAAAAACAGATTTTGTAACTATTTACGGGTAATTAAAATTTGCGTACCTAGCGACGTGATCAAACAGGGCGTATGATACTTCCTTATAACCTTCAAAATCGTAGGGAATTGTATTCAAATTCGGACACAGTTTCAATGCTTGACCAAGTAACATTCCATTTTTAATTCCAAATTTGCGCGCTTCATAATTACAACAAGCAACTTCGGCCATAGAATCTTGTTCGTTTATTTCTGCAAACCAAGCTGGTTTAGAAATGTCATCCTGATGATGGCTTTTTATAATTTCATGTTTCTTAGATTTGAGTTTTTCTCTATGTTCCGAATAAAGATTAAATTCTAACTGAATATCTCTGCCTTCTTTCTTGGAAACTCTATTTCCTTTTGCATGAGTTACAGCTACCGGTTTCCCCCTCAAATGAGGTCGATTACGTACACCAACTGAAGCAAAAAAACAGTCCATATCTATGTGCATTATAATAGTACCCTCACAAGTATCCATTTCTTCATTATCAATACCATTGTGATTCTTCCACTCCTTTAATCGACATCTACCATTAAATACTCTATTGCGCTTTAATCTTAAAGAAGTAACGTAATCTTTAAATGTAGTACTCATGGTCGAGATATGATGAAGTCGAGAATTATTGTAAAATTCGTTTAAAAAATCACTATCAGAAGCTGTTTTAGTCGGTCGTTTTACAAAATCTATATGATTTGTAACGACTTTTTCCTCGTTAATATAATTAGTGTCCTTATTATCATTATTACTCGATATATCTTTTCCTTCTGATAATTCAGTAATATAATTATTTTTGTGAACTATTGTGTCGAGCTTATCTTTATTATCGCATGAATTAAAATTTGCTTTGAATTTGTCTGAATTCCTATCCGTGTACAATAAATACATCCGATGATCCAACATCTTGCCGGCTGATATACTGTCAGTCACCCATTCCGGTTTTATAACTTTAACATTTTTCAATTGTTTAATCTTACAAGCTGGTAAATTCGAAGCGATCATATACGTTGTCTTCTCATTGGTGTAATAATGATGGTAAACGCCGCCATATTCCATCATGAATAACTTCAATTTATTAGCCGATGGAACTAAATATTTCAACACAATAATCACTAATTAAAAGAAAATTCAATAAAAAATACGTACGTATAACTCGTATTCTTAGAAAATTCACCAAACAAGATAAGGAAATTAGAAGATAGTTTATTAATTTTATTAGTTTCAAATAAAAAAGGCATTAAAACAGAGCATTAGAAGACACAATAGAATAATTACATTATTAAATCATTACCAGTATAACCATTCACAAAAATTGAAGTTCCATTAAAAATATTAGATTTCAAAATATTAGCTGCGCTAGATTCAAGACGAAATTGTTCTTCCAGCTTGCACTTCTTCGCTCCCATGTATCCGCCCTTCAAGTTAAGTAAATTTATTTGTAATAATTTCAAAACGTCGTTAAGTGATTTTTTTTTGGCCCCAGTTCGTAATACACGATGGGGTAAATGTATTAGTAAAATTTAATACAAGAACATTATAAATAATAAACTGAAAAAGAGCCCATCCATTTAAGTTTATGGCGCTCTAATCAGCTTATTTTACAATAAAGTTAATTATGTTGTTAATTAATTAGTATAATTTTACATGTATTTTTCTATAGTTTATTTCGGCAACAGCAAAATCATTAAAATTTGTAAATTTCTTATCAACTAGTTGGGTAACACAAGTATCATTAAAATTAGTACTATTGTGATTACATCCTAAAAGTATGTGCTTAGTATTATCGGGTAGGTTGCATATTTGACATTTAATTGAGTATGAAATTTTATACTTGTATAGATATTCTTTAAAGATACCATGTCCGGTAATAAATTGTACGTTAAAATAGTTGGGTATAAATACAACCTTTTTTAATCGGTCGTCTATACTGGGAAAATATTGTTTTTTTAAACCAATGTATTCTTCCCAAAGCATTTGATATTTTTCACTAAAGTGATTATCTAATACGGTTTTAAACTGTTTTGACATTAATATTTTTCCATCATGTAAATAATAAGGATGTTTGTAGTATTATTAAATTCATGGAGTATCTTTACGTTATTCTTTATTAAAAAAGTATTTATGCGTTTTTTGATTTCAAATATTAATGGTTTAATGCCGGCAATCACAATACTCGACATATAACTAACCGTTCTATATGATTTAATTTAATTGCAACCATTCTCTGAAAAGTCTTTAATTTCTTCTGAAACCGTTTTATGTTAAGCATATCAAAACATATTTTGCTGGCAAAATTACGCTTTTATATAGAATTAATCCCTTCTTATAATTAATTCTATTATTATTATACAATTTATTGAATATACTTATAAATTTACTAATTTTATTTGTAATATAGTTGATTATAAAATTTTAAATTGTTGTCTATTACTACCCCTAAATATTTAGTTCATGTGACGTATTATACATTTAAACCATATTGCATTTAATTTCTTGTTTTTTAATATTTTGTTGAAAACCATGTAACTTGACTTAGTATCACTTTAAAGAAATAATCTATACAATAACTATAAAAAACAATTTAAAGAATACGAGTTCAAAATTAAAAGCTTGGAAAAAACTTACCGATGATAAAAACGTACATGGATTAAAGTATAAAATATTTATGAATAAATTAAATGCCACAATTGTTCCAACATTAGACAATTATGCATGTACGGAACAAGAAAAGGTGAATTTATTACTATTCAAATTATACCTTAACGTAAAACCATTTAAAGTGAAAACATATCTAAGTAAGGTAAAAACTGTAGTTAGTAATGAAGAAATTAACATAATTATTAAGCAATTGAAAAATAAAGTGGGATCAGGAATAGATAAATTATCTAGTGGATTTATAAAAAAATTTCATAACTTGTTTCCGTGTGTTCTTCCAAAACTTATTAACGTACTTTTTGAATTAAACTATTATCCTAATGGGTGGAAAATAAGTAAAACGTCGTTAAGTCATTCAAATTATATAAAACTAGTGTAAATATTGTACGTATAAATCAATTACCCATTGTTCAAATCCATTAGTATCTTCAGTCTTTGAATTGTCGCTCACAGTTCTTTTAAGCATAATTTTAATAATCCTAATTTTTCAAAATAGAAAAAAAAAAAACACTAACACAAAATCGGCGGGCCTGAATATTAAAATTTTAAGCACAAACAAATGAACTTATAGGCTTTCGCTTGTGTTACACGAATTTTTAAAAATACGTAATTTACTAAAACCAGCTACTTATTTTAAGAAAATCAAAAATTAAAGTCTATCTTCTAAAAATTTTCCTAAAAGCTGTACTCTAGTATACACTAAATATTTTACATTTATGCTAAAAATAATAAATCTCATATTATGTATATATTTTACAATTCTTATTTTATGAAAATTAATTAACATGTTTTTCATATTAAAAATTTCCTTTAATACTGTACGCTAATATACATGAAATTTTAAGAGAATAAATTTCCTAGTGTATATTGCTTAAAAATCTAAAATGGGAGACCAAAGTGGAATGGAAATATACATACATAAATGAAAAAGCGAAACAAAAGTATTCGGTCATTATGTTTTACCTTATCTGATCAAGATTTTTACATAATTCTGTGTATCTCTATAACAAGAATTTAATTTAGCAAAAAAATAAAGCCTATTTATAAATTAAATGTTGAATATATTGGAGAGTAGTGATTTTATTAATTAATAATAAACTGAACAAAATGTAACACAATCACTAAAAGTTTTTTAATCGCGAAGCTTTTCGACAGTTATGACGTAACTGTCGAAAAGCTTCGCGATTAAAAAACTTTTAGTGATTGTGTTACATTTTGTTCGGTTTATTATTATTTATAAATTGTATCATAAATTAGTGGATTAGGAAGGAAATACATTTGATACTTTGCAGCATACATTACTTATTAATAATGTACAACAGTAAAACACAAATTACAATTTTCATGTCTAATGAAAAATTTAGGAAATATAATTTTAAATTAAATAAAAACAGATTACGTTACTAAATGCGATTTTTAAAAACATTTCTGGCGTTGAACCTTGTAAACATTTAGAATACTTCTTTTAATAATTTTTATTAACTTCATTTAAGTTAAATTGGCATTTAAAATATTTTATCGTTTTCATTTATAAACATTGGTAGGTGTAATATCATTATCATCATAATGATGGCAGACAAAAAATAGCGTACAACAACTTGGAACTAAACCAAATTATATTTTCTTTTCTTGGCTGTGTCTATTATTTCGTTTAGTTGCCGTTACTCAAATCCGGTTGTTACCATTTCCATTGTTTTGCGATTTTCTTTCAATCATGCCTTGCATTGCAAGCAAAAATATTCCACCGTCCCTAATCTTGCGTCCTACATACTTCTTTTTGTTTCTCAGTATATCTTCCATTAGCGCCATGTTCTTGATTCCATTTTTCTAGAGTACTTCCATATTCGTTATTTTTGCCATCCATGGTATCCTCCACATGGCCGCAATGTCCACATTTTGAATGCATATAGCCGTTTAATGCTTTCTGCATTCAATGTTCAGGTCTCTGATGCTTACTTAACAACTGACATTACGTGGCATCGATTTACTCTGGTATTTAGGAAATTGCGTACAATGTTTTAATTGGATATCGTAAACATTGAGAAATCTATGAACACCTAATATGAATGTTCCACATTTTGATTAAGCGTGTAAAAAATAAACTAAAAGTAATGAGTTAGAATCACTAAACGTTTTATACAAATCACAAATGCTTTTCGGCTATCAAGCTATTATCAAGTAAACATATAATAAAATATAAAAATATATAAATATACAATATATAAGAAATACTAAGTGTAAAAATACTACTTTAAATATACAATTTATAAAAATCAAACAGAATGAAAAATAATCTGATAGTGAATGCAATAAACAACACAACCTGCCTGTTAGAAATATAAGACGCATCGTTGTTCAATGGATTTATCGGCTAGTCAGTTGTCAGAGATTAAGCAATCATTATTCAATATTCGCTGCCGCATACATTCTCCGTCATTTCAGCTAAATTATACGAGTTTTATTTCGCTATAAAATCCTTAATGAGCTCCGATATTAATGACCCTTCAACTATATGTTCTGATTCTCTTCCAGCGCTGCGGGACGTTTTCAACCATGGTCAGCACCATATATCCAAAAAAATAATGGAACTGGTACTGGCGGGGTTGAGTAAAAAAGTGACACTCCTGTGGATCCCAGCTCATGCTGGGGCACATGGGAATGAACCAGCTGATAAAGCGGCCAATATTCCAGTTCCATCGTCTGACCTTAAGAAATGCATCATAAATGGGCTTCTTGCATTATGGCAGAGGAAGTGGCAGCTGACGTTACAAAACAAACTACGGCAAATTAAACTTTCGATCGATCTTTAGATAACTTCGCTTCCAAGATGCAGAAACGATGTGATTATCACCACATTATGCCTAGGCCGTAAGTATATAATACTGTTTTCATTTTATTAATTTTTATAAATCGTATATCTAAATAATTACTTTTACATTTTGTTATTATTATTAAATTAAATGAACGTAGCTAAAATTAGATTTGACAATGAAACACGGTCATCTTTGAAGAGGAGATGAAGCAAAAGAGCAAATTTTTAAAATAATGTAATGATCATCAACTTATTGGTCAATGGAACCAATACATTGGCCGATAATGGTTTGGGTTCCTGGCTACTTTCATATTGCAGATAGTAATATGAAACAAGCAACAACCATGCTAGCTCATCCAAACTTTGCCATTCCGCGTGTGGATGCTTTCAAATTAATATCTCAGCAATTAAATTATAAATGGCAATCTCTCTGGGCGCATATGCCAATTACTAATAAATTAAGATCGATCAAATTAGACACTGCGTGTTTCATCACTCCTTCTGACTTATCACGGAAAGCTGAAATAGTTTTACGTCGTCTTAGACTTGGCCATACAGCTATCACTCACAGTTACCTACTTCAGCGTCAACTTCCTCCGCGTTGTTACTGCGGCAACAATATCATCACCTAATTGATTGTACTTATCACAGCTCCTTGCGCACTAAATTAGCTCTGCCAACGACTTTGGACGAATTACTGAATTCAGGACCGGATAATATATATCGTGTCCTTCGATTCATCCAATCATCCAGCCTTTCACTTCTAATCTAAGTCTTCTCATCCATGTCTCCGGTCTTGCAGAAGTATATGGCTCGTTAATGGGAAGAAAAGAAAGAAAATATTCTAATAGTGAATCTGTTAAATTTTTTGTTTATTTTTAAAAAAATTACATTTCACATTTGTCAAACTACGCATGCAAAATTTGAGTCATACTCAAAACTTGTTTCATTTCTATAAAGATTAATAGATTAACTGCTGTCATGTTTTATATAATCGTTTAGAAGCACATTTTTTACAAGCGAATTTGAAATTTAAATACAATATTTTTGTAACTTAATTATATAAATTCATTTTAAAGAAACTTATCGTTTAGAAGCATATTTTTTTATAATTTTTAAAAAGCGACTAAAATTATCTTAACACATTTTTGTCCTAAATAAACTACTTTCAAGTTGAATTTGTTAGTTTTACATTATTTCGTTAAATGTAATAACGAAAAACGAATTCCGTCCAACGTTTAAAAATACAAATACATGCACGATTTTTTTCGGTGCAAACATCGTTTCGAACATAATCAGTTTTTATTTAAGTTTGAAAATGGTAATTGTAATTGTTTTCGAAACATTACGTAATAAAACAAATAAACGTGATTCACACACACACAAAAAAGTGTGTGTAGAAATCAACCATGAAAGTTTAAAAGTGAATAATTAAAGTATTCATTCGGTTATATTAAAATTGTATTATTAATTACGATTTCAAAACAGAATTATTATTTGAATCGATGAAAATTAATTATTATTTTTCATTCTAGCTCAACGAAATTAGCTTCGTGTATTCATAAATAATTATATATAAATAGTGAGAAACAATTTAAAAAAATGTATATTCCAAAAATTAAGTAATTTTAACATGGCATTTTATTTAATATTAACAAGTGAAATATTATCCTTGCGCAGTGACTATGCTAATCTTCTTTGTATCATTCCAATTTTGGTATATGTGCCGCCGAAGCGAGCACAAATTACTTTAAGAAAAAAAAAAGAGAAATAATTTCGTATCAGATAAATGTAATGCAAAAATACATCGTAATAAGTACAGCGACTGATAACAAATCAATTAGTTTACTTCAGTCATACGCGTGATATAATCTGATAAAAACCACAAATAATAACGTGCAGTTCCAAGTATAATAAAATACAAAAATAAAAAAATCGTTTTCACAATATTCATTATTTTGAAAATTATCTACTTATGTGGAAATATTAACAATGAACATAAAAAAACGAATTAAATACGCAAACTTTATTATCATTATGAATATGTTAAAATATTTAGTTAAACAATAGCTACACATAAAAAAATTAAATAAAAATTCGTGTAATTTCCTTATAAAAATAGATTTAAATCAACAGTCATTTACAGTAATCACGATAAAACTAAAATCGTTCATATTTAAACGGCTACAGAGCAGAAAACACTGATTTATTTTAAGATAGCAAGTGTAAAATTAGAAACACAGACCTATATTAGAAAATTACATTTACGAGTTCTTAATTTTATGAACTTAACATAGTACTCATTTTTATTATACATGTTTATGGCGAAATAATAATATTGTGTTCTTAAAACTAAAAAATTAAATCTCATATTGTAAACACCGCAACCCACGTGTAAGCCACTGCTGATGAAAAAAGTACAATTTTCTAGTCTAAATATATTTTACATAAAAAAAAAAAAAAAAAAAAAAAAAGTCAAAAACACTGCCTTTCTAGAAGTAAATTAAATAATTCGTAATATATATAACATGACAACCGTTACATTCTTTTCACTGATTCTAAACTTCTTTTATCCAAACTCATCAATCTCGTTTTCAATATATTCGTAACTAAATAATACTTAACATTAAATGTAAGTTTAGTTATAAGTTTTATCGTGTATTGAACATGTACTCTTCCAGTCGTCTCATTTCATTCTTTTTTACATTATCCGTTGTAATAAAATTTTCAAATATTCATTTAATAACGTTTCGAACTCATATTTAATTTACAGCAACTCCTCGTAATAATAAATTTTGTTGTGTTTCACAAAATTCAAATAACTAATGTATATGTTTCAAACCGACCATGTATCCATGTAAAAACATTTCACTGTTTCCATATATATATATATATATATATAAATAAACAATAATTGGGACGTATTATTTCTTCTTTTTAGACAGCATAATAAAAGAAGAAATTTTAATATGATTTTCGTAAAGCTAATAAAGTAGTATAATAAACTTTTTTGTTTTCGCCGAACAAATTTATAAATTTAATTTAATTTAACATTGTGGCATAATAAAACAATTGAATCTATTTACTTTTATTTAAGTACATTGAATTATATTGGCTTTATAAACAAAAATCAATATTTGCATAATAACAGGAATAATAATAACGAAAAAATATAACTCGTACATGTCGTATTAATTAATTTTTAATCCGATTAGTACGTCTTTTGAAAAAATTAAATGAACATAAACCGGAGACTATGCATACTTAAGTACACTAACTTGCAATAGTTCGTAAATATTATCATCGTTTTTTCCTATATAATAATAATAATAATAATCACGCATGATAATAATAATAATAGTAATTGTGATAATGAAATATAACATGCACAAATTTTTAAGTCGATCGATAAATGTCTTTAAACATAGTATAATTTTTAACTAAGACTAGAAATCGAATAATGTGGCGATAAATTTAATTTGTTAAAGTGTAATGAATACACGATATAAATGGTCATAGCAACACACGGTCACTCGAGGACCGTGTTAAAAATAGTACATTTATGAATAAGACCCAAATGAACAATGCAAAATTAAATTAAATGAGAAATATATAATTTTATAACATCTTTTAATTTTATACGTTTTGTTAAAAGACCACAAAAAACCGTACCTGATGTTATTCATTCAGCATTTCGGAAAATTACGTCCTGAAAACAAAACGATGTAAATGCATTAAATTTCCTGCGATTGTACACGATTTTGTAAGAATGCGCTCATATAAATATATGTCTACATAATGCGCACGATTGCATAATATATTTCAGCATTTTTAATAAATCGTCATTATACAGTACAATTTTTCTACAAAACCTGACATATTTTATTAATTGTGCATTATACACGTTAAACAAATTGTATACAACATGTAAATACAATATTACGCAATGTTAAATGTATACGATAAAAATTAAAAATCCTAAATAAAAGAAGTAACACGTATTAGAAATTGTTTCTAAATCTTTAACGGTAACATTTACCTGGCATCAAATCATAAGGTTTTAAAATTTCGATTATACATAGGGTACAGGATATAGAAGGAAGAATAGGATTGGCGAAAGCATTTAAAAAGAAAGTTAACTATAAGATACGTCAATATGGCAATTAAGAAGAAGCTGGTCAAAACATTCGCACGGATACTTTATCGCTCGGGAACGTTACGATAGATAAAAAGATGCAAAGCCAGTTGGAGGCGTTCGAAACCTGTTATTGGAGGAGAATGGAAAGAATAGCGTGGATAAAGAAAATTAGTCACAAGGAAATATTTAGATTAATCCGCGATAAGCTTCTTAGGAAAATTCAAGGAAAGAAGATACAAATGGATAGATCATATTCTCATAATAAATATTTAACACGAATAATTGAAAGCACCGTAGAAGTAAAAGATCAAGAGGAAGGCTAAAAATGAAGTAGAAAGTACGAGCAACAAAATATAATAATATGAAAAAATGGCGCTATCTAGATAATTCTGACATTTCAAATATGCTGCTATCCTCCAATCTTAATAAAGATTGAGGAATTATTATGACGAATTATAAAAGATCAATAGGAAGGCTAAAAATGAAGTAGATCAAACACAAAACGAAGTACGAACAACAAAATATAATAATATGGAAAAATGGCGCTATCCAGGTAATTCTGACATTTCAAATATGCTATCCTCCTATCTTAATAAAGATTGAGAAATTATTATGACGAATTATAAGTACTAAATAAATGCGTATTATTCATTCAAAATGAAAAGAAGATAAATTTCGTAAATCGATTAGATATGAAAAAAGAAAATACACGATATTAAACAAACTTTTAAACTAACGCGATTATGGGAGGAGCGGTGGCAGTGAAGTTGTTTTCGTAAAGATTGCTATTAGGAAGTAATGCACCACGTTCTGGAACTTCGGATACTTCCACCTTGTTCAATATTTGCGAGGAATTTACGTTGTTTCGCTGACGACATAAATACGGCGTATCAGTAGGAGAACTTCCCTAAAATCAAATTAAAAATTTACAAAATAAATTTAATGTAAAGAATTGTGTTGCTTTTTACGCGTTTTAAAGTTCTACGGAATTAAAAGCGCACGCCGTAAAAATAATCACTATTAATATAAATGTCAAAAATTTACTTTTCTATAAATTTAAACTGGAAACGTTTTTTTTTTTTTTTTTAAATTAATTATAGTAAAATACATAACTCAAAAGTAATTTAGATTACGTACTAATGTGTAAATATGTTTTAAATTTGTATAGTTTTTAAGATAAGATCCTTATTGCATTTACAATAATAATATATGTAAATTACTGAAAATTATTAGTAAACATTTTTTTAGTTAATGAACAATATTATTTTTAAGCATAATGGTGTTAACGTTGAAATTCAATATCTGAGCTAGATTTCTCACTACAATTGAAATTTTTTATAATTCTATGTTTCTTATCCGTGTTTACACATCGATAAGAATCGGAAACCGCAGACACTTTTTTCTCTCTCTCTCTCTCTTTTTTTTTTTTTTTTTAAAAAAAAGAATACATAATTTAAATGAAAACTATGAAAAATAATTTAAACGTTCAAAATAATAAAAATTCCAGCATGCACCTGTTTTGAAGGACCACAACACGTTGAATATGTACAAGATTTATCGGTTTTTGGGCAATCTAAAACGCAATCTTCTGTTGGAGTTGATTTAACAGCATTTCCTGAAAACTAATAACAGACACTTCAATAATTTTACAACCATACATTTCAATGGACATAAAATTATCATTATAAAAATGAAAATACAGATTAGTGAATAAATAGTCTATAATCATTCACCTTATCAGATACATACATACATACATACATACATACATACATATATACACACTACAAGTTACCCACAGTTTCGTCTGTGTAATTTTTTTTAATACAATATCGCTGTCTCTTTCTTTTAACAATATATATCCGTCCGTTATTTCGGTTACGCCCCTAACGCAACAGAACGTGGTTTGTATTGGTAGTGAAGGCACATTTGAACCACACAACGTGTTAAATTTCAAACGATTTGACAGAGATATCGCTGTCTCCTATTGTTTTAAAACTTTAAATTATTGTAATTTCTGACCTATTTGATGTGAAACAAAGCTTAGAACGAATCAGATAATATAGGCTTGTGCTAATTTCATTATTATTGCTTTAATAATTTTTGAGTTAAATCGGAACAGGCGGATAGCCAAAAATTAAAAAAAAAATTTATGTTTGTGCGATAAAAATAGCCCAATGCAGTGATTAATATTCGCAAATCACCGGCAGTATAGATATAGCAATAAAGTATTAGAGTATAAAAATTTGTAAGTTATGTGCTTCACAAATTACCAATTAACAATATACAAAGATTAATACTAATTCTCAAAACGTATTTATACATCTCATAAAGAACCTACACTATAATAAAACTATCGTACCACCATTCGTGGCCAATAATTATAAGTTGCGTGCGTTTTTCTTTAACGATATATTGAATACTTTAAAATAATAAATTACTCATAGTATATTGTCGAAATAAATTTATATCTAATCATTTTTAACTAACAATTAAATTTATCTGATTTAAAACGGTATTTATTTCTAATCATATCATTAACATTTCCGAAAGGACACAGAATAACGAACGAAAGCATGACGTAATATACACGCGTTAAAAACGATAACAATTCATACTTACATCCCCCAATTCTACAAATTCAGGCTGAATTGTAGTCGAATGAATTCCTTCATTGTGAAAGAACTCTTTTACTTTTTCCGCTAACTTCATGTATTCTGAAAGGTTTCTACATCTATAAAGTAATAAGGACATATAAAGATGGTATGTACCGATAAAAATGTCAATATAAAACGTACAATTGTAGAAGATTTTACCGTAAATTAAAGTACACGTCTTATCAATCCTGTACGTTGATTGGATTTTTTTCGTCGACTATCTTAGTGTTAATTTTGCCGACGACTAGGAATTACGAATGTGACGTTTTTGTTTAAGCATTTCGTGAATAAAATAACAATATTTACAATACGGTGGTACGCCTTTCATTAGTAAATTCAAGATACAAATGAATTATTTTGCATTAATATATAACATTTTTCACTTTTCTTATATATAATTTTTAAAACTATTTTCGCGGTCGATATTCATAATTAGATAAAATAATTTCGGAATAACCGCGTACAATTTAGAAAAAAACGACTTATTCATAATAATAAAAAACAATATATTAATATTAATAAACCCGAGTTTACGTTTCAAGCAACAGAACTAAACTAAACTAACTCTGACTTAACAAGCGACTACCCTAACTATAATTATTTTATCTAATTTTCATATTTTATACAGAAACACAAATAATGAAATCTAATTTTTCGCATAACTCTTTTTCACTTACTACTTACGATGAGTGAAATTTTTTATTTCCCGCCCGTGACGTATATATACGCTGCCGATAAACATTACAGGCCAGCATACTTCGTTTTCATAGTTAAAACGGTCAAGAGGTTAATCTCTTCTCAAATTTATTACGTACGCAAAATATTAAGCTATATTGCGCATTTTAATTGAATGTATAATTTTTCTGGATATTAATTTTTTTTTTAAAACGTTTGTTAAAAGAATTCCAATTTAAATTTAATATTATAAGAAAAATAAAAACAATTCTAATATAAAAAGCAGAAATAGGTAGCGTTGGAATCCTACGACACTTCGCACGAGAAAAAAACTCCGATATATAACAATAAAAACAAATATTGGAATCGTAAAAATAAAACTGTACAATAGCACGAAACTAAGAACCCAACTAATAACGTATATTATTTTAAAAATGACTCTCATCATTGTACATACGTACAATAGTTTTTCTCGATGAAACAATAGATATTTTACCTTATATGAGCCGAAGCGATTATACGATCGCCAGCCAACTGCCAAACATGGAATTCGTGAACAGCTAATACACCATCTACATTATCTAACAGACGACGTTGAATGGCATCCACTTGAATATGAGTTGGAACTGTTTGTAGAAGTATCAAAGCTGACTCTTGAAGCAAGGGCCAAACCGAACGTAATATAATCATAACCATTAGCAAACTTAATGCCGGATCAATGTAAAATTTATATTTCCAATCTGTTAACCAAACGACCTGTAATAAAAAATACCACAAAAAACTATTTCTTTGATATCGCCAAGAAACAATCATAATATAATTAAAAGAAAATAATAATACACGGGCATCATCACTACACAATTTACAACAAAAAATGACATAATATTGTGCTCAATAAAATTTAGAATATTTTTAAGTTGTTCATTTATTATCTCATATATTTTTATATATGTAGTTGAAAAAGAGTGACATGTCATCCTATTTACTATATTAAGGCTTTTTAATTAAAATACTGATTTCAAAATAACACAGTTTTATTGAACAAATCATTAAGCTTTATCGCAGTCTATAAGTTTATTTACATATACGCATATATTATGTGTTTAGAAGCCTTTGAAATGTGGGCATACCGTAGGATATCGAAAATTCCTTGGACGGCTAAAATAACTAATTCCGAAGTTCTACAACGATTTAACAACACAAAAAAAAAACAGATATTATTAATTCGGTGAAAATAAGGAAACTTGGATATTTTGTGCATATAATGCGGAATAACAAGTACGAGTGGCTTCAATTAATTATACAAGGTAAAATAAATAGTAATCGCAGGCGTGGCCGGGCCAGAATAATGTAGTTAGAAAAATTAAAAAAATGACGCAAACTAGATACAGATGAAATATTTAGAAAAGTTATGGATAGAAATCAAATCAAGCAGATGATCGCCAACGTTCACCGAGAACATATAGAAGAAGAATTAATACATTAAATATACTTTAATACAATGAATATGTGTAATTTGTGTTTTATAAAATTAGCAATTTATTCTAGTCAAAATATAACTAAGAGAATCACCGTTTTCAAAAAGTTCTAATAAAAACTATTAATATTGATATATATATTCGACTACTTTTCAATCTGTTCTAACAAAACCGACTAATGTCGATATTTAATATAAGTATCGCATTTTTTTAGTCCAGTGGATATTTAAAATAAAAATGTAATTAGAATTTATATTTTAACGTAATATTTTGTGCAAATTTTATTCCAACATTGAACATTTCTGTAAACATGATTGATATTTATCGTTTCTTAAGTTTCTTATAGTACATTTATCTATTGCGAAAATTTATTCAAAAATTTAATATTAACTAGCTCAATCGGTTTTAAAAGTATTTAATTTAAAATAAGAAATTAATATGATTGCAGCACTGAGTGTTAAGGTGTCCGCATATGCACGTGCACACCGAATTATAGTTCCAAAATTGAAAAATTGAATGATGTAGAGTGTTAAAAACTACATAAATTCAATTCAGAATTAATAAATATAAATAATAATTATGTGTTTTGAAAAATCAGATATCTATATTTAAAGAAGTTACATACCAGATTATATCACTACAATACAATTTTCTTAATAAAATATTAATAAAAATGAACGCTATTCAAGTGAAAATTGTTTAATGTTAACTACTTCAATGATGACGAACAAAATACACATGCAACGCAAAGATTTAATATTAGCTAAAAACTTTTAACACACTTCACTAAATACAATTAAGATGACTAGTTTTGTACAAAAATTTTTATACATGTATGAAATGGAACAATAAGTTTAAATTATATAAAAATAAAAGTAAAATAGGTTATTTTATTTACATTAACAGTTCAATCAAACATAACATTTATTTAAAGTTACTGTTTAAAAATAAAACACGCTTCTCTTAGCATATGACGCACAAATTAAATAAAACATTAAATTTACTTATATGGACAAAATAAGATCTTTACAGGATTTATAAATATATGTAAACATCGCATATAAAGAAAAGAAAGAAGAATATTTAATCAACTGCTTAAATTAATAAACAAATTTTAAAAAAAATATTTTCGGAAAACGAATTTATTCGGTTATTTTGGAAAAACCGAAATAGTCGAATATTTAAAAATTCTGTATCAGTCGTTAGTCGGTTATACGAATATATATAACATTAATAACTTGATGGTATATATATATATATATACACACCATCAAGTTATTAATGTTAAATATAAGACCAAGGATAATTTTTTAACATAAATTTTTAATGACCTAAGGAACAAATAAAATATGTAATGCGTTTTGAAAAGGGTGGTTAATTAATTAACTACTTTGGTTGTCAATTTTTTTTTTTTTACAAATTTGTCGTTGACTCCGTTGACACACCTCACTGTATCGTTTCACGTATAAAACAGACAGGAATATAGGAATTACCGTTTATACTTTAAGACTATCTTTTTTCTCTTTATTTTATTTTATTCATTTATTTTCTAAAAAAAAAAAATGTTTCTGCCTTTAATATGTAAAATTCAAAATTCATTAATTGAAACGCGATCTTAATTTTTTAAAAAAGCTAATGCAATTATAGCTGTCCCAACAAAATGAATCTACTGTTTGTTACATTCAAATATAAATTTTACGATAACTTAAAATTGTTACATTTTTCTGGCAACTTTTATTCGGTAATTTTCATTTCAATTTAAAATATGTTATCAACAGTGGTTTTATTATTAGTAAAACCATTTTTTTAAAAATAATAATTAGATCCCACTTTACATTATCGTATTCTGCAAATAAATTCCGTGATGATTTTTTCGATAACCTTTCATGTTATCGGAACAACTTATGTGAAGACTACTATAGCAACTAGCGACTTTACTAGGGATCGTTTTCGTCACCGGATTTTCAAGTTTTTATTTTAGAATTACTTATTCCTCTTACATACATTGACCAATCGTTTCTAATTCTCAAAACGTGCAGATATTTGCATATTAATGCGCGATATTAAAAACGAAAGTTTTAATTGTTTTTTACGCCCATAATTTATACCATGAACTTTTTCACAACACAACTTTTGTTTAAATGAAGCTGCCCGACTGATCTACATTTAGTATATTGAAATTCTGTTCAATTTATAAAATAAGGCGTATATCAAAATGTAAATTAGCATTTAGAATAAAAGGCTATTGTCGAAAAACATATTTTATTAACAACCACTACACAGCCATACACGTATTATGTATGGTACCTGAAATAAATTAACGATATAGAAACGTGTAAAATTTCATGTTTACTTCAATTTACACTATTAAAATTTAGACTTGATCAACTAATCATAAATATTCACTCGGAACTAGTTGCATTTTATTTCATTAAACGAGGATTTTCTTAAAAATTTAACACACACCTATCAAATGTAATTATTAAATTACAGTATTTTAAAAATCCATGAATATTTATTTTTCCACACACGCACACACACATATATATATAAAAAAATATAAAATTACGATAATAAAGCAAAAATAGAACTAAACCAAAATCCATGTATTTACTTACAATTTATTTTTCTTCTCTAAGTAATTTTTTAAGGAAAAAAGTTTGCTGTGTATCAATTTCTTTAAGACGCATGCTCAAATCCTATCATTTAATTTAAATATAAATTGTTCTACAATGATGAGCTGGCTAAAATTAAGAGACAATAAAGGAGAAATAATACAAATGACAAAATAACGAAAAATGTTTATTATTTTATAATTGTATCGTTATCAAGGGAGTAATAGGTGGACCGTATAAAGTGAAATTACCGTAAATTGGGAAATCAAAGTAAATAAAGTGTCTTTATTTTTTAAAAAAGCCGATTTGCAACATGTTTGTGTGTGTGTGTGTATGTCAACGAAATAATCACATCGTTTAAAAACTTACAGCCGCTGAAATAATTACGATTACGGATCCTAAAGCATCAGCCATTACATGTAAAAAAACTCCCCTCATATTCATTTCACCCGAGTGGGACGTCTTCTTATCCTCGTGATAATGAGGCGGCGGTGGTTGGAAACGTTCGTCATTTTCATTATCGTCAGTTGCAGTTGCACTTGCTCCAGCGGAAACAAGTTGCGTTAATCTGGTATGATTCCGTTGCATACCACCGTGAGAATGAGAGTGGCCCCCGTGATCTGCAAGAATATTAGGTTATAATCTATCTTTTAGACGAATAAAAAACGAAACATCTCTGAGCGAAACCGAAAAAGCTGATATTTTAACGAATAAATAATTTATAAAATTAACCATTTATTCAGTTTAGTAAATTTATTTTTCCGAATCGTGTATCATTTATACAAGATTATAAAAATTAGCGCTCTTCTGTGAATAATTTTTAAACTTAGCGTAAGCTGTTGCACCGTCAGATTGTAAAATCGAATATTATAATATGAAATGATATATAATGCAAAAATCATAAAGTAATATAAGACATCTTCCGCAAATGAAAATATATATTTATGTTACGCACAAATTTCTATAGGTAAGACACGTATAAATCGTAGATTTTAAATTTTTTTGTTTACTTAATTCATATGAATTTTGCACGTCGTGCCTAAATAATTTATGTTAAAAAGTATGAGAACATGCTACTTAAATGCAAGATTTAAAAAAAAATGTTTATACACACTCGTAATTTATTATACGAAACGGTTTGTGAGTATAAATAAGTATCAAGTACCTAAATATTTTTTGTTCACCAGATCTTACTAATTAAATACAAAATTAAAAAAAAAAGTTTGTACTAGTAATTTATTGACCAAAACGGCTTGGAAGAAATGGGCATCAAATATATAACGTAAACTCCAAAATGTAATTAGGGACGTTCGGAAAAATGATACAGGCACTCAGATATCGTCAAGAAACAAAAATGAATGACAAACGAGATTCCAAATCATATGAAGGAAAGAAGAATCGCTAAAACTATACCAGATGAATCTGAACAGATAAATAGGGAAATAAAAAAGGCCTACAAAAGATAGATATTGGAACAAAAAATCTAGAGAGATTGAAGAGCTCCAAACTAAACACGATTTACTAGATCTAAATAAAAATGCAAAAGAATTAGCTGGTATATATATATAAGAAAACAAATAGAAGCATTCTCACTGCCAACAGCGGGAAATCAGTAGTTGAAATAGCGGAAAAATTGAATATATGGAAAATGTATATCAATTAGGTTTTTTTTTTTAATGATGATAGATCTTTAGAACCACCGGATGAACATCTCGAATTCAGTGATGCTGGATCATGTATAATTGAAGAAATCTTTATGCCATTAATCGACAAAAAACGGTAAAGCAACTGATAATAATTGTTTAAAACTTTTCAGAGTGAAGTAAGGTAGCTGTAGGTAGGAAACTGAGACGTTTAGCAAAATTTACACCGCAGGAATAAATCCGAGGGACTGGCTAAGATCAACTTTTATCGCTATACCAATGAAAGCAAAGGCTTCTCTAAGTGCAATGACTACCGCTTGATATCACATGTTCTAAACATATTACTAAGAATTATACACACAAGAATACATAAACGATGTGAAAAACAAATAGATAGCATGCAACTTGGATTTATGCAGTTAGTATTCCCCTGGCTCTATTTGTGATCGCCATAACAACGCTGTCGAGACATAAACAAAGACATATATGCATGTGCTATTGACTATTATAAAGCGTTTGATTGCGTAAACGACCAAAAAACTTATTGAAACATTGAAGAGGATTCTTATACGCATTATAAACCAACTGTACTGAACACAAACAGCAGGAGTAAGAGTCGAAGCAGCTGAATCTGAAAGAACTGATATTAACAGAGGGGTTCGCCAAGAGTGCACACTTTCATCCTTACTTTTTAAAAAAAGCCTTTGATAAAGTGTAATTAAAGTCAATGGCTACGCAATTAACAACATAAAGTATGCAGACGACAGCGAAGCTTTCAGACTCCCAATCAATAAACTAAAAACAAAAGTGATAAAGTGATCGTATGTTCTAACAAACAAAGAAAATGCTTGTATGGTTAAACAATACAGAATTTGTAAAATATTAAATACTTATGCAACCAGATTTGATGAGAGCTGTAAAACGAAAAGCGAAAATAAAAATTAAAAACATGCTTGCTAGAAACGAACTAAATCTGAATCTATAGTTAAGAATTTCTAGATGTTATGTGTTTTCAGTTCTGCTATATAAATGAAAAAATTGGACGTTAGATGCTTACCTTGAAAAACACATCGAAGTTTTTGAGAGTACTATATTAAACATTCCTTGGACATAAAAAGTCAAGAAATTCTTGACGTCCAGAGTTATTAAATATTATTAAAGAAAGGAAGCAGTGATACTTAGAACTCCTTGTGACAGGAACTAAGTATATTGTAAAATATTATGGAAGGCAAAATTGCAGGCGAGAGATCAGTAAGCCGTCCTCAAAACTCATGGATAGGAGACTTACGACGCTGGTCTGGGTGCATATCGATTCAATTACTCCGTACTGTTCTAAAGGAGACTGTAGCCAAGTTATTTGATAACCTTCGATAAAGAAGAAAATATCAAGACGTTGTAATATTAATATATTTGGGTAATAAGAGGTATCATGAGACAAATGAACTAAAAATATTAAATTTTAACATTTTTCAAATTTTTTTTTTTTAAATATTACACACACACACACACACACACACATATATATATATATATATATATATATATATATATATATATATAATTTACCATGGAACAACATTAGCCCGATCAGGTTCACAAGCAGACCAATAAATCCAACGACAATTATTAACTGTGGTTCATGTATTGGTTCAATTTCAATGAATCTATTAATAAATGAATGTACATTATATTCACAAAACAATCAGGATAATTTAATAAAGTACTGAAACTGCGCGATTTTAGTTTCTCATGATATGCCATTAAATATTTGCTTACTCTTATTTTTTAAATTGCAGCTATGATTATAACACATATTGACAACCTTCTCTAAATTATCGAATCTATAGTTAAAAACGCTATTATTTAAATACTAATGATAGATAGAAATAGAACTATTTTTACCTTTTACAAGCTTCAACGGTGATAGAAAAACACAATGCGACTAGAAACACGGCGTTTACGAGAGCACCTAGCACTTCGGCTCGAGCCCACCCGAAAGTATTTTTAGACCATTTTTTAGGGGATACCTAAAACAACATTATATTATATATATATATATATATATATATATATATATATATATATATATATATATATATATATATATATACACACATTATGCACACATACGGTAGTACTGTTTTTGATTTAGTTTCGGTCTGACCAAGAGAATTAGAAGTGTTGACCGTTTTTATATGCACCTGAATGAAACTATTAACCTTCAAACAAGTCGATGTGGCTGGGGCATCGAAATTGAGTGACACATTTTCAGTTAATCAATTTATTGTCGTTACTTCAATTTTATTCATTTTATGTTAATCTTTTAAAATTCACGCACACGTTACAATGTATATGATAAGGTCTAAATATATTTGTAGCCAGAACTTTAATATACCATCCAATCTATGCAAATAACTTATTACATATATAATTTTAATAAATTAAACAAAGTAATAATTATGTTGAAATAATATTATAATGATATCAATTTACTTCTAACGTTAGAAATATCTAAAATACGATCATTTCTGTAACAAAGCAGTGTATATCGAAATAAAAACAGCACGAAACAAATTTAAGTATGTATCATACAGCCTTTCATGAATTTTTCGTTTTTTTTTTTTTTTTTTGTTTTCAATGCCAATTAAATTTTTCAACGAAATATAGTTTACAATTAATAGAAAAAAATTATGCCTTCATTATGGTTGTAAATCATAATGTATAATTAGTATAAATAGTCATGAGGAACCTATATATTTTTAATTATTACACGTGATTATAGAGAGATTTAAAAATGAAATTTCACCCGTCTATTTTTTTTCTTTACAAAATAAACAATTGAAAAATTTATTTTTTCAAACGCATTAAATTCTTATAATTTTCGTGGTTCTGCGATAAATTTATTTTATCTTACGACTTTCGCTTTTTTACATACCGAATTATTAAATTTACATTGTGTTTGACTATTAACGATCAAGAAGTCCCTCTGCAAATAATGTACACATGCTGATATAACTTCCATCAACAATTGTAATGGTTTCCAATTTAGCGTTGGCAATAGTTTTACACTTATTTACGGCGAAGATAGCGCCAGTACAACTCTCAATACAGGATTGCAATTAATTTATCGACAGAAGAATTATAATATAGCAGAGATGGCTTTTGTAATTATATTTAACTCAGCAAATAAGATAAAGGCGAATTACACTTATAATTTTCGTAAATTGTGTATATAAGTAATTTTTTACATTTTATAGTTTTATACATTTATGTATATTTTAATAATTTATGTTTTTTATATTCACTTGATAATGGCTTAACAACCGAAAAGCTTTATTATTTTTAATAAAGAAAAAATTTAGTGATTTTAACTCCTTTTCTGTTGTTTATCATTGAAATTGATGACATTGGTATCTACCAAGAGTTTTTTTTTTTAATTTGAATACTTTTTAAATTATTCTTTAAATATTTCTAGTTTAAAATGAAGCGTCGAATTCAATACAGTGCTTAATATTTTTCCAAAAATAATTTTTTTTTTTTTAATAAATATTTTTGCATATCTTATCTTGCTTGATCAATAGATGATTTCGAGATAACTGCTTGAATACATTCAGCTATCCAATAATAGACAGAATTATGGTTTCATGCTAAAAATAAAATGAAGGGCAATTGTTTCTCGAAATTTATTTCAATATATCCGAATAATTATCTGCGGGCGTACATCATTCGTATCGTAATTCGTTTCTACACGGACAAATCCATATTACTAACCTTAACCGATAAATATGCTACGACTAGCGCAGCTACGTCACTTAACATATGAAAACTGTCGGCTACAAGAGCCATCGAATTTGTCATATATCCGAAGATGATTTCTAAAAGAAAAAATAACGTCGTCAACCAAAACATAGACACCAAACGACATTTTTTGCCTGTATATCGTCCCATTATTTCACAAATTTATCTAAAACAAAACGAAAAACAAAGAATACATTAAATTTTTTGAAAAATTACTACCTATAAACTTTACAAGAGCGTTCGTTTATTTTTTCAGATAACATAATAACATAATCGTTCGAAATAAAAGTTAAGCATTCAATAAAAAATCAGTTAATTAAAAATAACTAGTAATAGATAAAAATAATTCTGGTAATTTTTTTTAAAGTTCACGGCATACTGACCATTAATTATACTGAATAATTTTTTTTTTTAATTTTAGTACGAATAAATGTGTGATATCGATTTAGGATTTTTTTCTTTAGCCGAAATATATTCTTTTAACTGCGAATAAAAAAGTTGATTTATAGTGAATGTTGTAAACTTTAATCGAAAAATTATTCACACGGTAATAATTAAATTCATTGTGGTTTAAAAAAATATAATTTACTACTTCAAGTCAATCAAATTCTGTTTTCAAGAATCGAGCTTTTATAAAGCTTCAAAGTACTTTAACTTTATTCTACGAGTTTAAGATTATTTCCCCTACACAGATAAAGAAATTTAAATATAAGTTTAATTTTCTTAATTGCAGCGAAGATAATAAACTTTCAAATATGCTATTTAAATTCAACAGAATACACTTTTATATATATATGCAAGTGTGTGTGTGTGTGAATATTTAAATAACGTCATTTAAACGGACGACGATAAAAGACATTGAAAAGCATCGATTAACGAAGTAAATGGAAATAACTGATAGTTTCAAGGTGCAACACATTACTTTCAATCACACACACACACGCAGTTTTTTAAACCATGGACGTGTAAGATGGTGAAGGAATAGTGTTTCTACGGGTAAGTATACGTTTATATAGGGAATTTTGCGCTCGGTACCACCACTAGATTACCGCACGGCACAATTGTAATATCACAATTAAAATGATGCTCAATCGTTTGCACGTGTATATAAACACACACACATATACACATATTAAAAAAAGATAAACATTAATAATTTAACTAACGTACATGCGTATTCCCAACAAGCTCACATTATATATATATATATTATATATATATATGTCGTTCATCACTTATAGATAAGGTTTTGCGTAGATAAACGTACGCGACATTAATAATTCCATAATAAGACGATATTAGGGAAAGTTAACACTTATTGTTTCGAAGGGGGAAAACTAAGTAACGTGTTCAAACTTACTGTAGTTATTAATTTAAATAAAATGTTTAACACAGTTTCAATGTATAAATTTAAATTCACAATTACTTAAACACAACATTACGAAATGTGGCTATGTAATTTTTAAACGTTATCGTGCGAACAATAATAGAGAATTGTTATCGTTTAACCGATAATTAAATATTAAATAAATTATCGCACATGGCGGAGCTGTCTTTAAATAAATACATATATTTCATAAAACGATAAAGAAAATCGGCGTTATTCGACACTTTCGGTAAATTTCAGAACAAATAAAATTCGATTTAATTTGTTAAAGTTTCCGGAATGTTACTTTTTGACGATATTTTCAACAGATTTAAAGACAGAAATAAATGTTTAAATTAAGTTAAAATTAAGAATGTCTGACGAAGAGGACCACTGAAATCTACGTGATATTTCTTAGTTCTATAACTAGATGAGAAAATTCAAGTGATAGCGTTTGAAGACGAGAAATTACTAACTCTCGAGGTTTGGAGTAAATAAACAGTAGTAGTGACAGATAATAAAGCGATTTTAAATTATCAGACAAATATCTTATTTTTCTGAAAATAATATTATCGGAAAGGTAAAATTAAAAAAAAAAAATCAATAATTTAGAGTATTAAAAATGAGAAATACGACGCAGATGTTAAAATTTTGCATTATCATTACGTGAGCTGAATAACGAATTTCTTAGAAAAATCGGTTAGTAAATTCAGCTTAAACAAGATTTTATCGATTTATAATACAATCTGTATAACAAATCACAATATTATCAAATACTTTTTTTTTTTTTTTTAAAAATTTTTATCCTCACAAAAGCTAGATCAACCGATTAATTAACGTATGACTGATTTTGATACCTTTATATAAAGAAAATAATTCAAACAGAATATTCGATAAACTGTTATGATAACCGGCCACGATATTTATTTATAACGTTTCAAACTAAAAGTATCGCAAGCATTGTTAATTAACGAAATTTCTAACCTTTTAACAGACGAATAAGATATATATATAATTTTAATGAGCGCAAGACAAAAAGGATTCGCCTTCATTCAAATGCAGAGGTCTTGACACTTTTGTCTACTGATGTGAACTTAAGAAGGCTCAAGCATTACAAGCTACATTACAGAGTCGTGATTGAATGTTAGTCAACAGAGCTTAATCATTGGAATAAACTTCTGCACACGTTATCGTTCATAAGTAGTATTGCTTATTTAAGGTTTAATTCTACGACTGCAAACATCTATATAAAAAATGAGTCTACATTTTTTTTTCATCGTTCATTAAGACACAAATCGATATTAATTTTGTTCAATTTAATCCAGAAATTTTTTGATCTTTGCTGTTTTAAAAGATTAGTTGGTTTTTCGATACACTGTCACAGACATTATTTTCTCGATTTTGATTTTTCTTCATCTCATTCTGACTATAAATAAATTAATAAAAATTATAAGCAGTCGTTTAATTCTATTCTCTGATATATTTATTAATTAATGGAACGTTCATTATTCATTATTTATATTTTCCATAGACAATAGTGTTAATCCCAACATTTTATCTATAACGTCCCTTACTGATCAATTTATTTCCTTACCCGTGTTTTGACACAATGCCGAAATACAGATTAGTTTTTCGCATTAAGAATTACTTTTTCGTGTATTTAATTTTTTAAATCGAATGTTCGTTTATTATTATTTGACGTGTAAGTGATTTATATATGGAAATTGTCATTATTCCCACGCACGCAACATTATAAAATCACTAAATCAAACCGGGTGTTATTTAGTACGTATACTACGATCATTTTGCGCATTCGGCTTATTACTTGTTGAAAATCATTCTCTATTCACACGCAGATTTTATTTTCTATAACCTTCAAAAATTTTAGTCCAAGGAAGGCAATATTGATATATATTTCAATTTACGTTATTTACAGATCATTTATGAATGGGATTTGGAAAAAACGTATTTTTTTTACCACAAAACTAACTAAAAACGGTTCAAATGCCGCAGGAAAAACAATTATTCCAGTTTTTTGGAACATTAATATTTTAATAATTACTAAAAAAATTCCACCTAAATTTAGGCGTGTATGGTCGAAATGGTAAACATTCTAAATTGAGCATTTCGATCAATTTAGCAATAACGTTTTGAAATAGTGAATAATTCGATAGAAAATTACACTTCGAGATATTATTTGAATTCTAAATTTAGATTTATCTGTTTTAAACGAACGTATACACTATCAAAAGAGACGTGTTTACTATTTTCAATGTCTAAAGCAAAATTTTTTAAAAATATACTGTGTGGTATAGTTTCAAGTCAGTGATTACGAAATATTAAAAACGAAAAGAATAAATTAAAAACATAAATTTATTTCCTTAAAATACATCCTTTTTATTATTACTTCTACACGGAAATCAATTTCTATAAGGGAAAGAAATGAACGAAAACAACACGTTGATATATCATCGTTAACATGACGCACAATTACGTAATAGATTTCGTCAATGCGGAAATACCGCAAATATAAAGAAGAGAAACCAGTTTCGGAAAGTTGATGCTGGATACAAAAAAAAAATGTTGAATTCTCTTTTGCAGTGAATACCGTGCGTCTACGTACGAAATAATGAGTACGATGGGATACAAAAATACGTGTAAAAGATTTATGCTGCATTTCAACGAGAACATGAAATTAATGTGGACACCGATGATAATTTCAAACGTAAATAACCTGATAATTAATGTTCACACACCCACGATGTGTTATATATATATTCGGATATTGAACACGCAAAATTGTAGTTAGCGTCAGTTTTATCACACATTTTTTTTGCGCTCCAAATATATATAAAAAAATATAATAGTAGATCATCACGCGCACGTTAACATTGAACTAATTTGATACGGGTTGTTTATAATATGATAAATAAATATCGATCTGGGCTTGTTCTTCTAAACATACTTTTCATAATTTTCTTCCCCAGAGAAAATATTTAACTAGCTTTTTTCTGTTTTTATTACGCAATATAAAATATTATAATATAGCGTTATCAAGGGATCACGATTGAACTCGTAAATTGTTTCTTCCGTGTTATCACTTTACATTCGGCTATTTTTTTTCCCATAAAATGAAAAACACGAATTAAATTATATCCGTTACGCCTAGCTCTACATGCTTCGTAAAAGTGTATAGTAATATAACTTGATAATAAAACAAAAATTGAAACACGCGGTTTTTTTTTTTTAATTTTAGATAGTTTTCTTTTATATTTTGTTCACGGAAATATTCGCAGATCACAATTATAATTTTAGCACAACAAGTTTAGACTATTTCACCAAAACAGCTTGATTAAATTTTAAATTATTCATATTTCGTTATTATAACGAAAATCAATAAATCCCGATAATAATATAATACATAAATAAGTGTCAAACAACGTTGTTAACGTCATTTTTTAATTAAGAAATAAATGCAAGTTCAGTGAATGCAACATAAAAGCTAGTAAATGTAATAAAATCGTGGAAAATACGCACATTTACACGTTATCTAAATAACTGAATGAAAATCTTTATATTTTTATGAATCCACTTCTGCATCTTTAAGGGATCCCATCAGATAAATTGAAATATATTTAATGTTGGGATGTAATTTATTTTTAATTTTACGTATTATTTTTCTTTAATGTCGATTTTTAAAATTAGCACATTTCATATACATTAATATGTACAGAGAAATAAAATAAAATGGAAAAATAACACACAGAAGTTAATACTAATAGACGAACAAAAATTAATACATAACTTTTTCTTTTATTAACTTATTGTTTTAAACCCTCATTATATTATTCTTTAATACAATTGTCAGAACATCTTTTAAATCTAATGTTATGAAATGAATCAATTCGTTTAGTAACGAAGCAATTCCGTACAAACGATATTAATCATTCATTCATCAACTTCGACTAATAACAAAATTATCGAAAAAATGACATTAAAACAGAAAAAATATACACACACGCATTTACTAGCGATACATATACACGTCTTTTATAATATGTCTAATAATTAGAGGGCTTGCAACGATTTAATAACACCGAGTAAATCGGTTTGTGTTGGAACAACTAACATAACCACCATGATCAAGAATTTGAGCAAAAACTTATGCTCCAATAAATCATCAAATTATATATATATATCCACTTAAACATGATGTCATTTTTCATTACAGAAAGGCGAAAACTAAAAACATATTAGAATTTCATAGACAGAACTGTAGCAAAATCGAATAGCAACATCTTCTTATATTTCGTTTTCAATTATTATTTTGTGAAACATAATTGAAATATACGTCATAAACGAAAGATAAATACTCAATATTGGATCTACCAACTAATATTCAGCGTAAATGAATATACTGAAAAATTTATGTGTTCTATACTCAGAATAAACATTCATAAAACTAAAACGATGAAATGCACGAGATCCAGTAATAAAACTGCAATCTTGAAAATCAGAGACAAAGTTGTAGGAAACGTAGATAATTTCGTTATCTAGGAACGTTGATATCTAACGATTGAAGAGATATAATGGAAATTAAAACAATAATCGCCATGACCGAACAAGCGTTTGAAAATCTCGCATACATATTTAAGGATAGGAAATTAAATATTAAATTAAAACTTCGGCTGATCTAGTACTATGTCACGTCTATATTTAAACATGCGTGTGAAACATGTCTATATTTAAACATGCGTGTGAAACATGGGCAATAAGCGCAGAACACTTAAAACGACAAGAAGACGTTGAAATGCGAATCCTGAGGATATGGCGTATAGCATGGACAGAAAAAAGAACGAATAAATATGCATAGGAATGATGTGGCCTCAAATCACCGATAATAGTTCAGGATATCCTTGCTAGGAAACATCTACCGCATAAGATCAGGAAAAATTGTATCTTTCTGCTGGCTTTACAGGGTAAGTTGAAGGAAAAGTGCCAAGGGAAGGAAACAGAAATGGAACCGCCTTTTTTCGGAGAAAATAAAAAAGTAGTCGATATAATAAAGGATGCTAGGAACAGAAAATACTAGATCATGATGTAGGCTAACTTCTGTCATAGCAAATTAGCTGACATTTCTATCTAAATGTGATTTTTAGCAATTTTTAACATGGTCAGATGATGCGTTATTCTCTTTTTTTTTAATTAATCATACTTTTTCTAACCGAATGCAACTTAGACCAACCTAACCTATTTATTTATTATTGTAAAAAGGTTATTAAAAATAATTTTTAAAATAAAACAACAACTATAACAATCCAATCGATATTACAGCTACATACTTAATTTGAAAAGGTATGTTAAAAAATTTTCCGCACTTTTATTTTTCATCGTGTTCACAAGATACATAGATTTATCCAAGCCCCAAACGGTTCTGAAAGTGTTCTAGGAATGAACCGTTTTCTCTAACAGTGATTAGCATTCGATAACCGATAAAATCAACTAACCTTAAATCTGAACATTATATGTGAATTCCGATATTTTAGTTTAAAATAATGAAAAATAAAAACTTCAACACGTGTGTAGTAGAAAATAAGTAAATGTACACTCAACGTATATGTGTATCACAGATGAGTAAAAATTATTCAAGAGCATTCAAAATCAATAATTTATAATTAAATTAAAAATTAAATATCAAAATCATCTCTCATTTAAATAGAAGGTAACTCGTCCATATTTTTGACTAACGCTTTTAGATTATCAACTGACTGATAACATGTCTTATTGTTATAGTCTACGATATCTTAAAGTAAATAACATTATCTGCAAACGTGCTTTCTTTTACTTCTTTACTGCTTATCTTATTTTATTCCTTCAATGTGTTTATATATATGTATATATATATACTTAATATGTAATTTAACATGTGTATAATTTATTGTACTTTATTAAGCGAGGTTAATTTACATAAAAAATGAACTGTAATCACGACAACCGAATAGTCCACTTTCACAATTTTCTAATTATTATATACGAATATTCCAAACATATTAACTGATCATATCAGACAGATGAATTTATTAAAATTAACAAAACTGTTTAAATTATTTACGATGGTTAATTATGAATTTCTCTGGTATATGGTTTTGATTTACTTTTAAGACATCAAGTGAATTAAGAAAAAAAAGTTAACATTTATACGGTAGTTCCAATGAAATTATATACTTTATTTATTCAAGAGAATGATCCATATAAATAAATTCGATCGTACAAAAATTAAAATTCAACATATACACCACCAATTTAAGTATAATTTTAGATATTTTCTAGGCGGCCAGATTCTAAATTTTCTTTCTTTCTGTTATTACATTTACCAGATCAAATTTTCCATGAACTACCACAATAAGATTTCAAGTATTTAATTTGAATTTAACATGTTTAGATTTCCCTATTGATTTTCGGAAGTGACATTTTATATCAAAACTATTTAAATATCAGTTGACAGAGTAAATGAAAATATTCTTTGTAAAACTAAAGTAATATACTTCACTTACCCCCCGTAGTAAAAATGAAATGTCAACACTCTGTTATACCGCCAATTTGAACATATTTAGATAATCCATGAATGTAGATGAAACAAACCCAAAAATAAGTAGAAAAACAAAGCCACGAATATAAATTAAAGATTTAAATCATTTCTAAATGAATTACCACGTAACATAAATAAAAACGCGATCACTTACAACAAAATACAAATAAAACACGGAACCAAAATGAAAATGTTCAATGTTGGATTAAAGTTGAGAAATAAAATAAACGTGAATCTGAATATGCATTAACGAAATACGCAAGACTCAAATTTATATTTACTAAATATTTCCAGCAGATAGCAGCCCGACATTTCACAAATACCGGAATTTATAAAAAATTATTTTTCAGTTTTCTGTGTTAAATTTTTCAGTTTTATCGCAGCGTTTTGAAATTAATTTTTCCATTGTATCAATGTTACGTCAACGAAATAATTTTTATTATTTCAACAAAACTTTATTTTTTGTCAAATTACAATTTTTTATAAGTGAGTGCAAATATGTACATTTTTTAAACGTACTTATTTATCATCATTCACCCATTGAATACAATTATCTAAAAACACAATATAAGTTGTAAACTATTTCATTCTTTATGAAATTCTGGGAAACACAAAAAAGTTATTTTTAGGGTAATTGCGGGGTTTTATTTAAGTGTTTACCGTTTATTGTTGTCAGTTTTGTAGTTAGTTAAAAATTTGGTATTTATTTAGGTTTTTTTTCAAGGTAAATGTCACATGAAGATGTCGCTGATTAATATAAACTTTCCAGAAATGACAGAAGGAATTGAACTTTCTGAATTGTTAGTAATTAAGTATTTATTTACATAAAATTTGTATTCTAATATAAAAAATGTGATAATTTTTGTGATTTTACTGTGTTACTAATATACCAATAAAATTACATTAAAAATTATAGATGACTCTAATGTTATTACCATCAAAAATTCTGTATATGTTCAAGTATGTTGCTTATATGTTGATATAGATAAATAGAGCAAATTAAAAATATGATGTACGCATTCTTAACTTTTGAATAATTGATAAGTTAATCTAATGGAACAATCTCATTACATATAGTTTAAAATAAGTAAATAAAAAATAAAATCAATTCCCATATTTTTGTGTATCTGTGAGTGTTTCATGAAATACATTTTCTTGTAATTGACGTATTTTTTGTTTCTTTCGAAACTTGCCTATTTTTTAAGTATTTTACTATTGTTATTTATTAGTGTCACAGTTTATTAGTATGTCAGTGTTTTGTTTACACTGCAGCAAGTTTAATTTGATAGTATTTCATTCATCAAGTAAAAATCTTTTTTTTGTTACCAAGATTCTTCAGTTTACAATAAAAACGGACTCCAGATGAAGAATATTTTTTTTCTTTTTTCCCCTTTAAGTATTAAGTTATTAACCTCCCGAGTCCATAATGTTTTAATTTTGTAAATCTTGTTCCTTGTTTAACCAGCATTTAGATTTCACTTTCAACCATCGTCTTAATTAGATGTTTTAATTCTATACATTTTAAAAACGAATTTTCATTTAATATACCAAAAAAGAAATATTACTTAGTTTTTAATGTAATGTAGGATGCAGATCTGGGCTTATCAGAATTGAATGACTTTTTTTTGGTACTTCATGGAATATATTTACAATAAAGATTTTCTATCGTACATTGTCTACAAATTTGTGGGAGAATCAATATTTGATCGAATAGACACATGGCAGCCAACTCAGAGAACAAATGATGTTCACGTGTTGCTCTTGATCTGGGATCATCGTTTTCTATTTGCTATTGAGAAGATAGCTATGTTGTCATTTCAGGTTTCCAAAAATTATTTAAGATAAATCAACATCGAGTATGACTGATCTCCATATTTTAGGTCTTCCCAGGTTAATCACTTCTAAGTACGTTGTATATACAAACAACAAAGAATACGAGTACAGAGGAATTCAAATAGTTTATTATTATTGATGTTTAGTGTTATGTTATTGTAATTATTCTTATTGTCGTATACTTTACACGAATACTGTCTTCTTTTGAATTTGTTTCAGAGCAACGAATAGTAGGCTGTTAATATTACAAATTGACAAGGATCAAGAATTTATGACCGCCAAGCCAGCTGTCCAAAGTATTAAAAAAAAAAATATTTTTTAAGAATGGAATTTCTTACAACTTTTTATAGATAATTTATGTATAATTTAGTATATGAAGTTCTTTTTTTAAGGGAGAAGGCAATTAAATGTTTTAGGATACAATTTAACAAAAAACTAAATAGTTAATACGATAATAAGTATTCAAAATTACTTCTATGCATCTTAAAATACTTTTTATTTGTTTGTTTTAGAATTGAATTATAATTTGTATTGGATGGTTAAACATGGTGTTATAGGCAATTATAAAAAGGATATTGTGGTTAATGCAATTTTAGATCTTTCGGTAATTATTTATACTTTTATATTTTCTATAAAGAAATTTACCTAGAAATATTTAATGAAATTATCATTTTCATATGTATTATAATTTTGGTTTTTGGGATTTTAACTTTTTCCATACTCAAACTAAGCGAAAAAACAAAATCGAATGATTTTCTAATAACTATTTTATTGTTACATTAATTCACAAACAATAAAATCAATAAAAATATACATATGAAAAAATTTGCTGGTGTATGGGATAACCCAATTTTTTAATCACAACTGTGTTGTCGGCGATGATATATACGTTAGAATTTTGAACTTTTTTCTTATTTGTGGAAGTTTTATTGCTCTTTGTCACCGTATAAAACTTGTATATACACACACACACACAAACATATATATATATGTGTGTGTGTGTGTGTGTGTATAAAAGAAAATGTATTGATTATTTTTTACAATAGAAAGGGAGAGTTGAAATGAAGTGCGTTACAATATAAAGAGGTGTTTAATTGTTGAAGTGTTCCGAGATTTTAGAGTGAACCTAGAACAATTTGGGTTTTTTATACGGATATGCATGCTAAAGTCCAAGTAAGAATAAATATGAATATTTAGTTAATGGAATTAATGACATTATTACTATAACCAAAATATAAAAGAAAATGCGTTAAATAGATCAAAACAATATATTTATCAAATATTTTACAGATTTAACAGCGACAAAAACAAGTATGCACGTATATACCGTACGCAAAGCGTTCTAATTTTTCAAGTTTGATCCATATCTGTAATTGATTTTATTCATTTTAGTCCGCATGATGCTTGAGGAAATAAGTCTCACTTGATGCGGCCAGAAAACATTCTTCATTTTATGTGCGGCATTACCATTGTCTGAAAAATATATACGTGTCATATCTCTATTGACTATTCGATATTTGCTGTTAAATTTATAAGAAAATGCTCAGTTCTACTTAAAATATGTAATATTTGAAATTTCGTCAACATTAGGTATCATTTAATTTTGATTCATGAGTATCAGTAGCGATGTCAGTCGTAAGCGTATTTATAATTGCAGTACTTTTCGTTTAACTAGATGAAATATATATATTTTTTAATGTTAATTAAACCATGTGATAACAATGAGTAAACGTCCTTGTTCATTACTACAATATTTTAAAATTGTATACATAAAATGTTGTTTGTTTTTCTTGCATTTAGAAAACTCACAGTGAAATTTGTTCGATATTTGTGGACATATTTAATGTGTTAGATGCAGAATTCAGCACGCTGGATGTAGTTTCGGAAGAAAGATCTAACTTAAGCCAAATTATTAAAAGTTGTGAAAAAGTAAGCGCATTTACATATTTCAATTTTTAACATTTAATATAAAAATATTAATTAATGAACAGAGCTAATTTTGTTTGTCCACATTAATATGTTGGTACTGCAAAGTGCACATTACATTTTTTAGTTAATATATGAACGGTTTTATATATAATCTTATAATGTAAACGATTTTTATTTGCAGTAATAATTATGTGTACTATTTTTTATTTTAAAGCTATTTACAGATAAAATTCTGAAGGAAAGATTAGATTCTGAAACGCTACAAGAAATAAAAATTTTAAGTAACAAAAATTTTCAGACAAAGTTCATCAAAGTGAAAACGAAATTATAGTAAGTTTTAAACTATGTGATTTATATGTAATATGTGATAAATGAAAAATATTTGTACTGTCCGATGATGGGTTAGGATCATTATTTTCGATAGAAATACGTCAATTTTCATAAGTACGACTTTTTAGATATAATTATAATTTTCACCCGGTTAATACATACTCCTCTTGTAAACCGTGGTCTGTTTCAGTATCCGGCTGAGGTGTTTTCATTTAACGACCAGTTTTTCATGTTACGTATATTAAAAGAATCTCCACATTATTACCTGTTGTTTGAACTTCTTTATTGGTGTAGAATTCAGTGGGTATTTATGTTTTTTATGGTGTTAATTTCAGTCACTTCATGAACGATTCCTTTGGAGTTGTCAAATTATATTTCGCAAGACGTTGCGTAGACGCATGCGAGACCTGTTTGTATTTAAAACTAGCTCTTTTTTTTATTACTTGCCAAATTTAACACGTCTACAGTCCACTCGATGTCAACTGGGAATTATATAAACGTGAGCAACATATCTTTTAAGATGAATAACCTTTTCATTGTATATCCCTGTTATTATCTGTATGGAATACTGGTTTAACTTTATTTTTCCAAATAATTCTGCCGAGCGATACTTTCAATAAATTGTAATACTACACTAGATTTGAATTTTTCTCTTTGTTTTCTATCTTGTTTTTTTATATATATATATATAAATTTTCTGATCATTATCTGAATCCTTCTAAATCACTTTTTACATTCTTAAACTCTGTTTCGATCAGTGCTGTCTAAAATCATATCTACTTTAATTATAAGTATTTAAAAATTTTAAGTTTCTGACATGATACTGCTTGTGGACATACTTATTAGTTTATAAGTGTTCTAAAAACGGAAATATTTAATCATATCCATTTAGTGCAAGTGGCGATCCCCGAGAATGTGATAGGTCATGATGTATTGAAAAACGTTCATACAGGAAATAACAGAAGGTAAAAGAAATAGACTACGACCTCCGAACCGGTTTATAGATTATATCACATCGCAACGGGCTTAACAGCTGATGACGAGCCCTCGTCATGGCATGAGTTTTGTTTATATATTGCCAAATATAAACAATTGTTATTTACAGTTATATTGAAAAATTTCCGTATGTTGATTTGACTGTTTATAACTATCCATAACTGTAATATTTGTAAATAATTACATTAGATGAAAAGTTATCTTTAGGTAATCACGTTTAATATGAAAGTCTCTAATTTTTCTTACAAACTATTATCAATATTTGATAAAATTGCGTATTAATGGTTTTAGTGTATTGACAATTTAGAATTTTATAATGTTTAGAGACTGTTTATTGCGTAGATTGTAGGTCTCAGGAGGGCATTATAAGAGCTCATGTTGTATTAGCATTAAGGTATTTGTCTTAATGTATTTTTACATTGTGGATACAATTATTTGCAAAATCATTATTTTTCATTTCTATATAATGACTTTTTAAAATCAAACCAAATATATTTTTTTTGTATTCTTCTGATTTGAATTGAAATCTAATTAACAAATGTTCTTTATGTGACAAGTTAGATTTAGGAGACCTGCTCTTGTGTAAAGCAACTTCCACTCATTTTTTATGAGTTGTTCTTGAATATTACTAATATTTATTTCCGTTTTGTCAATTATTTCTTTCACGGGATCTTTTTTAGAAGTTGTAGCAATGTTATGGCGTTCATCAAGAGTTATTAGTTGGTATTAAGATCAGCAAATAAAGACTGGCTACATCTCGCTCACACTGTCCCTCTGCGAATAACATGAGAAGATGATTCCCGTAAACTTTGAGAAAATTTTCCACACACAACGTAAATAAAAATTACAAACAAATCAGAGAATTAAAGTCTAGACGACCACCTTGGAGAACAACAGAACATATGAAGAACACGCCCAAAAACTGGAAGGAAAGATGGACAAATGAATGGGAAAATAGCAAAGCCATTATAAAATTCTAGTAATGAATCCCAAGGAATGGATCTATCACAACGGGAATGGGGCAGAGCAAATAAATTCCGTATTGGACGATGTAATTATGCGTACACATTGAATAAATGGAAAATGGCTTGAAATCTCACGTGCGAATGTGGGGATTCAAACCTTGGGTTATTTGTATAATTGCAAGATCTTTTCAAATAGCATTAAAATTAATCGACACGATGTACACAACATCACGATTAACGCGTTCCAGGGAATATCTGGACTCTCCATAGATATCTAAATTGGTGTTCCTTTTTTTAGCTACATGCGAATGAACGAATGATGTTTTCATAAACCTCAAAACCATTTAAGTTGGCTGTTTGTATTCTGAGAGCAATTGAATATGATGTTCGTAAATACATACATGCAACTTTCATATAATTTTTTAAATCCAGGCCGAACACGTCTAACATCAAAAATCGATAATTCATAACTTACCATACTTTTTTCGACAAATTATGTTGAAATTGATACGGTTTGATTATGCTATTGTTCTCTCAATATCTTTTGAAAAACCCCGATACTACATAATTGTTTATTTCTTTTAATAATGAGTAATTGAGAAGTAGAGTTAGATGATACACGAATAGCGCCAGGGGGTGGGTGTGTTTCAATATATATATATGTATTTTTTTTTATTTTTCATCTAAAACGAATTGTAAGTTACAGTGAGCGTATGTTTTTGTCGTTTGTTAGCATATTCTATTCTATTCTTTTAGTTCAGTCTTAAGACTGGTCTCTTTCCATGATGATATATTTCCAATGTTCCGATTTTCCGCGGCTCTTTTTAACACCTTATAGCTACCGAGCCTCGTGTATCGTGGTAAGGTTACTGTGAATGAATTTCTGGGTCTTCCATGTCCTCGTTTTGGATTTTGTCCTTTTATATTAGTATCATGCTGTCTTTCTCTATCCACCTGTGAGAAAACGTCCCTATCATCTGCCATCCATGTCTGTTTTGCATGTCTGTATCAGAACACTTTTCTCATGTCATTATGTCACCGAATGTTGACCTTTATTATGGATCACCACCAGAATGTTATCGTTTCCTTAACCACGTAATCAACTTTCGTTGTATTTCAGTCGCTAGCTACATGTTGAAGAATTTATTTAAAGACATCTAGACCTACTTTAATTGTCTTAATCATAAGATATAAAAACATAAAATTTTTAACTTCTTATATAACGTAAGATTTGTTTATACATTTTAGTTACAAGCAGAAAAAATTTAATTTACTTCGCGAAGAATCAGAAGGTTATTCAAAATTGATTACAGAATTACAGCAGAAAAACTCTACCGTTAATTACATTTTGGAAGTTATTATGTCGCTTGTCGGTAAGATATGAATTTATACATATGTATAATAAATTAATTATAAAAATTTAAAAAATGTATTTTTTGTTAATGTTTCATTGTCTGAAATAATTAAATTCGTGCTGATTTGAAATTATTCGTAAATAGTTATGGATGAATTTCAGATATATTTACAATGGTAAAAATTATCATAGTTACGTAACATTTTGTGTTTAATAAACTGTTCTACTTCAAGTATATTAATTTTTCAATTGTTAAGGGCTGCTCGTTAGAGTAAAACCATAGTATTTGTATAGGACGCACGAGGAAATTATTAACTGTTGAAAATAGGTGTATGGGTGCAATTAATCTCCGCCAGACATATAATTGAAGTTTTAAAACGCAAGTTTTTAGTATGATGCTACATATTCCACGAATAAAAAAACATTCAGTTACAGGAGAACTGGGAATTAACCTTCCAAACGAAAATAATCAAATATTACGAACCTCCTAATTAAATTGAGATAGAAGATAAATGAAGTTTCCAGTCAGTTATATACATTCCGTTTACACGTCAAATGAATGCTGTAATTAAGTTGAAGATTTGTAACGGCATAAGACTGAAAATAGCAGTATGAGAATGATAAAGTATTATGTAACATAATTTTATATTCGTGATTTCTTAATACATAAGTATAAGTTATAAGCCTTGTAATCCATATTACAGTTATAATTTATGGGGGGAAATTATCTGTATAACAAATGATCTTTATTTGCTCATATATATTTGAAGATAAATATAAATAATCCCCATTTTTTCAATCTATAATATTATCAAATTTTATTTATTCTGCACGAGATAACTTTTGCATCACATTTCATATACTACATTTAACACGATGCTTACTGATACATTTTGTTATTCCTTTTGTAATTTTCCGTGTATTTTAACAACCATATAATTTGTCCATTTCAACAATGTTCCACCGCATTCACAGATTTTGTATATTTTCAACCTAATATATTAACGTTTATTTTTCTTTTTTCCTTGTGTTGCTGCGAGACTAGTAAAACCTCACATTTCTAGAAAAAATTATCAGAACATGTGTAGAGTGTACTTAGTTATATTCGTGAAAATTATTGTTTAACAGTTCGGGAAATCAAGAAAATAAGTTTACCCGAAGTGTAGATCTGGTGGAGAATGACAAAAGCGTCCTGAATAGAAATTAAAAATAACAAATTCTAGAGGTAATGTATGAAAACAGAAGTTTATGTGTATAATAATTTCATTAAAAATATAACAAAACTGCAAAAGAACGAGAAGAATACTGATAACGTTTATAATGGACAGTATATGTGTGACCAAGTGAATATAAGACAACATCCAGAATTTTAGTTAGTGGCTACGAGTAGAACCAGATGGTTGCTTTAATTTTTTATATACATAACGTGTGTGTGCGTGTATGAACATCTCACTTATAAATACGTGTTATGGTAACATGTTTTAATTTTACTAATTGTATTTTTATCTGATTAATTATTCGAGTAATTGCAGCACAACAACTTTTAACGTACCTACCTAAAAATATTCAAATCTTGCTCTTTGATAACATAGTGAACCATTATACAATACATTTGAAGATTTGTTTCTTTATTAAAGGGTAATTACATCACTTAATCGCAATTTTTACCACTATATTGTAGGGTAAGATTCTGAATACTTGTTATTATTTTTTTTTACTTGAAAAGCAATTTATTATATGGATATTTTCGTATTTAATGTTCTTATATTTATAAAAGGTACATTCATTTATGTTTTATTATCCTTCCGCAGGAAATTTCAATTTAGATCCGAATCGAGTTCTAGATATTATATTAGATGCGTTCATCGATCATGCTGATAGAGAAGATTTTTACATCCGTTTGATAAAAGAGTATATGAATGAATCGAAAGTTCTGTGCGAAATTATAGGATTTAAGTATATACATCATCAGAATTCTCAAGAAATTACACCACCATCGTTATACATTATTACTGCGCTTTTACTTCAACATAAACTGATTCGGTTCGAGGATATATATTGTTGGGTAAGTTCAGTAGTGCTTATTTCCATCTAGTAAGTATTTCACGTGTCTTAAATTCAGATAATCGAGTAAATACTACTACTCTCAACTTGTTAAGAACAATATATAAACCATATGTATATTTTTTTTATACTAAAAAAAAATCTGAACATATAGAAATCAACCATGAAAGCTAAAAATTGTAATCAGTAAATTATATCAGACTAAGCAATGTATCTGAAAAACAACTTTATCGTCACACACACTAACTCGAAATTTGTTACCAAAAAAATAAACATTAAAAATTTCGATCGTTTCTTAAACAAAAAATTAAGTCGATTATTAAAAACAATCTCAAAACGAGCAAAAGAATGATAACATCAAACATCTAATACCGAACTCAATTATTGAGAATGAATTGAAACCATTAAAGATAACGCGACAAATATAAGCTATTAGTATGAAGATAAACTTTTCCATTTAACTATTGAATTCTACATGAATTTGAATGATTTGTAGAAACTACTGAAATCGTTTAGGATTAGATGAAATAACGTACCGAATATTTTTCCATTTCTGTTACATAATGTAAAAAAAAAATGTGGTCACATTATAGTGTGTTCAAATTCAAGATTCTAACAGACAGACATGAATTACAATAACCAAATTGAATGAAAGCTATCTGTTCTTCGATTGTATGACTGCGCCTTAACGATACCCATATCATTATATTATATTTAGAATTACGAGATCACCAACTGAACGAAGGTCTGTCCATTGCCGCGCGTTCTTGAACCAGAAAGTTCTTCCTTTTTCTGGGGGTCCCTCAATTTCTCTTTAAATAACCAGTTTTGTTAGTTCATACATTTGACTTCTGATTAAATTTCTGAAATATTTGATTTTTCTGTTTGGGTCAGGAATACTTTTTCATCTGTCAGCTTCTCTACCAACGAAATTCATAGTACTCTTTTGTGCAACTACATTTCCCACATTTTTTAATGTCTCGGCTGTTAACATTTTTGTTTTCAGTCCATATGAAATGATACTATAGATATAACATAGTTCTCCATCGTGTTTTTAAATTTATAGAGCGATTTGTAAAGAAATTTTTCATTTTTAAGGAAGCGTTTTTGTCGTATCCGAGTGAATGTTCTTTAAATCTAAATTTCAGAGTCCAGGGATTCGATAATGTAGCTACTGAAGTGTTTGAGTTCACGCGTTCTCTGGGATTTTTGTCCATTAACATTTTTGGAAACAACTTAAATTATAAAATACGGATAAGCACATTCAACGAATAGTGTCGCATGTATAACTTTAAATCACCAAGTGAAAACAAACATAAAATTGAAGAATATGAAAATAATAAATAAACCGCACCATATTAATAAACTAGTTAACTGAGAAACAGAAAGTCCTATCTCTAGTTAAGAGTGAACACAAATACATACGTGAGATTGAAATAATTAAAGAAGACGCGAAAATCAAGCAATTCATTATTTGCGATTACCCCAAACAAACATCAACATTCGAAGTTATAATGTGAAAATTTATAAACACACGATGTTAAACGAAATCGTTACAATCAGTAATTGAAAACAACAGTTTTAAAATTGAAAATTGCTGAACACGAACATACTATTGAGTTTATCAAAATATACGTGTTCGGTCATATTTCTGTGTTGGTAGTGTGCAAATGATCATACCAATCAGTTTATATGCACTAGTCAGAAAAGTAATGTAATAATGAGTACAAATATCAATTACATATGTCAAGAACAAACCGCACCTATTCGTTACGACAGTAAGCTGTACCATTTAATAATGAATCACCCCGTGTGTGAAACTATATTTTGTCATGTAAAACGATGTGATAATTACAAAGTGAATTAAATTCCCCTGTTATCATGCTGATTAATATTGTTTTGTTATAATTTATAAAATGTTCGATAAACAAGTTTTATATATTTGATCTCAGCGGAGTATATATCTGGCGTTTATTCATTTAAAGGGGACGCACAATAATTTTTAAAAGTGTATAAAAATTTGTAATATGTGATAATAACGACATTGTTTTTGGTGTCGTCTGGTTTCGCTACTATCCAGAATAACGAACTTTTGACGTGAAATAAATTAAAAACTGAAGAGTGAACAGTTTAGTTTTTTTTTTTTTTTACTTCTTCAAATTCTGAGTATTTGAATTACAGTCTTTTGTACTTTCGATTAAAATTTTGTAATAACTATATTCATCATCATCCTGTAGCTTCTTCTTGTCAGAAGATGGCATACATCAACATTGATCTATATTTCCCTTTTTTTAGCTGATTTGATAATTTCTGTAATTTTCCTTGTATAATAACTATATTAAAATGTATTAATTTATCGTTCAGATTTTGAAATTTTTTTCAATTTAGTGAAATACTCTTTCGACGATTTTATTGGAAGTAAGTTCATAGGTAGTCTAGTCTAATATCGATAAAAACCTGTTTTAGCTGATGCCAGCTGATGCTGACATAATCGAAGAATGGAAGAAAGAATTTGTTGATAACGATATTCCTTTTAAGAAAGGATTCAGTACAGTCGTATTATTAGAAAAGAATACCGAACCTGCTGAAATGATTCAGAAACCATTCGAAGAAGAAGACGTAGATAAAGTAAGTTATCGTTGTGAATTTTCATATTAGCTTTGTTTTTAAAAGGTTTAATTTGGTATTTAACTTTTTAAAACGATGTTTTTTTTAATAATATATACATATATAAATAAATAAATAAATAAATAAATTTACAATCAGTGATTTTACTAATACTTTTATTGTTGCTTTAATTAGTTAATGAGCAGTGGAATTGTTAAACAAGTTCATGTGCAGGTTGCTTTTAATTTTGTCAGAGAAATTAATGATTATAATTATCACCATCATTAATTCACTCGTTATTCGAGTGTAGAGTACTATCCGCTTTTATGAGTCCTAAGGTAGCTAAATCGATTCTCGCGGCACATTCCTTTCCGCATGAATCACATGTAAATGCGACAGAATTAATGTAATCTACTCTAGTCGTTTCGAGTAAGCCTTTACGTCGTTTCATTTTCCTTTCCTCCGTAGCTCGAGCTTTTTGATCCGCTTTCTGTAGACCATTTTCTAATGCTTGCCTCCGGGTTTTTAGACCCGCTAGTAGTTTATCCAATTTCTTGGGATCAATTTCTCATTTTCAGTATTGGACATAAATAGTCCTTATCACCAACAAGGACGTCCAATGCGACATTTGCCAACAAGAAGCTGATCGTAAAGGGATTTCTTCGGAAGTCTACCGCCGTTCATTTTAATTTTAAACTGTTATTATAATGTAGCATTTGAATAGACCTGCAGTTAGCTCGTACTAAGATTTCTCGATTCGTCACTCAGTCCTACGAATGAACACGCAGTAACCGGGGCAGTGCTCTCTGGTGGAAAACTTTCAACAAACGTATTCTTATACGAGACCCATGTTTCTGAACCATAAAGGAACGTCAGTAAAACAATGAACTTATACATTATTAGTTTTGTTGACAATAAGATCGGCTTGTTATTAAAGATTCTTCTTATTTATTGCAGCTGAGGCAGCTTGTATTCTACTGCCAACATACTTAAAACTTTCCACCTATTGCACTATTTCTTAGTTTGAACAAGTATTACTTTTGCCGTTTATCGGTAGGTGCTACTTGTACGAGCAATTTAGTTTTATTCTTATTTATAGCTAGACCAAAACTGTTATATATGGTATCAAATATTTTGTTACCGGTCTATAGCTCCCGTACTGTATAAGAAATATAAACATCAACGTTCTAAGCACAATATAGTTTAATTTTAAGATTTTTATTAATTATGCGTTGATTATTATACAGGTCTCTTAATATTTGTTTTTCTTAAGTTATATTTCGTAGTATTATGAATCTAAATTATAATGTGTTTAATTTACATATACTGACGAATAGTGATGTTTTTTAATGATTTTTTCTATAAATTAAAATATTTTTTATTTCAAAATTCAAGTTGATATGTTAAATTGAATACAAAATTATTTTTATTGTAACAATTAATATTTCATTAATATTTACTGTTTAGATTTCGTTTGGTTCTGGTATAATGAATTATTAGTATAATTATGAAGACCGTTTCGTATTTCGTATTTATTGAAATTAATATTAAGCAAGAAAAAATTCCTATACTCTTTTTAAAATTTTCGGTAAAATATTTTTAAAATTTCTCATTATTTAAATGTACATACATATTAATTTAAAGTAAAATGTTTTTAAGGTGTATATATTTAATTAATTGCGTTTGTTTTTTTATATTATTTAGTACGCGGGCAATCAGAAGTTTGGATTAATGCACGCTTTAATAAATGTGGGAGATTGGAATAATTGTCAAAACATTGTAAAATATTTACCATCGCAATTTTTGATGTCATATCCACCGATTACATTTTCTGCGTGTAAATTAATACACTGGCTAATCGATCCGGTGTACAAGAAGTAAATTTAATTATTTGTAAAACTTTATCAAATCATTGTTAATTAAATTTTATATATATATATATATATATATATATATATATATATATATATATATATATATAATCATTTTGTTGCATCCCCTTTCAGGAGGTTGTACATCAAGAACCATTAGTCATCTCATATCTTCCTGTGTCTAGCTGAATTTATTACTTCATGAGTTCTACCAATTGTTCGTTGTTATGTACTCCATCCTTTTCTTTCCTCTTGTTGAGTTTCCAAGTATCTTCCCTTGGACCGCTGTCATAAAAATGTATTCTCGTAATTTATGCCCCATGTATTTTCGCTTTTTTCCTTTTATATCTTCGACTATTGTTAATTTATCGATGTAGCACGTTCGTATTCGAAACGAAATCGGTCCACGTATATTAAGCAACTGCCTATGCGAGTTAATTGTCCAAGATTAAGCTCCATATTCCATCACGGACCATACGTAGTAACGCGCTATATCCATCTTTCTGTTCTGTAATATTTGTCCTAAATTTGTAAAAGCTTGCTTTGCCAGCGCTATCTGCGTTTTTATCTCTTTTACGTCACTCGTGAATATTGCGCCCAAGTATTCGATCTCTCTCACCGGTTTTATCTTGTCGTTAATTTTTATTTTGAGAATTTCATTATCTTTATTTTTTTCGGATTTATTCCAATTCCGTATTTTTTTCCTTCACTGTTAATGATATCCAACATCCTTTGAAGTTGTTCTTCTGTTTCTGCAATTATTACCCTATCGTCCGCGTAACTAATATTGTTCATCATTTTCCCATTTATTTTGCAAACTTATTTTCTTTAATTAATCATTTTTTATTATCTCTTCGTCATACGTATTTAACAACCGTGATGACAATGGGCATCCTTACCTCAACCATTTAATTTACATCTTCCATCGGAGTAATTATTTTTGATTTTAATATTAGCCATTTGTTGCCAATAGAGAATTTTAATGAGTCTTATTTCGTCCACATTATAATTCTGTAACATATCAGTTTTGTATGAACTACTCGGTCAAAAGCCTTTTCATAGTGTATAAGACACGCTATTATTTCTCAAGAAACGTTGAATAATTAGTTTCGATAGCGCCTCTTGTCCCTCGGTTCGCTTTAAATCTAACTTGGGTGGAACTTAGTTGTAGGTCTATCTTTTTTTTTTCTATTTTCGCGTTTATTATTATTAATAGTATCTTTAACGTGTAACTCATTAAAGCTATTGTTCTGTATTGTGTACACGTTTTGTGCCTTTTTTGAAATCGGTATAACGTTAATTTTCTTAAAATCCTCCGGTAACATGCCATCGTCATATATTTTATTTAGTACATTCAGCAATTGCTTTTTTGCTTCAGGTCCGATGCATTTAAGTAAATCCGCTGATATTCCGTCTTCCCCCATATCTTTCTAATTCACACATTTCGATATGAGGTGATTGTTCTCTTTTTATGATATTTATTTCATTTGGTCTAATATCATCTTTATGCAGTTCCGTAATGTAATCCATCCATGTATCAAAGATTTCTTCTTGACTACTGCAATGCTTTCCATGCTTATTTTTTACATTCATTATATAATTGCTTTTTATGTTGCTTCATCATGAATTTTATTTTTGTATGCATTCCTCTACTGTTGTTTCTTTTTTCAAGCCCCTCTATTTCCTTGCACTTTTCTTCATACAATTTATGGTTTGTTTCTATGCATTTACGTATTATTTGTTTATTCATCCGCCGATATGGAGTATTATATTTATCATTTATTTGTCTGTGATTGATTCATCATATTCAATATTTCTTCAGTCATCCAGGGTTTATTTTTGCGTATCTGTTCCGGGTTCATATTTGCTACCGATAAAACTGTTCTTTTACATTCTGTGCATTTATCATCTATATTTTTGTGACTGTTGCTGTGATTTATTATTTTAAAACTGTCATCCAGCTCTTTCTTAAAATATTCCACCTTTTTTGAATTATCCGAAATAACCGTGTTCAGCTGTTTATGATCCGAATTACAATCAGCGCTCGGATACGTCTTGCAATTCTTTACAGTATTCCTATGTCTTTTATTAGAATATAGTTTCTGATTTCTATATTTTCCGCCCGAGCTTGTCCACATGTATAGTCTCCTCTTATAATTTTCAAAACATGTATTGCTAATTATGAATCGTTGCTGCTCCGTAAAATCAACAAGTCGACGTCCTCTATTGTTTGTTTGTCCGAAACCATATTTTTCGACCGTTTTGCAGTCCTTCTCCTACTTTAGCGTTGCGTGTGATAGTAGATCCTCTAATCTATTATAAAATTATTCAACTTTGTCATGATTGTATTATACGGTTGTAGCATATACATGTATAATAGTGATTGGTTTAGGCTTAGAATTTATTTTTATGTATAAAATTCTATCAGATTTCGGGATGATACATTCGATCAATTTACTTATTAATTTTTTCATCATTACTCCTACTCAATTTTCATGTTTATCCATTCCTGTGTATATAAATTCATATTTATCCTTCAAGTTCATTCGACCATTCCTTTGTAATTTTGTTTCGGCTATTCCTGTTATATCTAATTCTAACCGTTCCTGTTCTAGAGCTATGTTTTTAGTTTTCCAGGTTTACATAATGTTCTTACGTTTCATGTTGCTATATTGAGACAATTATGTATTGTTTTCTTTCCAATAGTTCTTAACTATTCTAGATATCTCGCTCTCATATTCTTAACACGTTTGTTCCCACCTGCAGAGTGCCGTACCAAGGAGGGTACGGGGGAACTCAAGTCAGCCTCTATTACTGAAGGCCCATTGCCTGATATACCCTGCATATATATGATTTCTTACATGTGTCATATTTTCGAAAAGAAATACAGTGGTGGTTTCTCGTTTCCTTCCACCGGATTTTCTGTTAGGGTTAACTCCGGTTTTAAGGTGACGTTCACTGATCCGACTGAGGCACATAATTACCCTTCTTACTGTTGCTAAAATGGAATTTTCGTTTGTAGTAGAATTTTTAAAGGAATTAGCATGCGTTGAATATTTAGTAGAAAGATGAACATGTCGTTCCACATACACTTATTTACCACATTGACTCAATAATATATTACGCAACTACAAACCAAAGACGGATAGAAGAGAATTAACAAATTATTTGTATTATACGAATTAGAAAAATTTAAAGAAATAATTCTAATTTTCATATTAATACTAATTAATAATCGTCTGCGTCTAGCAAAAAATTTTCCTCAATCCGTAATTATTAGTAAACAGATAAATCGTGTGTAATTTATCTTATATTTCTAGAGCGATATAATTAACATTGTAATGAAGCAATATTTGCCTAATTCACTAGATTTAGTATTCTTTAGGTGTCAAGAAAAAAAACAATATAATAATGAGAAATCTCCAACTCTATTCAAATTTTTAAGCGCGTATAATGTAAGGAGAAGGAGCTTTATTTTAATTTTTAATATATTAAAACAATAACGTTAAATATTCATTGATTTTAATTACTAATTGTTTTGTATATAGGAACAATAATTTGGGTAGTTACTTTTGTAGTAGCTTTGTTGAACGTTTGAAGAATCAACATGCTCCTAAACAGGCGGAAAATTTTTTAGATTTACGAAAAATCGTACTTCCGGTTATACGAATACTCGGTCCTTATGTGGCTTGCGACGTTAAATTACTTTATAAGATAATCAGAGTATCTAAAGCAGCGGTACTGGAGGTAAATTATCCTTTTTTCATTATGTGTCTTATTATTATTTATTTTATTTTATTCTTAATTTTATAGTGCGTGTGTAACTACCGAGGCTATTACGACACTGGTAACAGATGTAGTAGTTGATTTTAGAAGAGGAAAGGAATTGTATAATTGGGGGAAATAATTTAAAGAATATTAATATTGGAAAAGAAACTAGATGAGGTACGCGGATGAATATGGGGTCGATAGGGGCGAAGTGTGGGGCAGTATATTAAAATATGGCAAATAAGAGGGAGGTTTGGGAGTAAACAAAAGGAACAAAAGCAGGGAAGTTGGTACGTTGGAGTAGATGGTCATGAGGGAGTGATATGTGACCAAGGCGGAGCCTGTTGGGTGCTATATAATCAGAACGGGATAAATTGGCAGCTGGTTTCCATAAGCCAACATTTGGTTTGATAGCAAGAACGAAGTTACGATGGTATGAATTCCACTTCTGTTGGGTGTAGTATTTGATGGCTGTGTTTAGTACTGCAGACGGCGGGGCTTTATAGGTTGTAGGGAAACAGTGCTCTATGCACGCTTCATTTTATACAATTTCCTTAAGATCTGGAACCCATAAGAGGGATACTGGATCTTTATCTTGTGATAATTTGTAAATAAGGGTTTTTATACTATTAACAAGAGGATTTTTGATTTTGTGTTCTTTGAGGGCTGATACAGCGGCGAGGAAGTCCCTCGCGTCACTAGGGTTTAAGAGTAAATATTGAAAATAGAAAATAACCGTATAATTCTGCATCATACATAGAGCAAGAATCATGCAGTCGTATGGGATAGCATAAATCGTTAATGGAGAATAGGCATGTTGTAGGACTAATAATAGAACGGGATAGAAATTTGGCGCCGTCATTAGAGCATAACGTTGCTGGTAAATAGCTAATTAAGTTATTTGCTTTTAAAATGAACTCATGCTCGGTCATATTCTTATATTACGGAAGGATTACAAGTTTTCTGTAATCAATTCGTATTTTCTTAAATAATTGTTAACGAATATTTTTGTGTATAAATTATGTAATACTTTAACCAATATTTTTATTATAACTCGACATTTTAAACGCAATTTTCAGACAACTAATTCGGAAATTTATAATCCTTTCGCCGAAAATTCCCTATATTACGATGTATTAACGGTTTTAGATAGTTCTGTTCTTCCTTCGTTGTCTTCCTTGGAACATAATTGTTGTGTTAGCGAAGAAATATGGGATATTGTAAAATTATATCCCTATCATACAAGGTAAACCGTTTAATTCGATTAAATATTTTTATCGTATATGTCTACGTATGACTAATTTTATTTAAAGTTGAAATATTCCCATTTATATATACTTGTTATCACCTAAGGTAATTATATCCGCTTAATGTTACGTTTAAATCAAAATAAACTTGTTGTTCACATTAAGGAAAGATTTTCGGTTAAATGGAGGATATAACGGACAAAAATCTTTATTTGTTTCGAGTATATTATTTGTGTGCTTAATGAAGAAGCCTATTGTCAAAGATTGCATCAAGGTAACGCAACTGATCACATCAATCTATATTAATTCATTAATCTCATCTACAAGATAAAACAGCTAGGTTTTTTTTAATGCTTGTCCAGCTTAAAGTTCGATAAAATTTTTTTTTTGTTCAAACAAATATTATTTAAAAGAATAATAAATATAATAAAAATTAGTAACAACGTCAAAGACCAAAAAGTGTGAATTTTTAAAAAGGAGATAATTTATTTTATTCAAATAAAAAACATCAAAATTTAATGCAATTTTTGTTCTTCAATGTTTTCCGATATGGTTGGATTTGAGAAACTGAAATTCTCAAAATATTTTGCAAATTTTCATCGGTCAATCTCGTTCTATATTTTGATTTTATGAAATTCATTCTTGGAAAAGTAAGTGGTTGAAAAAATGCAAATCATTGATTTTGCAAAATTTCTTAAATTAGGAAATTTATTTTCTGGTTGATCTGAATAGAAAGAAACTAAATTATTTTCATTCAAATTATTTTTATATACATTGTTCGATTGACTCTAGTTGTAAATCCTTTGGTGCTTTTAAAATATCAAATTTAATAGGATTTTTAAATATTACTATATCAGTTGTTTTTTTTTTTTTTTCATAAAAATCTTGAAAGCGATAACGAAAATTTTCATCTAATAATTTTAGTGAATCAGTATAAATATTATTTGAAGAACATTGTTCGTCATTGTTTATTAAAAACGTTTGGAAAGTAGGAAAATTATAATAATTATTCTTTTCAAGTTCTGAAATAAACAATTTTATTTCGCATTGAACATTTTTAATTTCTGTAAATAACTCATTGATTAACTTTTCTTCGCCTTGTAATGAAATAATTAATTTATTGAGGCAAGTTATAATGTCAACGAGAAAAGCTAATTCGCTTATCCATTTACAATTCGATAATTCTTGTATATTATTTTCTTTTTCTGTTAAGAACATTTCAATTTCGCTTCTCAACTCGAAAAATCTGTTTAGAACTTTTCCAAGACTAAGTCATCATCTTTTTCTTCTTCGTCATCGTTGTGTTTTCAGACGTCGTGACCATCATAAGCATTTTTTAACTATTTTCCGCCATTCATTCCGATTCTGGGTCGTTTCCATCAGTTGATGTGTCGATAATATCATCCTCGCTTTATCGAGTCGGTGGCCGTCCTTTATTTATTTTTCTCCTACTAATCCCTGTATGACCGTCTTTTCCAATCCATTTCGGCGTATAACATGGCCGAAAAATCTGAGAGCTCTTCTTTTTATCTTCTGCACCAGTCTATGCTTTTCCTCTATTTCCAGATCTGCTAAAATTGATGTATTAGATCGATGTGCAGTCCACGGTATTCTGAGCATTCTTCTATAACAGCATAAAGTTTTGTTTAACGTCCATGATTCAGATCCGTAGTTCATTATCGAAAATATTATCGTTTCAATTAGTCTCTTCTTAGTTATTATCTATATAGAATGGTTTTCCATATTTTATTTTATTTTACTTTAGAAAAATACCCAATATCTTCATATTCTGCATCTATTTCTCTTAAGAATTCTCGAAACGTTCGATGATTCATATCGTTCTTGCGAATATGACTGATTGATGTCACTACAATATTCATAACATTTTCCAAATTTATAACTTTTGCACAAAGTGCATGTTGATAAAGAAGTTGTAGAAGAGTCTGTTTAATATTCAATTCTTTAAATTTGTTATTAATCAATCCTATTAAACCAGTATTGCGACCTGTCATGTTTTTTGCGCCATCAGTTGTCACATTTTTAAATTCTCCCACTTAATATCGTACATACTGAAAACATCTAATATTTGCAAAAATATATGTGCACCTTTTGTATTACCATAAAGACTTGAATGTAGCAAGTTCTTCTGTTAAACAAAATTGCTTATCAATTCCAATGATAAAAATCAACAGTTTAGCGGTGCTGTGTAGTTGCTTCCATAAAGCGCTTACTCCAATTGTGAAGATTTGATTTATTAAACATATTAGTAGATATATTTGCAATTCGTCGAACTACTGTACGTGTAATAAACTAATATCGGCAATTTTTTTTTATTTTATCCGAAAAAATTTCGTTAACAGCAGCTAAAATACATTTTTAATGAACTCACCATCCGTAAATGGTTTGCCATGCTCAGCAATTAACTTCGAAATATATAAACTCGTTTTGACTAATGCTGAATTTTGTTCGTTAGACTTTTTAAACATATTTTGTTGTGCTTCTAAGACTTTTGTAATGAATCAATTTTATTTCGTCTAAATTGGGATTCAAATTTATCATACTCATTTTTATATTTCTTGTCGTAGTGACGACACAAATGAAATTCTTTAAATACACTTGTAGATTCTTTGCAAATTAAGCATAGTGCTTTATTGTAAGTAACAAAATAATCAAAAGTACACTTTTCATTAAATTCACGATTTTCCTCATTAATTTTTCTCCTTTTTGACATTCTATTCATTTTAACTACTGATATAAATTATTTTATTAATAAAATGAAAATAACTTACGTATTTCTAATTTTTTCTAAGAATAAAGATGTCGCATGAACGCGGTTTCTCGTTACAGAGAAACTTCACTTACTAAGCGTAAATAGCACTATTCAAATGCAAGTACATATTTCTAATATCGGCAATACACAGCGATAAAAAGCGTGGGAAAACGACTGTATGTGAGACGGGGTCTACTTGAGCTGACTCGCCGCGCCTAGTCGTGACTCGGGTTACAATCGATTATGCATATTTGACCTTGCATACCAGTTTTTTTTTTTTTAATTTAAAAAAATATTAATAACAATTTTTACTATTTTATTCTTCTAATTTTTACTTCACCCTATACAAATTATATTGATCGGTAGGGCGCACGTTGCCGACCCCTGCTTTACAGTATAATAATTTAATTTAGTTATTGTGGTAAAGTACTATACTCCCGTTACACAATGTTTGTAAATTTATTTGTTTAATTTATGTAAATATGTGAAAATAAATTTAAAATGTTGAATATATTGGAGAGTAATGATTTCATAAATTATAAACCGAACAAAATCATAACACCATTTAATCACTAAAAGTTTTTTATTGCGAAGCTTTTCGACAGTTACGTCATTTTCAAGCATACAATAAATATTAAAATCCTACGAAATCACACATTTTTCTGAAATTTTTGATTTTACTATAATTTTCTCTGTTTCATTTGTAATTTTTATTATTATTACGTGATTATATGTTTATTAACGTTTATGTTTGCTGTATAAGTTTTTTATAAAATCGTACCTTATCGAAAGTTAAAGTCTCATTTGTATAGAGTTCTTTCTTTAGCACAAATATTTATTAATCAAATCACGAAGATATCTTTAATTATAAGAAATTTAATCCAGAAAAGTTATTTTTATTTAATAACAATGCGTTGGTTCACATTTCTAATTATCCATCTGTTATTATTAATGAACTATTTTTATATGCATACACACACGTAGGTACTTTTTATACGATCGGTGGAAAAATTGCGTTATCAAGAAATACCCGCATTTGGCTTGGCATAATGCTTATGTACAAAAGAAATCAAGAGAAGTGATGAAACGAATCAGTAAAGAAGCTTCGAAAGTTTTCGGTCGGTTGTTGGGGAAACTTACGCATTTTTGTGCTGGTGCACTATTTGATTATGTACGTATATATATCTTATATATATATATAAATGCTGTGTTGGTTTGTGTACGCTTCAAAAACTCAAAAAGTTCTGCACCGATCGAGCTGAAATTTTAGCATGATATATAATCCGCATCAAGGATTGTTTTTATCTAATTTTTGCATCAGTCATAAATCGGTTAAAAATTCGCGAAGTTATTCGAATTCGTATATGGCAGCATATACTTTAAGCCGTCTGAACTAAAGCCAGGCAAGCGCGCGTCGTAAAAATTTTTAAACGATTCCGACTTTACAAATAGGCATTACTATACAAGGTCTATAGGATATAGGATAAAGCGAAAAAACCGTGAGAAATAATTTAAAACCCGACTCAAAAATTTTCAAGGACCCCTGTCGATTTTTTTAAAAGTTCGATTTTTTCGCTATAATTCGCGAACGATTCGAAATTTCGAAAAATTGTTCGAGCGAAAGTTATCTGTCATTAAAATACGCGTCTAACGACGGTAGTCGCGTATTTTTATATCGAATACTCGCCGAGAAAATTGGGTTAATAGGGTTTTGGGCCCTTTTTACGGCCCCTATGATAGATGGAGGGTTCGGGTTGTGTTTAAAAGAAAGTAAACGTCGAGATCTATCGTTTATGTAATTACGTAAATGTTTTAAAACTTAACAGGTAACGAGTAATCGCGAGTTGAAAATTTCATTTTCGATTTTTAAAAATTCTGCCGGCGATTTTCGGTCGGCCGATACCACAATGCATTTAGCATGGGCAATGTTAATTGTATATCTATATATCGTTCTATACGTATGTATATATATATAATGTTGATGTATTGGAGAGTAGTGATTTTATGAATTTAGCAAAACAAAATAAAATCGAAGTTAATCACTAAAAAAATTTTTATTACACAAACACGAACGAAGCTTTTCGACTATTAAATCATTATCAAGCTATTGTTAAAAATGTTATAAATAAACCAAAGATATTACTAAGTTTTTTAGTAATATCTTTGGTTTATTTATAACATTTTTAACAATAGCGTGATAATGACTTAATAGTCGAAAAGCTTCGTTCGTGTTTGTGTAATAAAAAATTTTTTAGTGATTAACTTCGATTTTATTTTGTTTTGCTAAATATATATATATATAAATATATATTCGATATACCACGACTACTAGCGCTCGCGCGCCGTAGCGGCAAAAATTATAAGTACTATTTATCCATCCGATGGGTAGAGCTACATATATACATATTAATATATACATATTTTTAAAACATCGATTTTTTCGCGATAATTCGCGAACGATTCGAAATTTGGAAAAATTCTTTTAACGAAAGTTATGAAGGATTAAAATACGCGTCTAACCGTGGTATTCCGGTGTTATTATACGTAATACCCATCGAGAAAATTAAGGTTAAACGGGTTTAGGGTTATGGGCCGTTTTTAAGGGCCCTATGACAGATAGAAGGTTCGGGTTGGACTTAAAAAAAAGTAGACGTCGAGATCTATCGTTTATGTAACAATTTAAATGTTTTAAAAATTAACCGGTAACGAGAAATCGCGAGTTGAAAATTTCATTCTCGATTTTTAAAAATTCTGCCGGCGATTTTCGGTCGGCCTATTGTACAATGCATTTAGCATGGACCAATGTTAATTATATATCTATATATCGTTTTTTATATATATATATATATATATATATATATATATATATATATATATATATATATATATATATATATTTATATAACGAATTTGTTTTCGACTATAATTGTTTGGGATGAATGCACGATGGCACATAAAAAATCGCTTGAAGCTCTTGATCAAGTCCATAGACACCGTTGTGGAAGCAGATGAAGTAGTTAATTATCCAACGGAATTTTTAAACTCACTTGATCTGCCAGGAATACCACCACACATACTTAAATTGAAAATAGGTGTGCCAATTATCCTCTTGCAGAATATTAATCAGCCAAAACTCTGCAACGGCACGCGACTCAGTTATGAAATTGATGAATAACGTATTGGAAGCAACGATTTTAACGGGGCCTTTCAAAGTTGAAGATGTCCTCATTCCTCGAATACCCATGATCCCGACCGATACACCATTTCAATTTAAAAGATTGCAATTCCCAATTCGATTGGCATTTGCAATCACAATCAATAAGTGTGGTTTAGATTTAAATGCGGATTGTTTTTCACATGGACAACTGTATGTTGCGTGTTCCCAAGTCGGCAAACCAGATAATCTTTATATCTACGCAGACAGTGGAAAAAAAAAATATTGTATATCCACAAGTATTGCAAAATTAAACTTATATGACATGTATTCTTTGTTTTATTTCTCATTTCGCAACCATTCAATCACAATGTGCCACAGCGAAGCGCGTGGCAGGGTACAGCTAGTATATATATATATATAAGGAGAAAGATAATTGTTGAATCAATTTCACACATATAATCTAATTGCAATAATTTTTACGATTTATTTTATTTATTTGCAGCTTTTGACGCAAGTTCTTCTATACGATAACTTAATTGCGCCAATGGTTGAATCATTCAATTATTTAGGTACCATGTCTTACGATGTCTTGAGCTATTGTATAATTGAATTATTAGCCAGTCCTGGTCGCACACCGACTAAACACAATAACCTTACGTTATCGAATTGGCTGATTAATCTAGCCGCATTCGTCGGACTAGTTTATAAAAGATATCCCATCGATTTAACTGGAATATTACAATACATATGCAACCAGCTTAAAGTTCATCAAAGGTATGCTAAACTTTTATTTTATTAAATTATGCGACGAATTTTGACATTGGCTATACTATATATTGCCAGGAGTATAATGCATGCGCATATTTTATATATAATGCACGTTTTCGGTATGGGTTAATACAATTCAAAAATTTAACCTTAATTAATTGCGAAAATATTCAAAAGTATATAACCAATTAGTTACAAAATAGAAAATAAAACTAAGTTGCCTATGAATTTTTGCATTGTGGGCATTAATGACAACAATTTTGAAAGATTTAAGGAACTAACAATTTATAAGAACTAAAACTAAATACGCTACAATTCGAAATTAAAGTTTCATTACAAGAAAATAACGGGAAAGCTGGTCAACCGAAGAACACTAGACATGTAGCGTCATTATGGTCAAAAGTTTCAGAAACTATACACCATGGATTTAGGTAACTAGGAAATAGTAAATGCATGATCCATGAGAAATTCTAATGGTAAATAACTAAAATAGATTGAATGGGGTGCTAAACCTGATGAAAGTAACGAGTAATCAACACAAGTGATATATGTTATTTTATTAAGATTAAAATAACATAGTTTTTAATCTGAATTATATTTACGATCTTAATACATATAAAACATGTATATCAAAACTATATTTAGCAATAGATTAAAACTACATTATATTACATATCACAAATTACATAACATTAATACCAAGAATAATATATAACATTCCAACAACAAGTATATATACACATGATAACATTTTTATCCAAAAAAAACTAATTTGCTTTGTACTCAGGAAACTATTCCAACACCATCTCTTCAAAGCCAAGTCTTCGTTAAATACATTTATATTTGATGACTAAGGTTTAATCTAGAAACGAACCGATTAAACAGCTGATCTCCTAAAGTCTTGGTAAACAAGTCTGCTACTTGGTATTCTCTTGATATGTGACGTACATCGATATTCTTTTGTTCAATGTGTTCCTTAATAAAGTGCAGATGAACATCAAAATGTTTTGAACGTTTTAGTTTGTCAGTGGACTTTGCAATTTTGATACAGCTTACATTGTCCTGATACACAACAGTTGTTCCAATTTTGATCCCGATCTGTTGTAGTAATCCTGTAGCCCAGATTAACTCCTTTACTGTATCAGCCAGTGCCACACATTCAGCTTCTGTACTTGACAGAGTAACTAATGTCTGTTTTTTGGTACGCCATATGACAGGACATCCATATACATATATGATATAACCTGTAGTAGATTTCCTTTTAGCCTCGGTTCCATCATCTTCAGCATAAGATGCATCTGAATAAGCTAAAATGGGTTTTTCTGAATTTTCATCAAAGGTCAAACCAACTTCAATTGTCTTCTTCAAATAAGCAATAATTCGTAACACATATTTATATATTTCATGATTTTGAACTGTACTTCTTGATAATAAATTAGTGGAATAACTAATATCCGGTCTTGTTCCTTGTGACAGATAAGTCAATGAGCCAAGTATTTCTTTGATAGGATATTTTTCATCTCCTTCTTTATCTGTATGTATTTTCAAATTCTTTTCCATAGGTGTGGACTATAGTTGCGAATCAATCTATCAATAATACTTTTTTGATCAACTTGAATCGTTTCTGGTGTTATAGTGAAATTCATTCCTAAGAATCTTTTAGGTGTGCCTAAGTTTTTGATAACAAATAATTTTTCTAATTCTTTTATTATTTTTTCTGATTCATCGCCAATTATTAGCATGTCATCTACATAGATTGCTAAGTATGTATTTTAATTTTTTATATAATGTGGAATGTAGTCATTTTAAATTAGTTAAATCACTAAAAAAAGAAAAAAAAAAGAAAAAAAAAGATTATCCGATTTTTTAATATTTATTTTCATTTTACTTGTAAAATTGTGTTTTTTAAAAAATTTTGTGTTCGTATATTTTTATATTTTATATTTTACTTTTGGACATCGCAACAGTAAATGAAAAATTTAAAATTCCACCAGTATACAACTTTTACAGAATCCGGAAAATAATATTGAAGAAAAAAATTAATAAACAAATATATTGATGTTAAATTTCAACAATTCAAAAAATAGACAGATCGGCATTTTTGGAGTATATTTTCACAATCACCATTAAATATTTTTAAGTAATTATATTTAATTTATATTTTAAAATTATGATTTTTAAAAACGTTTCACTTGATAATGGCGTAAATGCTGAAAAGCTTTATGTTTTCTATAAGAAAATAAATATTAGTGATTTAACTAATTTTCAATTGATTTTTTAAGTATGTATTGTTCAATATATATAAACATTCGTCATATGATGATTTTTTTCAATCCTATAGCAGTCAAGGTTTCATTAAGAGTTTGGTTCCAGCATCTAGGTGCTTGCTTAAGACCATAAATAGATTGTTTTAATTTTAGCACATAATTATCTTTTAGTTCAAAATTTTCAGGGGGATTCATATAAATATCTTCTTCCAATTTTCCATTTAGGAATGCTGTTTCGACATCTAAATGTGTAATTTGTAAATTTCTTTTATTAGCCACACTTAACAAAATTCTTAATGTCTCATATCTGAGAGTGGGTGCATAGGTTTCATCAAATTTATTAGTTTGAAACCCTTTTGCTACCAGTCTGGCTCTGTGTGTTCCATCGTCTTTTGTTTTAAGAATCCACTTTGAGTTTATGCACTTTTCATTTTTCGTTTTTTTTTTTACAATTTCCCAAACATCATATTTATGCATATTTTCTATCTCTTTTTTCATAGCTGTTATCCATTCAGGTTTTAAATTTTCATCATTAACTAATTTCAGAGACATTATGTAATCTTTAAAGTGAGTGGGAAGATTTTTCATTCTCTCTGGTCTTTCATTGTATTCCTTCTATAACCAAGTGTTCCTCTTCATTATCATCATGATCGCTGTTGTCAATTTCTAAGGGAGTATCTGACCTGTCATATACTTCTGAAGACTTCTTTTGTATTGAGCCCAAATATGGAAACACATTTTCAATAAATTTTATATTTCTTGTGACAATAATTGTATTTCTACTTAAATCTAGTAAGCGATATGCATTTTGTGTATAATTTAGGAAGACACATTTTTTGCTCACTTCAGACAATTTTCCTTTTCTAAACTGTTTATTTATTATTGCATAAGTTAGGCAGCCAAAAGGTTTTAAATATTTATATTTAACAGTTTTTCCAGACCATAATTCAAACGGGATTTGATTATCTATTGCACTTGTCGGTGTTCTATTTAAAGTAAAAACCACATGATATAATGCTTCATTCCACAATTTTTCTTCTATGCCAGATTGTATTAACACAGCTCGCAATTTTTCCAAAATTGTTCTATTCATTCTTTCAGCTAAACCATTCTGTTGGGAGGTATAAGGCGCCGATGGTTTTAAAACAGTGCCATTATTTGACATAAAATTTACTATATTTTGATTTGCATATTCCCCTCGTCCATTATCACATGTAAAGATTTTAATTTTTCGGCCGAATAATGTTTCCGCTTCTTTTGTATATTCAACTAGGACATCATAAACTCCATCTTTACCTTTAAGTGGATAAACTTTGACATAGTGAGTGAATTCGTCAATAAATGTTACAAAATATTTATATTCTCCATCTTTTTTGATTTCACATAAGTCCGAATGGACATTGTCTAAAGGTTATTTTACATACTTTTCTTTTTTACTTCTAAAGCAAGGTTTCGAGAATTTGGCTTTGATACACACAATTCTCTACTTCACCAGATATATCTTTAATTAACTTTTTGTCTTTGAGATACCTCAAAACATGATTTCCAATATGATTTAATCTCTTGTGCCATGTAAGCGAATTTATTCCATTTTTAGGTGACATCTTTAGAAAATACATTCCACAATCTAGAGTGAAACTTTTATAAAACTTGTTTGTTTCCATAAATTATGCGTTTTTTATTATTTTTAAAAAGTACATTATAGCCATTCTTATTTATTTGTGCAACCGACATTACATTTTCTCGTAAATTTGGAACATACCAAACGTTTGCAAAACGTAACGTATTGTTAACATCAATATAACCTGTACCATATGCAGTCAGTGAACCTTCTTCACTTGCTACATTAACATGTTCCAGATTTTGAAATGCTTTATACTCTTTTAGTAATTTTTCATCATTAACACAATGGTGAGTAGCACCAGAGTCTATTATAAATTTTATACCGGTAAAATTTTAATTTTCATCTAATCGTAATGTATTTACTGATATTATAGATCGTGTATCTTGTTTTTTCGAAATATGTTTTTTATTCACATTTTTGCAAAATTTATCAATATGTTCTTTTTGTTTACACGATTTACAAAACTTATCTTTAAAATAACAATTTGCAACTTTATGGCCTATTTTTCCGCAACCATTACATTTTATGTTGCATATAGCTACATTATTATTTACGAGATTAGGTAAAATTGTTGACTTACCTTTGGTACTGTCGATAATTAGTCGAGTTTTTACCTGCTCGTAATTCATCTCAGTCTCATTTTCAAGTACTGTGATTATCGTTTTCAAGTCTTCTTTCGCTTCTAATGGCGCAAATAAATTCATGAAAACGAACTCTTGATCAAGCTTCAGTTCAAGATTTGACGCCTCTTTTATAATTTCGTCATACCGTTTGATAAATTGTTCAACTGTTTCATTTTTTTTCTATTTTTACATACCTGAACTTTTTATAGATTAAATACTTTTTATTTTCAACATTCCCTGTGAAGTGATTGTTTAATTTTTTCCACATTTCACTTGCTATTGTACAATTTGCGATGACTTGTAGTAATTCATCATCTACGGCGGAAATTATAACGTTTCTAACTTTACAGTTTTGTTCCGTTTTTTCTTCTACACGTTTTAACTTTAGCTTCTAGGAAGGTAAAAATTCGTAATTTCCGTTTAACGTCAATTTCGGAATTGTTATTAACTGTTGATCCATGTTCAACAATTATATTTTAGACCCGTGTTCTAAAAAGGTAAATTAAACGCAAACTGACGATAGACGAAAAAAATATTACGCAACGTTAACTGTAAACTGTTATCGCGAACCACGGACCTCTGCTGCCATGTTATTTTATTAAGATTAAAACAACATAGTTTTTAATCTGAATTATATTTACGATCTTAATACATATAAAACATATATATCAAAACTATATTTAGCAGTAGATTAAAACTACATTATATTACATATCAAAAATTACATAACATTAATACTAAGAATAATATATAACATTCCAACAACAAGTATATATACACATGATAACATTTTTATCAAAAAAAAAAACTAATTTGCTTTGTACTCAGGAAACTATTCCAACAATATATTTAATCAATTTTTCAAATAAAACAATCAAATAAGTGCGAAGAATTTTTATATATTATAATCATTAAAAGAAAAGTGCAGAGAAAAATGTTCACAGAAGAGAATTTCCTTAACCCTTTCACTTCACATTAATCTTCGACATAAAATTATACCTATATTAGTATATGTGTAATATAGCTATGTCGTCGATATAAAAAAATGGCCAAGAAGACGAAAACAAATAATACCGCTTTTTAAGTGACCAGATATTTTTTGACGTGTTATATAAATATTTCTAGAATTGAGACATATTACGTTAACCAAATGTCCGTTATTATTAGTTGAAAATAAACAATTTTTTCCATTGAAAGTTCATGTACCGTATAAGGCAACATTTTGACTAAGAAAAATTGTTTACACATATTTAATTTCGGATTAAGTTGGTTTTACGTTTCACAATCGGTAAGTATCGAGTTATCTTATACAAACAATAAACGGGCTATATAAGCGCTCATACTCATTGTCTTACCGGAGGAAAGGATAAAAAAGTTAATAGGAAAATGGTAACAGCGTTTAGCCTCGAATAAAATTGAAAGCTGTGGATGATGATGATTGATATAGAAAATTGCTTATTCAACTATTCGATTTAATTGCAATAAAAAATGAAGTAATGCACCTTTGAACATGAATATCAAATCGTGAAATGTGTTACCAAATAATTAGTGGCTAGAACACGGACTTCTATACGGAATGTACCAAGTTCGAATACGATCGGCGACGCAAAAATTATCATCAGAAAATGAAAATATAAATAATTCTAATATTATCGCTTGAAAGGCAATGGCAAACCACCACGCACAACACCATATACGCGCTAATAATAATATAATACACAATAACAACACGCGGGGCTGCATTGTGTCGTGAAAACAAAGCGATTACGATCAGTTCTCCCGGTTGTGTGTGTCTAATCACACTAACGCTATATTATGATTGCCTTATACGCTGCTTACACTACAAAAAAATATGTATGGGTAAGTAGTCACCTACCTCCGGTACGGAGATGGCACTTAATGATGATGATATCTCTTATGTCGGATAGTGTAATATAAAGGATGGCGAGTATGTAAGCAATTGTGAGTGGAATAAAGCGGGAGTTTTAAACTGGAGTATTTTCTGTATCAAGGATGTAAGTTATTAAAGTGTGCCTACGTGCATAGAAGATGACTCAGTACCTTCGTCAGATTATAGTGCATGATTATGGTCTCGGTATTGACTGCAACAAGCGTAAAATATTGTAATCGAACACATTGAACCACATTTGTTGTTACTGTGTCTCGGAATCGATGTTATTATGTCTTCAGCTGGAATAGACATTTTAGATTGTGGTAGTAAACACGCGTTTGCCCATTCATCAGTTTGTATGTTGAGATCAATATAAGCGTGTCACAATATATAGACACTACAGGTTGTAATTCCGCGATAAACCGCTTCAAAGTAAATTGCTTTGGTTGCTTGCGAATACTTCGGATGGCAGTTGAGACGATATTCGAATTTTTATTTAAGTTAATGATAATGGTGTTATATGTTGGGCATAGCCATTTCTGCTAAAGGATGCTGGAAACTTGTTAAATACTGTGCACCGCATTTTTTTATTATTTTTCGCACCATTTGTATAGGCAATTGTGATTTTTATTTAGTATTTCTTGAAATCTTGTTAGGACGATTTTTTATTCACATCTTTGTGTACATCTAAAAGACTGATATTTGTTGGTCCCAGTTTTGGTATTAAACGTATAGGATGACTCAGAGAAGACTGACGGTTTCGTTGTTTTTTGAATAACTCAAAAACTACTCGACCAAAATTTTTGAATGAAATTTTATTTAAAATGAGAAAACGAGAGAGATTAGCTTTCATTTGTGGAACTCAATATCGTTCAGATGATCGCCATTTACAACAATACATTCATTCAGTCTTTACAAAGTTTTCGAAAACCTTTTTGGAGAATACGTCACTGAATTTCTTCGGAAATCCGAATTTTCAGGTCTTCAGATTTCGTGGACGCGTTTCGTAAACGCTGCTCTTAAGGCATCCCCACAAAAAAAATCGCGTAACTGAATGTTTTTCCAAACTCTCTTTGCACTGTCGTGATCGATTCACGCCGAAAATGACGTTCCACGCAACCCGGGCGCTCCTCGTTATAGGATGACTAAAACTGGACAAAAACGAATCTCTCCTGTGTACACTAAAGTACGCGGTTCGAATTATAGCAATGTTACCAACTACACTATTCAAAAAACAAAGTCGCCACTTCTCTGAGTCACCCTATATTAATGACAACAATCCGTTGATCGTATTATGTGTTCTCTAAATGATGGCATTTCATGGATTGTATATTTTTTCAGTAATTTCTCTATGTTGACATAATACATGTGATCATGTATTTAGTACAATTTAGATGCAAATAATGGCATAAATACTAATAATTAAAATGTTAAAAATAAATTTAAAATTACGTTCTCTACGATTATAGATTATGCATCATATATATTATATATATACATATATATATATATATATATATATATATATATATATATATATATATGTATATATATATATAAACCAAACAAAATATAACATAGTTTAATCACTAGTAAGTTTTTTATTGCGCAACGCATTTCGACAATTACGTCATTTTCGAAAAGCTTTGCGCAATAAAAAACTTACTAGTGATTAAACTGTTTTATATTTTGTTTGGTTTATAATTTATAAAATCACTGCTCTCCAATATATTCAACATTTTATATATATAGTACGAATAAATAAATAATGTATTGTTTTTTAAGTTTTGTAATAATATGTTAAATGTATATTTATGATTATGTCAAATGATATGTGAAATATTATTTTGTTTCCACTAATACGCTACATCTTAATTTGATCTTATTATAGAGCCTGTTTGTGTTGATCATCAAAATGGTTATAAAAATTAACTATTAAGTAAAAGTAATATTTCAGTTATTATTCTGTTTTTTTGTTTTTTTTTTTTTTTTTTTATAAATAGTTTTGAACTAATAATTTTGAAGGAATTAGTACAAAAAATGGCTGGTACCGACATCTCAGATGAAATGACAAATGAACAGTTGTTAGCATCGTGTGGAGGAAATTGCCTTAAAGCTGAGGTATTAATTTATTTTATTTTATTTAAAAAAGAAAAGGAAAAATAAAAAACAGTTCATTATGTATTACGATTTGTATATGTGTGTATATATAATAATTTTTTTTTAGGCCGGTTATTTTAATCACGTCCGAAATACGAAGAAATCTGCATCGAGATTGAAGGATGCATTGTTACAACATGATTTAGCATTTAGTTTATGTTTGCTCATTGCTCAACAGAGAGATTGTATGACGTATAAAAATCCTAATAATATACATTTAAAATTAGCCGGAAAATTGTACGATCAGGTTCGTAGAATTATTTCAACGTAAATGAAAATATTACGAATTTCGTAATAATTGCTTCAGTACTTTTATTATACGAAAACATTAATATACATATTATGCAATTGTCTCTATGTATATATATTTTTTCAGTGTCAAGAAACTTTAATTAATTACGGAACATTTCTCGGTTCGCAACTTTCTATTGAGGAATATATTTCTCGAATACCGCAAGTGCATTCTTTGATGAAAGATTATAATTTAGAAACGGAGGTCGTGTTCTTTCTTTGTCGCCCTATGATTAATCACGTGATCAATGTGAGTAAATTATTTATAAATATCGCAATATAATTGAAATTTTTTATATTTTTACATAATAGAATTATTTTGAATTTTGATTTATGCTTCCTTCTTGACCCGATACCCCTTGACGGATAAATTTTACTGATTTATATTAGAAAGTTACTGACGTTTTGTTATTCACATGTTAGTCAATGTTCGGCAATCAATGAACATGACACTATAATTTGATTATGTGTAGTGATTATGTGCTAGCTATAAAAAATAACACTACCCGTAGATATGGAATTTCATGTATGTCCTGAATTTTTTTATATTTGTTGTTTTATGTACAATTTTAGCGTGGCACTGAATTATTGTAGGTCAGTAATTTCTGAAAGTTGACCCGTACTAACTGAAATAGTATTTTTTATTATATTCTACGAGCGAAAAGTAATTTGTATTACATTTTCCTTACTTAATTCAACGAAAGCCCGTGCTAGGCTAACGTAATGACTGGTTTTTACGATATATCGATTGTAAATATTAAACATATTTAATTTTTTTCTCGTTAATGATTTGTATGTTGTTGTTTTTTTACGTACACAGTTAAAGTACGAAATAGCTCGTAAAAGCGAAACGAACTTCAAGAAGCTATCACGAGCTGTTAAAATGCAATTGTATTATAACGCTGCTAATGTGACGACTACACCAATAGCGGAATCGTTGAGGCCATTTTATCCGTCAAAGGTGTGGGAGGATATGTCTGCACAATTCTTATTTTTGTTTTGGTCTCTTAGTTTGTACGATATTTACGTTCCGTCTGAAATTTATACGAAAGAAGTCGCTAAATTACAGACTCTCGCATCTACGACTACGGATAATAAAGATCTTGTATGTTATATTATTTTTACAATTATTTCGCTTATTATAATAATTGTTTGAAGTTCATTCATAATATTTCCCCGTAAAATATAAATCGAAAACTTTTAATAGACTAATTGAAATATAACTAAAATCATAATCGACTAATTGTGTGTGTGTGTGTGTGTGTGAAAATATGCGCATATTACACAAGTTTTAAAACAGTCAGGTAAGGTTACAATCTCTTATGCTGCCCAATTTAGAACAAGGAAGACGTGTTTAGCAGGAGTACCACAAGGAAGTGTATTGGGGCCCTTTTTATTTATCTTGTATCTTTCCGATTTTCCCACCTTTGCAAATGTTCAGATTGCTCTTTATGCCGATGATACATCACTTTTCTGTAAGGCCTACTGCAATACGTAACAAGCTGCAAATAGCAATAAATCGCACTGTACGTTACTTTCACAAATGGCAAATTGATATAAATCCGGAAAAAACAGAATCCATATTTTTCACACTCGTAGGAGGCCTTTACTTCCCGCGATGCTCGAAGTAAATTCTGCATCAGTTCGATGGTCGAACTATGTTCGCTATTTGAGTGTTACTTTAGACAAGAGGTTAACTTTCTCAGAACACATAAATCGAATCATAGTTAAAGCTAACAAAACTATATGTACGATTTATCCCTTGTTTAATCGCAAGTCGCATGTTAACATTAATAATAAATTAATGCTATACAAAACACTTGTTCGCCCGGTGATTACGTACTCCTACCCAGTTTGGAGCTCAATTTCTGTTGCTACTTACAATAAGTTGTAGCTTCTGCAAAATAGATGTCTACGATGTATTCTCAGAAAAATTGCTGACATGCATGCTGATCTTAGAATTCCCTATATTAGAGATTTTGTACTTTATTTAGCAAATCATTTTTGTGATGAATGCTTAATACACACTAATGAATTAATTGCGTCGATTGGAAATTACGATTCCAAGCAGCTTGATTTCATGTATACCAGATATAAACATAGGCGACTTAAGCATAATTTGCTTTAAATTTAATGCAATAACTAGATTTATAATAAATATTTGTATACCTAGTTCATACTTTGTCCATTTTAAATATGTTTAGGTTCACTTATTAATGTAACCATATCATTTGTAATTCTTATTAATTATGTGTAATTTCACAATGTATTACCTTAACCGTAATAATACTTGAAGAAGTGCTTGGTTTTTATTTGACAGGTTTTTCGTATTCGTATAAGCGATAAAAAAATGAAAACACAAATTTAATAACGTAGTTTCTGCAGGTGGTATGATCGGTTGCAAATGAATAATGGCAGATAATGAGGAATAATTAATGAACAAAGTATTCAATATGTGTATAATAAATACAAAGAAAACAACAATAATGAAATTTAACAAAAAATACATGAAAAAAAATATATAGAAGTAAAAAAAGCAGGTAAAAAGGAAGTAAAAATATATGTAGAGCGTAATTATAAATGATAGAAGAAATAAAGAACGCATTAAAGAAGAATATCCGCGACAAAATAGTATTTAATAAAAAAACAAACAGACAGACCTTTCCTAAGATCTAAAAATATTTTTTTTTAAATGATCGCGTTATTCATATGGAGTATACTACTCTACGATTAGATACTTGGTATTTGAATGATTAATCAATCAACTGGAAACATTCGAAATCTAGTTTTAGAAGAAAGATATCGTGGATGAAAATAATAAGAAATGAAGAAGTATGAGCAAAGTATAATAAAAAGAAGTTTAAAAAGAATACTAAATGATAGACGACTGTATGAAGTGGATTGGACATAAACAAAAAAATAAAAATATTTAAAACGCAAATACTAGAGGGAAGCGAGGAAGGGAAAAACAGAGTGTATATAAAGTAAATATAAAAAAGCGTACATACAAGATGATACGAAATTATGAAAGAATTGCTCTATCTAGTTACTATTAATCATATTTGTCCACAGTCTATTTGTTCTTCCTTAAACATTAATACGAATTTGCGACCTTCTCTTGTTAAAATCCATTAAAAAGTTTCTGTTCTGAAGTATGAAATATACCTGCATTAGTATAATTATTACAGTTATTCTCCGATACGAAAACAAAAAGTTTCAAGCATTGTCTCCTCATTATTTGGACCCAATAATTGAAACAGCGATCTAATTTATCAATTTTTATTATGCATGTAACTAGAAACCAGACTAATAATGTGTTGAAAGTTGATAATGTGTGAATTGTACTCAAAGTTTATTGTATTATATTTACACTTGTTAATTATTTTTCTTGATTTATTACAGTCGCAAAGTAAAGCGAAAAAGGAATACGATCGTTGTAATAACTTAATTGAAAAACTACAAGATGAACATAAAAAACAAATCGATCACTGTGAAAAAATTTTATACCGGCTTAATCAAGTGAGTCCTTAATTTTTAATACGTTTTAAATGTGCTACGCGAATGGTTTATGTTTTGTGCGTTAATATTAAGATTTTCTAACTACCAGCTAGTTCGTAGCTTATTAATTTTCTTGCATTTATCGTAAAGGAACTTGAAAGATCTGCAATAATTCTAGATTGTGATACGTTTAAAAATATCTGCACTTTCATTATTTGCATTTTATCTTAACAGAAATACATTAAAACGTTTTCGTAGAGAAAATCTTTCTTTATTATTTCCTATATAATTAAATAGTTCTAACCTACAAAATGTCTTTTTCTACTGGCATGCTAGTTAAATTTTAAAATGTTTCTTTTTCCTATGTTTAATATTCGATAATATTAATTGTTCTAATAATAAATAACATTATAATAATTTAACGTAAAATCTTATAGATGTTACGTATTTGATTCAAATGTTTGTAGTGTGACGATCTAAAAAATGTAAATATTCACATTATCAATCTTACTAGTCGCTATATGGAAATATTTTTAAAATTACTTTTAAGCGATAGTATATTAAAACATTGCTTGTTTTCGTAAGTGTAAACATAATTGAAGAAAATATCAGATAAACAAGATATTTTGTAATCTGAAAATAAAATACGATGTATATTTTTAATATGTTTAACAATATTATTGCTAAATGTTTTACTATCTCGAAAAGATTAATGATTATTCAAAAAGTGTGATAAAGTATAATAAGAAAATAAAATATGTATACACGTATAAATATGCGTTTATATGTATATTTATATCATTATAGCGGTTGTATTCCTCTAGTATGATGTAACATAAAACAGTATTTATATGAAATATTTAAAAAAAAAAAGACGTAAATATAAAAATCGCGTTTCTATTTGTTTAAATATTAATATTACCCGCATAAAAATTATCCTGAACCGTGTAAATATGCATATTTTCAAAGATTAAATGTGTTACAGGATAAAAAGAACTGGTTTATCTCAAAATCGCAAAAAATTACAAAAAATGAAGCAATTACTCAATTTCTTCAGCATTGTCTATTTCCACGATGTATATTTACAATGGCGGACGCGTTGTTTTGTTCAAAATTCATCCATACGTTACACGTATTGAAAACTCCAAATTTTTCAACTTTACTCTGTTATGATAAAGTAAGTGGTAATATAAAACTAAATTTTCGATTAAAGACGTGTTGGTAATTTTTTTGTTTTTCTTGTTTAATATAAAAGTAAATTATCGATTGAAGATGTGTAGTTACTTTTTTTTTCTTTTTATTATTAAATGAGCATAATTTTAACGTTTATATTATTTATTTAACAATCTTAATTTTTTTGTAGACAAATTGTTCCTTTTCTTATGCAATAATTCATTAATCGGGCGATTTAAATTGATTCGTTTCGTATTTTCTTAATTAAACTAGAAATAATAGTGAATTCTATCTATTAGTTCAGTTCTAAAAATTAAATCATTATTTTTTTTTTAATTTGCAGTTATTTTGCGATATTGTTTATTCCATTACTTTATGTACCGAAAATGAAGCTCATCGATATGGTCGCTTTTTATGTGAAGTATTGGAAACCGTCTCGAGATGGCATTCTAATAAAGCTATTTTTGATGAAGTAAGTTAGTACAATTGCACGTTCGTGGCTATTGACGCAAAAAAAAAATGTTTATCGTTATTGAAATGAGTATGGCCCAGACGTTTTATGTGCAGCATATTTGTTTCGATAATTTAAATATGAATTGATTACTTCTTTCGCTTGTTCTGTTCGACACTATATATATAATGAATCGGCCAGTTTAATAAGTTATCTGTGTTCGGCATATCCTTCATGCTCTGATTAATATGTACAAATTATATAGAACAGATAAATATTTCGCTTTTTATTTGTACATGTTGATACGCAGTGTTTCACTAATTGTGTGCATACGATTAAATGTACTCTAACTAAACTATTTCTATTTTATGTGAAGACTATGTCGTACGTGATGAGATAACATAGAGTATAACTATTGTGAACGTTGATTGTTTATTATGAAGATGTCACTTCTTGTGGAGTAAACGTAATAGTACGGAGTATCTTGGATTGTTGTTGCTGTATTTTTCGAAAATTATTTTTCAAGTACTACCGTACAACTTTAATCCATAGCGTCAAATGTGAGCGATTACCGCAAGATAGATAGTGCGTTTACTCGTTGGATTTAGAACCGATTTCTGCCTCAATAACGGACGTAACGATTTCGCACGAATAATGACACGGTTTTTGAAGTGTGTGGCACATGTAGTCGCCATGTAAGCTTCCTGTCCATGTATAAAATAACGTACTGAATTTTAAAAAGGAATTTCTATGTTGTCAATTCTTACAGTCGGACACTTAACTTCTTTATTTGTAAATATAACGTGACTTATTGGGATTAAACAACATACGTCAAATTTGTACCCACTGAACCAACCTATTCATATGGTTTTAAACCGCGATGTTTGCATACCTTGCTTCTGAGTTGGAAGCAAGAATAGCAATATCAGGATTGTTTGATTACTAGTTGGCATGTCTGCTGTGTAGACCGAATATAAAATAGGACCGAGTAGACTACCTTGCGGTACACATGATATAATAATGTGTTCTTCAGAAAAATGTCCATTAATTTTGACGATTAATGTTCTGTCAAATAAATACGAATAAAGTAATACATATAAATCAAAGGTGAGAAACTGTCTCGGTTTATAAAGTAACACAGAACGTTATCAAGCGCTCAGAACATACTTCCTTTTTTTTTTTCCAGCGTTGAGGAACTCGCCTCAACTAGTTCATGATTAAAAAGCAAAATCTCGGTCACCCAGATATTAGAATATTATATAAATAAATAATGTCTTTATTGCGTGTTAAATTTTTACGATATTATTTTAAAATACATTTTTAATGCTAGGAATGCGCAAATTTTCCCGGATTCGTAACAAAATTTCGAGTGAGTAATCATTTCTCGGAATCCAATGATCATGTGGGTTACGAAAATTACAGACACGTGTGTCATAAATGGCATTATAAAATAACGAAGGTACTGGTTTTTTAAAATATTTTGCTTTTCAACATAAAACTACATCGATATAGATATATAAGTGTGCGACAATATTTTTTTTTTTTTACAATAATTTGCGAAATGTAAAAGTATATGAGCGTTAAAACGATTTTTTTATTTAAGAACGTTAATATTGTGTTTAGTCATTGGTTGTTTGTCTGGAGTCTAAAGATTTCATTCAGATACGAAACGCTTTGATCGTATTGACGAAAATCATACCGTATTTTCCGGTCTTACTGAAATTGTCTCAAATTATCGAAAAGAAAGTCGAAAAAGTGCGCGACGAGGAAAAAATTCATCGCCCCGATTTGTACACGATGGCCATTTCTTATTGCGGTGTTCTAAAGAACAGAAATACTCAGTACATACGCGAACAAGATTTTCATTACGTAAGTTTTTTTTTTTTCTATTTCCCTCTAATCCAGAACTAATTTAAATAATTATCTACTGGATTTTATGTTGGTAAGTATCGGAAGATGGTGGTTTTGCCCATTAGCAAATCCAACCGCCTTAGAGTAGTATTACATTATCTATCATTCTTTTCCGTTTTAGTCTTTTAGGTATTTCATTATTAAGTAAATTAGCTGCCAATGGATTTGGATGATGTTGTATTCTTGATAAGTATCTATGGATTGTCGATTTAATCTCTTCAGCGACATATTTTACATGTAGGTCGGTGTGTAATGTCCTGTTGGAGACGTACCATAGAGCAGCAACTATCAACCGTAGTATTTTATTCTGCCTGCGCTGGATTCGTTCCACGTTAGTGGCCGAAGCACATCCCCATAATTCTGCTGCATACAACCATATCGGCTTCAATTATAGCTTTATAAAATATTAACTTATTATTTATATTCAATTACGAACGAGGTTCTAACAGTCAATACAATTGTTTCATCTTAAGTTCTAGCTCGATATTCTTGGCTTTTATATGTTTCGCCCAGGTTAATGTTTGATCCAAATGAACACCGACATATTTAGTAGACTCGCTTTGAATTAATAACTTTGAATTTATCGTAACCTTATATTTATCACGCGCAATACGTCGTTTAGTGAATATGATGTGATTCCATTTTTGCTCATTGATAACGATTTTCCATTTATCCGACCATTCAATTATGTTGTTAATAGCCTTTTGAACGTGCTGAGTGCATATTTTAGGGCATTGATGAGATGACATCACTACCGTATCATCCGCAAATGTAGCTACAAATACGGTTTTACTTACGTGTATATCATTGGTGAACAACGAGTAAAGAAGAGGCCTAAACACGCTCTCCTGCGGAACACCTGCCTGAATTTTGCGTATCGATGGTTGTTTATCGTTTATTGCAACTCGAAAATATCGTTCATCCAAATAGGATTTGATAATGTTGTAATATTGATCAGGCAAGGTCTTTTTACATTTGTAAAGTAGCTCTGGATGCCAGACGCGATCAAACGTCTGCCGAATATCCAAAAATACTGCACAGTATATTTCTTTATTTTCGAAACTCTCTTCAATTTTCTTAACCACTCTGTGAACTTGTACCGTCGAGTGCCCAGTTCGAAAACCAAATTGATGATTTGGAATTATTTTATCGTTGTCTATTATCTTTTTTATCCTTTTTTGTAATTTTTTTTTTTCAAAAACTTTAGACAGGATTGGAAGTAAGTAGGTTTTTTTTTTATTACGTTCGTACATCATTTTTTAATCGTATAAAAGATTTTTTAGAAGAAAATATTAAATTCCGAAGGAAATATATTTTATAAGAAATTAAAATGCCACTGGGTTATAATTTCTTTTATTATTAAACGAAGTTTATAAATTTTTCTTGAATCCTCACTATCAACCGCTAATGAAAATTTTAATGTAGCTTTTATTTAAGTTAAATATCGATTAATTTCTTAACAGGTATCGCCTACGATAAATGTGAAAGAAACTACGGAATACAAGAAATCAACTGTTGATAATGAAAAACCCATATCTACAATTACTGTGATTAATCTTGTGAACGATGAAAATCCCAGCAATGAAATTAAAACACGAAGTAAAATGGCACATTGAATATATATAATAATAATAATAATAATTTCGACACTCGTATCCGAAAAATTAGTTTACAAAAAAAAAAAAAAAAAAAAAACAAGAAAATTACTCGTAAGTGCGAAGGTGTGAGATCGAGTCCAATTCACGACGCTTGCAAGAGCCAGGCATTTTCGTAACTTTAACTCTTGTCCACTTTATATATATATATCTAATGATGTAATCACACTTTTCTAGCACAGTTTCCATTCTCTAGTCTGTCTGTTGCCAGTTAATATCCGAATGTGTTAACTTAATTAGTTCCATTATTTTAGTTTTATATCGTATGCGTTTACCTTGTAGAAATTTGTAGTATTCATTTCGCAAGTTTAGTGTATTCTATTCGAATGATATGGCCTATCCAACGTAAAAGTGTGCGCAGCCAATAGTTGCTCTATGAGTTTACATCCACTACGATGTTGAACAAAATCATCCATGTAATATTTTTCAGACGCCGCAAAAACCATTTTTGAAAGCATTCTAAAAATCTGATTTGTTTTCTGTGTAATACCAATATTTCGCTTCCATAGATAAGAGATGGAATATATATATCATCATCATCGTCTTATTGTTCGTTGCCAAACGTCGTGACTAGCTATTGTATGTTTATTTTTACGTACAAAATTAGCTAGCATTCAAGGCGCTATTTATACGCAACGCAGATGCGCATGCATATGATGTTATACCATTGCCTTCTCCGTGATAATTAAGAATTAAATAATGAAAACTTTCTATGTCGCGTGTTGGTTTCGAACCCTCGACCCTCAAGTTGACAGTCGAGCACTCTGGAAACTACGCCACCGCGACATTAATATATATATAGAGAGAGAGAGAGAGATAAAAAGTGTATTTACAAAACCTAAATACATGCTACAAAAATAACGAAATTAATAATATAACGTATTCCGAACACAGTTCTTACTAGGTATGCTAGTTTAAAAAGTATGTGCTCATTTAACTAAAATAAAAATATAGGAAAAACCACCAACAAAACCTGTATACTGATCATAGAGCTACCTATATTTAAGTTAATAGGATAAACAATATTTTTCATGTGTATTATACTCAAAAATTAAATTTTGGACAAAAGATAATACCAGCTGTACATAGTAATAGCGTGAGTTTAATTCTTTAGTGTTTGTAGCGTTTATATTTTGGTTGTAAACTTGTACTTGTATAATCCCCTATGTCGTTTATAAATGAATACTGACTGGATGCACAGATATATTTTTTAAAAATGTTTTTTGTTTGACAACATATATATATATATATATATATATATATATATGGTAACTTCAATGCTGTGTGAATATGTTCGATCTGTACATAGACTGAAAGATTTATTCTGCAGCGCATATTTTATAGTCGTTGTTACTTCGCTAAGTTAGAACGGCCAGTATATGACTATATCGGGCAAGTATAAAGCATAATTGTTCTTTTATACCATCGAAGCCAATTTGTGCTTTTAGCGATATGATTATTACATTAACATTGTTCTGCCTCAATAATGGACTGTGTAATCATGTTCGAAACGTCGCCTTTTTTTTCAAAATAGTGGCACAGTATCGAGCGAAAGTTTTTTTAAATTTTAATATAATAGTTTTTATTATAGTTCTGTAGGTTAAAAATTTATTTACCGAGCTGACGTCACATCGTTTATTAGATATTGGACGTAGCTTAAACAGAGGCGCGTGAGTTTTATTGCAGACATATTCAGCATGTTTAGTAAATGTGAGATCTCGATCATCACCTAAATATTACAAACCAAGGGTGTGTTGTTCACTATCACATGTGGTAAGAAATGCGATGAATAGATCGAGTTTTATCGGAATTTATTTTGATTCTCCATTTATTAAAATTGTGTAGTGTCAATTCGGTACGACGTGCAGTATATAGCGGCATCATCAGCATATAATGCCATTTGTAAGTGTTTAATTTTGGGAATGTCATTAATAAAAAGAAGGAATATATAACTGCCTTGTATAACGATGTTTTATTAAATAAGGTCAAGTGTTTTTGTTATATGTGCCATTTTAAGCTCTATTTTTATGTATATGCCGATTGAGAGATATCAGTCTCATTTTGATACAATTGTTTGTAGCACAGTGCTGTGAACCACTCCTTTTTAAATAACCCTATAAGTTATTAAACTAATACAACCTTAAATCCAGGCTTAAATAAGTATTACAATTATTAAGGTGGTATATATGCTTACAACTAACATACACGATAGTGGTGAACACATGAGAAACGGTATGCAGACACTTGTTTCAGTGAACAGGGCCTCTAACGAACATATTATAGATGTTAATATTTCACAAAACTAGACCAAGTCATCAGGTTTCAGTCACTTCAAACGGCGGTTGTCATCATTGGTATCTTTGTTTTGTCTCAACATTGAGATGCTGATACAAATGGCGTTCATGTGTTTTTGCGAACTGCGTTATACGGACTTTACTCCGGCATCACGATGAATGTTACCATTATCAGAATAACGGTAGGCATCTACAATAATTCGAAGAATTACTTTTTTTCGAACTTGGATTAGCAGACGATTGAGTTTTTAGTAAAACCCCAAAGAGCCATACATACATATCGGCTTAATAATTTGTAGGTACAACATCCGTTTACAGCAGGTGCTAAGAACCGTGTGTGACGATTTTTTTATATATTCGCAATGCCCATCCTTTACAATCTGAAATAATTTTCTTCAATTATTGTTTATTGGTTTAAATTAGGTTCTTTTTAAATTTTCAATAATAAAGTTAGAGCGCAATCGGGGATGGCTCAGTGGTTTCTTGTCATTTTTTAACACGCTAAATGATGTCTTTTTTTGCGTGTATTTTAACTTTACCCATACGAATAACATGCTTTGCACATTTGATTAGTTTTTCGGCTAAAATTATTCTGCTGATGTAGATGATGCTGTTTTCAGCGTACTCATTTTTAACAAATGTCTTTTTTTATAATCTGTAGCATTTTTGCCTTTTTTAAATTTAAATATCTGTTCTGTGGAACTGTACATATTTAGCTATGCTCTATATTTCCAACATAATATGCTGATTTTGAGTCTTCGGTGTAGCCTGCAATATGAATTTTTCACTCAGGTTGCAAATTTAATTACGTTCTGTATCTATAACATGTTGAGTCTTTGATGTATCTTTTTCACTCACCTTACAAATTTAAATCTAGATTGCGTTCCCTCCTCTAGCGTATTCCCATGTTATATTGTGACTATCGAAGTTTCCGAGGATTATTGCTTCATTTTTATTTCGAATCTCGAAAGATATTCATGTTCTAATTTCTCAGACCTACAAGTTGGTCGAGATTATCGTAATAGGTGGTTTTGAATAAAAGCCATTTGAGATTGAACCGATTCATGGAGAGTGCGTCATAGTGTTAGCAGGATTACACAGCGTTCTTATCGTTTTGAAACTCTTTGGAAGTATTTTTATCTCGTTTATTAATGACACTTTGAATTTGCTTTACAATACACTATGTGAAGGTTCTTGCTTTATGTCCATATGCATAATCATTTCGCTGCTAATTTAGATGACTGGTTTTATTTTAACTTATTAATAAGACAGAAGGACGCATACATTTCTGTCAGATGCTCTATTATATTTGCAACTTCTTAACAGTCATGGGTGTACTAGAAACGTAGAAACATCTGAGTTTGAACAATTTGTGCATTTTATTCCATATTTTGCTAAACTGTATAGTCAGTCAACAAATGGGTTTACATTTGAATTTTCGTGTATATAGAACTTGAAAATGTGAATGTCTTAACATAGTTCCAGCTGTTTGGTCGTACAAAAGTTGTATTCACGACGGCAGGCTACCAGGATAGACACGCTTATAAAGTTTCTGTTATAAAACTCGAATTATTATTGAACATCAATATGAGAGCAACACGTAAGCGTGGACATTTGTTGCATCAGTTATTTCAGCGGAAAACTTTCTGTTACGTCTCAATTTTCCCAGAACTTGCACTAACTCCTTGAATAATATAGATACAGTAATTCTTCCAAGTTTCACTGAATATTTTACGAATTTTACATATTAAATTACTACAATCTGATCTTTCTTTTATTTTTTGTATTAACTACAGCAATTTTTTGAAATCGTCAGGTAGAATATACTCTTCACATATTGTTAAATAATATGTACATGAACTTAACAATATCTTATCTCGGGCTACTATCAATTTTTTTTTTTTTAACTTTTGCTTGTTCATCTAAGCTCGTTTCCCGATTCCTTTTTTGTAAAGTTTGTAGGGTGACCCTCTAGCTTGTGGATGAAAATCATAATTGCAAAGTAACAGTTTGCTACGGATGAGTTAACAGTGTTACGTTTTGACTATGATCTAACTTTGCTGAGGGGCACTTTTAATAATTTACAAATTTTTATAATCAGTTCAATTAACATCCTTAGAATTAAATATTTAATAATTTAAAACCGATGGTTAATAAACCAGTTGATTGAAATTAATTTTAAAATACTTTCAACTAAACTATAATGTTATTGTAGATTGATGCTATTTATGATCGTATTATTAAAACGTCGAGATATTTTGTAATAAGTTAATTTCGTATATTTTAGTAAATGGTAAGGAATCAGATGTAATATTGCCAATCACGACAAATGACGTATTAGGTAAATGGAATTATGATGATCAAGTCTTCGAGAAAGTTGGAAAAGTGTAAGTTATTTGCTTGTTTTAATATATATTAAGTGTACTTAATTCGTTTTCTATAGTTTATATGAAATTTAGTGCATATTTAGTGTGTAATCTGAATAGCACATAAAAAAAGAAAAATTAAAAGCCTGGATAAAAGTCAAATGTAAATGATGAAATTATGAAGGTTTCGATCATATTATTGCCTAATATTAATTTGAGTACGTATTATATGTTTATTTCCATATAATGATTAGTACTGTCGTATTAATATATACAAAACATTTTTTTGAGAATTTTGTGCTATAAACATTTCAATCAAAAAACCATAACTTTTCTGAGATTTTATACGAGAATATTCTTATTTGCTTATTATTAGAGTTTAATAATATCAAACGCTACATCCTATGTTAGATCGTATTATTACCTTGTTTATCAAAAAATTGTTCTCTTTTTAGAAAAATTTTAATACAAAAATTATTCCATTCCGAATCCAGTTTCATTTTGCAAATACTATACTGTGCTAACAAATAAAATATAATATGTAAATAACAGTATTCACCGTTAGCGTTGCAGGTTTTATTATTGTTCAATCGCTGCTCATTGTGTTGATAAAAAAATTTTTATTCTTATTTTAGGAAATATAGAGACGAATCAACAGGAAAGGAAAGATCATCGAAGAAACTAGATAGAAAAGATGAAGAACGAAAAATTAAAGAGTCTAAATTGAAGGAAGATAGACGTAGCCCGGAGAGAATCTATAGAGTTAGTTATGACACTTTAAAAAATATTAAATATTTCTTTTCACGTGTACTCAATTAATCGTTCATTCGTTCGTATGGAGCTAAAAGAAATATACTTAAGTATCTATTGAGAGTCCAGATTGGAGCGCGCTATTTGTGACATTATGCACATCGTGTCTATAAATGTGATTTTTATTTAAAGAGAAGATTTTGCAACTATACAAATGATCGAGAGTTTGAAATTCCTCACATTTACATAAGGGATTTGAAGCCATTTTCCATTTATTAGGCACATCTCTACCTTTTCCCGTTCGGAATCTATTTATTTTGCGCCATTCCCGTCGTGATAGGTCTATTCCCAGAGGTTCTATGCTGGGATATTTTACTAGATCCGCATTAATGGCTATACTCTTTGTGCACTCATCTTTCCTTCCAGTTTTTCGACGTGTTCTCCATATGTACTGCCGTTTTCCAGGGTGGTTGTCCAGATTTCAGTTCCCTTATTGGTTTGTAGTTTTTATCTACATGCATTAAGT